>CAJHNH020000687.1:190000-244515 GCA_905116865.2 Candidula unifasciata
TTTAAGAGGGCCCCAGAGCTCACACGGGAAAAATCAGTAGTTTAATATAGTGCAAGCTGGGTACGAAGAGAAGCATTTACGAATACTATGTCACCGCATAAACAAGATAATAGGACAAGCGTGTTTTCTCCCCTTCAGATCACTGTCCCTATGAATCCTTTGATACATATTTTGTCCAGTGACAACTAACTGTAGAACATCCCCCTAACTGAAAAATATACCGTAAACGTAGGTGTGGTTAGTATAGGATCTATTCATTTTTCTGTGACTTTTCTGTCAACATGTTTAGTTCTATAATGCAAGAGCACACGACATTCAGGAGGCTGGGATATTTTCATCGCGTTAAGAGTTATGATTTAAGAACTAACATCATAGCACTTTGGACATTCCCATAAGTGCCCGTCTCCAGCTTCAGCAGCAAGCGCAGAGGTCTAATTCCGATGGTATTCGTAACAGTTTGATTGTCTGCCCGTCTCGCCCCCACCGCTGAGTGCTAAGGGTCGCACAGATCGCCTGGTCACTCCTCGCTGTCCCCTTCTCTCCAGACCTTGGTTGTCTAGATGTGCCTCCTCGCTGTCCCCTTCTCTCCAGACTTTGGTTGTCTAGATGTGCCTCCTCGCTGTCCCCTTCTCTCCAGACCTTGGTTGTCTAGATGTGCCTCCTCGCTGTCCCCTTCTCTCCAGACCTTGGTTGTCTAGATGTGCCTCCTCGCTGTCCCCTTCTCTCCAGACCGTGGTTGTCTAGATGTGCCTCCGCGCTGTCCCCTTCTCTCCAGACCGTGGTTGTCTAGATGTGCCTCCGCGCTGTTTACTGGCTCCCAAAGCATGCAGCAAATTACCACCAAGTAGTGCAGAATTAGCTAATCTGTCTTGCTTTTTTCGAAAAGTGTAAAGTTGGAAACTATCGGAACAATCGGAGCCATTAGTGACCTATCGGAGACTGTAAGGTGACACATTGTACAGTAACGAACTGCGTGTTGCAGAAAGTGGCAGTCCGTATAACAAGTGAGAGAAGAAGACACTGATTTGCTGATTTAAGAATAGACATAATAGCCTACAATGTGTAGCCTTAAACGCTTTTCTCCCACAGGAAAAATTTTAAAGTTCAGTTGCATTAAGAACAGCCTTACAGAAATTACCACCAGTCTTAACAGTGCTCTGGCTCATTAACGAATGTTACATTCCCCCCCCCCCCCCTCCCCCCCCCTCCCCGACACTTCACTGAGGTACAAGGTGGAGGAGGAGAACAAGAAGAAGAAGTGGCTGACCGTTCCAGTGGTACACTAGTTGCATACACACCATTCTCGTCCCCTCGGACCCCGTTCTGGTAAAACAGACATTTAATTCCAAATTCAAGCAAAGTTAAACATCGTATCTTTCATATATATCTGTTCATAAAATAGCAAACCCCCCCCCCCCCCAACCTTTTTTTCCCACGCAACAACAACCATAAAAAAATGTATATATATATATATATATATATATATATATATATATATATATATATTATGAAGAGACTACATAGGGAAAAAATTGCATACAGAAATAATAGAAACAATAGAAACATTTTAGCAACATTAAAGTGATAACACACTTTTCTTTGTGATTATTTGATGAAAACTCAAGTCGAAAGTCCTGGTTCTTACTCCACCTTTGAACTTTGGCCTTTTTTCAGGACTTGAGTGTTGCGCGATCATCCGTTTTACAGATCTGGCTTATTTGCGTGCAGACTGTTGCTTTCTTGCCTCTCAGACTTGGATAGAAAAAAAAACTGTTTAAAACCACATTCAAGGGAAAATGTCGAAGTAAACAGAGCTGGAGGTAGACAACAATACACGTGGGAGGACAACAAAAAGAGATGGATGACAGTAGTCTGAGAGTGTACAACCTAGACAAGAGACACAGTGTTTTGAAGATAATTGCAGCCAACATTTATTGCGGAGACAACGCCTAATTGATAGACTGGAAGTACTACACCTACAAGTTTGATGTTATCATTTGTACCATCCTGTAAAAACAGCTATAACAATTCTAGAATCGATAGCGTTCTTCAACAAAATGATAAATTCAGTGATAGAAATTGTTGCTGGGGTGGTATCTTACTTGCGGTAAAGGTGATTTTCACATTGACGGTCTGTCCGTGTTTGAAGTTGCAGGGCTGGGAAGTACACGGGCTCAATTCAACTGACGTGGCGTGACCAGTAACTCCTGCAGAAGATAAAATAACCTGTTACATTTGACAAACACAAGCAGCTACAACCAACAATATATTCTGTGAATGCTGTAAAGTAAGAGAGAAAAGTTCCCGCCACTGGCCGATGCTGCTAGACTGATATTTGTATAGGCCTGTCGGCACTCGGAGGTGGACTGCTCAACAGCAAGCCAATCGCCTTTATCTCCCATGACATTACCTGATAGCCATTAAAGGCTGGTCGATCTGGGAACCAATTTGAATTTTGAATTCAGTCTTTCTTTCTTTCCTGGTTAAAACTTGTGTCGACGCTTGTTGTAGAAACGTATCTATACGTGTCTTTTCCCTCCTTTTTCGTTATTAAGCTTTCAAGTCATTGTTTTTGTTGTATTAACTCTGGTCTTTATTCTTAGAAGATGACTGACAGTGTTGCTAGCAGGTGGGGTCAATTCTACGCTGATAATGTACAGAGGACGTCTCCGGGGCCATTATGGGTCCACTCGGCAACAGGTAAAGCAGATGTGGTGAAGCCTCTATAGGATCTAATAAACAGTGCAACAGAACAGATAGGAGATCTATACACTGAAGGACTAATTTAACGGGCGAGTGTAGAGGTTCTGGAAGATATTCAACACTGAAGGAGAAACAGAGGTGGACTTCCAGTCAGGATGCAGCTAGTACAAATAGCATGTCAACTCTTTGTTGGTTGCTGAAGAAGGAGACAGAGCACGAGTTGAATGTCCCGAGTGCAATGATGTCAATACTTGATTCATTCATTCAGAAGAAGGTCAACGCAGGCAGCCGCCCCAAATCAAGTAGTCTAGAAACAAAACAAGCAAACAAACGAACAATAAAAGTTTCTCGTACAAGAGGAACACATTATAAGTTCATACAAGAAGTGACCCCTAGCATAAGGCAACCATGACATAGATAATGAATATTGCATTGCCTAAATATCTGCACACTGTCATGGTCTCAAATGTACCACCAGAATGGAAACTAATAGTACAAGAAGAACGCTTCCATAAAACTGCTCATTTAATCTGACTGTACTTGTCGGGGGAAAAGGGGGGGGGGGGACAGATAAAAGGGGTGTTGCTACAAAAAATCCACATGTGCAAGAAGCGGCCCTTTAGTGTAAGACAGGCAGGCCGTTGCCTAACCGTCATCATGAACAAATGTAGAGACAGAACAAAGTCCAAGAATACATACTTCGGCCTTGCTGCCAGAAGACGGTCTAATTGTCTAAATAAGCACCATAATATGACAGGAAACTACTGGCCTGGGACTACAAGACATCTACATCGTCTCAGCGGAAACCTGTCTGTAGATCAGTACCTGGAGGCTTACAAAAGAAATATCGTTAATAATGATCAGCTGCTAGGAACTCCAATGTTCCGCATCCTAGGAATGCATCCATAAGGTGCGCTAACTTCGGACTTTTCTAAAGGTTAGTTAACTTTCGCAGCTTGAATTTCACTCATAACTTAGATTTATTGCACATAAATTATCAACAAAATGTAACTATACCATTTAATATAAAATCGATACACGACACTGAGCTTGCACCGATTTCGGACGCCATGACTGTGTTGGTTTACCATTCTTCGCTGGTCTCCGGTCTTGTGCTTTTGTTCTGGTTTCATATATTTTCACTCGCTAGAGGTACTTGTCAGGATATTAGTCTGGCATTATGAATTAGAGAAGAATATACCTATATAGAAATTTGACAGTACAAGAGACAAAAGGCTATGGAATGACATTGTAACCAACGACACAACACGACATAGACAAGAAACACAATCAATACAGGGTAAATTTTACTCTGGTCTCCCAATTTACACACCGTTACACACTAGCTCGCTTCTAATTGGACGACATACTGACCACCTCACTGCTGATAGGTGGGCTTTGAACGATCCAGCTTTTATACAAGGTTACGGTGATATTCCGCACTCACGCTGATATCGCGTGTTGTATATTTCACCATGTCAGAGCTGTAAACACTTCTAAAACATTTAGATACTGGGTCTGATACACAACACCCTAGAGAGTGACAAAACCTATGTCAAAAGCCGTCTCTTTCTCGGAAATAAAAACGTCAATGCAAGACAACAACAGACTGCAACACCCATAACCTCGACTATGGTAGACTAGTCAAACCAACTTATCAATGGAGGTAACCTACAACCGGTAGTGTGTAAATGGTGAGACCATCGTATAAATAACCCAGTACAGAGTTCAAAAAAGACATTGCAGAAATGTTTTTTTTTTTTTTAAACTTACCTTCAGAAGGGAGACAATCTTTAAACTGAATGACTTCTGCTGAAACAGCAAGGAAGCTAGCCACAATCAGTGCCACTGTACGAATGCCTTTATTATCCATGCTGTAATTAATATGTTTTTTTTTTTTTTTTTTAATCAAAACTGTAGCTTCCAGACTCGTTGAACGGAGACAGACGTGGATGCTTGAGGACACGAATATTGAACAGTTTATAAACGAAATGCCCACTGTGCTTTGCCCAATCAGTTTTAATTGACGGTCACTATCTGTTGTCGTGACGCTCTGATAAGATGACCTTAGAGAGGTTGTTGTGCGGGAATTTAAATTTCAAGTATTCATTGATAAGGTTAAGTGCTTTTTTGAAAAGGCTCTGTGGAGACATTTGGAACAACTGCTATGTCAGCAGGTATTCTAGAAGGATATTTGCGTCAGTCTATAAGAGTTGATTTCTGAACAGAATATAACTTTCAACAGTATAGTCTTGATGCCATTTTGGTATTACTATCATTATCATCTGGTGCCATTCCGACAAAGGTAGTCAGTCAGGGTGTGTGGTCTCAAATGCTCACCAGGTTTGTGCTCCCATCCCATCCATGTAACGTAACTTCTTGTCTTTCACTTAATTTTTTTCCATCAAGTGTGCTGGTGGTGTCACATCTGAAGCTTACTTGCCTCCATAATATCAGTACTATTATAGCACTGGATCGCAGATTATTTCTCTCTAAGTCACTTAATGGCAGAAGTGGTTTATGATAATAATGATTCTGAATATCATTACAAATAACAACAGTATGTAAAGTTCATATAATATAATTTTATAAATACACATTCCATCTCACATGCACAAGTAAAAACACAAGCACACACACACACACACACACACACACACACACACACACACACACACAGATTTCAATCAAATAGTTGCCGTCTTCACAGTGAAGGTTGGCTATAATGGATCTTCAACAGACTGTCTCTTATCTTGCGTGTACCCTCTTCTAGACACAGCATTACGGTCCTATGTGTTTATAATTATTGTGTTTGTTATTCGGCCTATCCTTGGTCAAATTAAATGTCTGTAACCCATGGTGCCATTTCAACGGTTTGAATTCTGTCCGTATTCAATAGTTGTGGATTTCGAGCCGTAGGGTAGACATTGCTAATAAAGACATCTTTATTAGAAGCGCGCTTGTTTCCACAGGGTATTTGGAGGTGACTGGTTCGAGTGCTAGCACTGCAACTATGGCTTTCGATTTCTGTAATATCTTCTAACTTTCTACTCCTTTCTACGAGTTTATTTATTACATATATACTGTTTCTACAGCCTCAAAGATTCTCCTACTTCCCGGTACCATACATTTTGTTGTTATTCTTTTCAGACGTAGGGCTTGATATAGTTACAATATTTCCTTCTCCTAGACAAGATGTTTACTAGCCATTCTTCCTTGATGTTTAAATCTTTTTATGATGATTGTGTTCCTCTTCCTCTTTGATACGGCATTTCTGCTCAAAAGTCCCTATTTTCTTCCATAATGACTGCTAGATATTCCAAGACTCACATCCTTAGATTCATGCTTTAAAAATTTAATTTTGATTTTATTGGCCGCAGATTTTCAATGATTTTTAATCTTTGCGTTGCTACGGCGATCCTGGTTTTGTGTTCGGTTCGAGGGTGTACTGAACATATCTTCTGTGCTGCTTTTCTCAATTTTGTAAATCTATTTTTCGTGTTCAGACCTTAACTTCCAAACCTAAACCTTATCCAACAGACCCATTTTTCCTTTACCTACCACCCTTACCGCATCTGTACCAAAAAAAACAGTCTCTCCAGAACTCCCTTTCCGTCAAATATGCTGACCCACTCAAAATTCCTGCAGCCATTAACGTAGCCTTAGAGACGTTCTAGGCAAGAGTCAAGAGACCTATATTCAAGACTTGTCCATGTGTGGTTAAAATAGTCTAGCATTTAATGTTTCCAACGCGAGGCGTTCTTTTACACGAACTGTCACGTAATATATATCATCCCCATCCAAATCTGTGGCATGAAATACATCGGTGAAACAAGGCAACTTGTATCGGTCATGCTCAGACAACATTTTTCCAATGGGCAGAACCATGTTCTGTCCAGTTTAATTCTAAGAATCTCCAAGGTATTTCTTACAGGGAGTTCACAGCCGTATAGTTTATCCATTTTGTTGTAAGAGTCTGCAAGTCTCTTAAGAACTGTCTTTCTGATGATTTCTCTCTCCTAAAGGATTTACATCTCTCTGTTGATTTTTCAAAAATTATTTCATATAGATTTATCTGATAATGTTTGACAGTACATCCCTTAGTCTAACCTCTCCTCTTCCCACCTCGCTAGGCCACTTTGTATTCACGGGAGGCAGAACGGCTACAATGCATTACGTGTACTGTTAAAGTCAGGATTGAGACTGTCATAAGCTTCACCTTGCGAAAAAGCCAATATTTCATGTATTCTTTTACGTAACTGAATATTTTCTGATTTGGTTGTATGCTGATGAAGATTTTTAGGCCTAAGTTTTTTTCTATTCGATAATATAGTGTTGTTCAGCTGGCTTCTTTTTCGGGTTATTTTTTCATGTCAAAAGACAGGACCATTTGGGGCTTGTTGGTTGAGGATCTGTTCTCCATTGGAGGACATGCGGCAGAAGAGGAAGAACATGTGTCGTCTAATCACAGTTTCTTTCTGTTAGTTCAGTAAGTCATCAATGTTGTGAATGTATGTCGCATGCTATCGTTTAAACATTTGGATCAGTGCTGGTTTGTGCTAGCAGCCAATAGTTCCCCACTGAGGGTTAAAGGTCATTTGGCCAAGCATTCGTTGACCCGTTGTTGACAATCGATGGGGCAACCTCAAGCTTGTCTCACTAAAAAATAGCATGTGATTTGTCAGCAGATATAGTGGATAGTAATTTATACCCGAGAAAAGGTAAGGAAGCCTTCCGTGAAAGAACCTATTCTCATTAGTGACTCATCGAACATACAAGGTCCGACAATTAAGCAATGAGACTGATTTTATTATGGCCCAGACAAAAATGCCATCTATGAAGCAAAGCATGGAATCTAAAGAGGCAACAATTATCTATGATATGGCAACTTTTCACCGCTGCACGATAAGCGATAACAACTCAGAAAAGTGCCATTGAAAAAGTTGAATTGATGCAACAAGTTTAAGGGGATAATTATCTCGTTCACAAATTTTTACGTTGTATTTACAATTCAAAAATTGTGTGGAAATTATTACTAATGCACCTAGACCTGGACGCCACATTCCTGTTCCTAATGATGAACTCGTTGCAAAAGTCAGAAAACGGATACAAGAAGATCATTGTTTCACTGTGAGGATGATGGCAAATGAGTCTGGTGTTAATAGAGAGACTTTTCATAACATTTCAGTGCAAGATTTTGGCAAGAAAAAAAGTTGCTTGCCGGTTTGTACCAGATTCGTTGTCTGCTGACCAAAAACATCAGCAGATTGAGTACCCAAGAGACATCATCAAAACAAGAATTTTTGGCATAAAAACAAGTGTGGTTTTTTTTTTCTGCGTTCCACCCTATTCCCTAGATTTGTCTCCCTGTGATTATTTCTATTCCTAAAATTAAAGTTACGATTGAAAGGTCGCTTCTTTAACGATATCGACGACATCCAAAAGGCCGTAACATCGGCTTTAAGGGTCATCACAACAGATGAACTACAGAGGTCGTTCCAGTCTTTGTTAGATGGTGCCACTTGCTGTATCAGTGCACAAGGGGCTTACTTTGAATCAGATATGGGTTAGTCTTCAACTGTTGATTATTTAAATTTTTGTTGAATTAGTCTCATTACTTAACTGTCGGACCTTGTATGATGCTAGCGTAATATTTTTATATACAAATCAACACTAAGTGGATGATGTAATGAACATCCCACCAACAGTATTCGCCATTTCTGACATTTACCGGTGCTTAATTTAGTCTGGGTTGACTTGGGATCCATTATAACAAGAAACTCCACAACAGGAGTATGCACAGAGGCAGTCTACACTACACTCAGAGGAAAGGCAAGACGGACATATTAGCAGATTGTGACCGGTACCATCAGTATTGGAGCGCTGCGCCGGCTGCTGAAGATGAGGACGAAGCTCGCATGGGAATGCTCCGAGTGCTGTGATGTCAATTCTTGACTCAACTCCACTTACATCGGACTCGAGCTATTAGATAGTTCAACTCAACAGTCTACAGACTATCCGTAGGCGGGTCCCCTTTTAACAATTGTTTCAGCCCATTATCCATCCTTTACAATCTCGAGGTTTGGGAAGTGGTAACGAGACCGTGGTGACATATTGTTGTTGTTGTTATTGTTGTTTACATTAATGTATTTCTACATTGGTCATATAATTAAAAAGGACCTGAACGAAAGAATAAGAGGGGAAAATGCCATATGTCATCATCATCATCTTCATTACCCTATCGTGCTATGTGACGTCCCATGGGGTTTGCACTCTAGTCCGATATTTCATTCGTTCCTCTGCAATCCTTACCATATCATGGATGTACTGCAGTTCAGCATCTTTGGCCTTTCTCAGCAACGTTCTACTTAGGGTTCCTCTTGAACGTCCTCGTAACCTCAGTCCATTTGTATTATATTTGTCATGCCATTGTTAAGAAACTGTGGTGTCTCGTCAGAAGCGAGCAAATGGAAAAGAATGGCAGAATCACTAATGTAGTTTTGGGAGAGAACTAAACAGGTTAGAATAAACTTAGGGATATGTGGTAAGGACATTTCCATAAGCATTTCGTCCTCAGCTTCAGCAACAATCACAGGGTTTCAATTCCAGTGGCTCCAGTATCAGTTTCTGATTGTGTAGCCGTCTGGCCTTTCCCTCTGGTATTGTGGGTCTGTCAGATCTACTGGTCACTCCTAGCTGTACTATTTCCTTCAGACCATGCTGATCTTTCCCTCTGGTATTGTGGGTCTGTCAGATCTACTGGTCATTCCTCGCTGTACTATTTCCTTCAGACCATGCTGATCTTTCCCTCTGGTATTGTGGGTCTGTCAGATCTACTGGTCACTCCTAGCTGTACTATTTCCTTCAGACCATGCTGATCTTTCCCTCTGGTATTGTGGGTCTGTCAGATCTACTGGTCATTCCTCGCTGTACTATTTCCTTTAGACCATGCTGATCTTTCCCTCTGGTATTGTGGGTCTGTCAGATCTACTGGTCACTCCTCGCTGAACTATTTCCTTCAGACCATGCTGATCTTTTCCTCTGGTATTGTGGGTCTGTCAGATCTACTGGTCACTCCTCGCTGTACTATTTCCTTCAGACCATGCTGATCTTTACCTCTGGTATTGTGGGTCTGTCAGATCTACTGGTCACTCCTCGCTGAACTATTTCCTTCAGACCATGCTGATCTTTTCCTCTGGTATTGTGGGTCTGTCAGATCTACTGGTCACTCCTCGCTGTACTATTTCCTTCAGACCATGCTGATCTTTACCTCTGGTATTGTGGGTCTGTCAGATCTACTGGTCACTCCTCGCTGAACTATTTCCTTCAGACCATGCTGATCTTTTCCTCTGGTATTGTGGGTCTGTCAGATCTACTGGTCACTCCTCGCTGTACTATTTCCTTCAGACCATGCTGATCTTTTCCTCTGGTATTGTGGGTCTGTCAGATCTACTGGTCACTCCTCGCTGAACTATTTCCTTCAGACCTTGCTGATCTTTCCCTCTGGTATTGTGGGTCTGTCAGATCTACTGGTCACTCCTCGCTGTACTATTTCCTTCAGACCATGCTGATCTATTTCTGCCGCCCCACTGTTCACTTGCTCCCAAAGGGTCCTGACAACATTCAGCTTGTCATGTAAACATTTATCACCAAGGGGTGCAGAGACATGCCAGTCTGCATGTTCGTTTCCTAAAACGCCTGTATTCTTTTGATAAAATACTTAAAGGACGCTAGCTAGCCTGGACCCGGTAAATGCTGTTGGTTCTCAAGCAAACAGAAGGCTGCAGTGACTGCCCCCACTTTTATTCTCAAACTAGTTATTGTAGCATCATAGGCCAGACTATGCAACAATATGCGAAGTCCATTCGCTTGTGCTCTGAACCATGTACTTCTTCTGCCTGTCAACACAGAACCATCTTTACAGATAATCACACCACCTAGGCATGAATTTGTATGAACCATGGGAGAGATGATGTCCAAGGAAACTGGCTACTCTGCCTCTTGTGTGGCATTAGACCGGAAGAACACAGATCTGATCAGTGGTTTTTGTGATGACAAACCATGATAGCCAACGACATGGCGCATGGTGATAATTACGATGATAGGTAGATAAACACACACATACACACACTTCAACACACTCACACACTTGTCTTATAGTCCATACTGTCAGGCCATTGCGGTCATGTCTGTTCAAAGTCCTTGTCTGTCTCATGTACCACTATTCATTTCTTACTATTTACAAAGGAAATCCTAAAGGGAAATGCTGGTTCTAGTATAGTAGAAACATTTAAAGTAGAGACACTGGTTCGTTTCACTTTTCTTGTAATGGGAATATTTTTTACAACGGGATTCCCTGGGTAATAATAAAGGAGTGAACTTCGAGATAAGACGACCAAAAAAAAAAAAAAACGGGAAAACGTGATAACATATAGTTTGAGGATAGAGGTAGAGGCGGTCACTGTGGCCTTAGGTTGGCTTGAAATGCAGCTGCATACACATGATGTGATTGACTGATTCGCAGAGCACGCTGAGAACGGTAGAGACATGTATGTTTCCTACAGAGTGGCACGCATCGCTTCAAGGAATGCGAGTGTGTTGGGAAAGGAAGAGGCAGACAGAATGGCTCCGCACCACTAATGTGGAGACACACTTAGATTTTCGCGGTCTGAATAGAATGGTGAACGGGGAGTGACTAAGAGAAGAGGCAAGATGGACATACATTACAATCAGACTGTTACAGGTACCATCGGAGTTAGAACTCTTCGCAGGCTGCTGAAAATGGGCAGTAGCCCTTATGGAAATGTCCCAGTGCTGTGATGTCGGTTCTCAAAACTCAACTCAACACATAAAACTCTTCAATGCCTGCCAATGTTGAATGTTGAATGTTGAATTAGGAATCGACATCACAGCACTCGGGACACTCAGATAAGCGATCCGTCCCCATCTTCAGCAGCAAACACAGAGTTAAAATTCCGATGGTACCAGTAACAGCCTGATTGTATATCCGTCTCGCCCCTTCCCCGAGTTTCGAGCGTCGGCCAGATCCCCTTGCAACTCTTCGCAGTGCCATTCTCCTCAGACCGTAATGATCTATCTGTTCCTCGGCACTGTTCACTCGCTCCCAAGGGGCCCTCACAACATCCAGCTTGTCATATATCAGTTCACCACCAAGCGGTGCAGCTCCGGCCAGTCAACCCGCCTGCTCATTTCCCAACACACCAGCGGGACCTGGAGAACATATCCAAAGGATGCTAACTACCCGGGACCTCTGAAGTGATGCTTGCCACTCTGCACGGAGCATGCCTGTCTCCACTTTCTCAGCATGCTCTGTGAGTCAGTTACAATAACAACATGTGCCTGCCAAAGAGGGACGAAACACATGCTGAAATGTGTCTAGCAGAGTGTAGTCAGTTTATTTACTCATTGCTGAAAACGACCAAGTGGGAATTAAATGAAAGGCCGACAATATAACCAACAGACACAGTGAATAATTGAGCCACTGGAAACCTCCATATCCGTAACACACAAAAAAATGTCACTGTCCCAATGCTATTTTACTCATTTCGTCACTGTAACGTGCAAGAGAACCAAAGATGGGACGAGATTCATAGGTTTCTAAAACTGTAGAAAACCCCTTGCACCAGTATTCATCAAATCCCATGAGCATGATCCGGCGGGTCGAGGTGGGTTTTGTACGCAGACAGTGGATCAATTCATTGCAAAACTCCACTGTGCGTGGAGTTACCTTCATCTTTGTCCCAGGGCATGCGGGTGTTGTTGGCGATGAAAGAGCCGACTGATTAGTTGGCTCTGCCTTAGTAACAGAGGGCCGGACCATGGACCATGCAGACATTGTTATTGCCATTAGAGAGGTAGGGCGATCGGAAGATTTTGGGAGCATCACATCTACGTCTTTGCTAAGAGTATTGGGAGTAAAGTTCGACACAGCCAGGAACGAGAAACACACCAGAAGTCTTGTCAACCGACACAGGACTGGGATTATCAACTGCGTGAGGCTGATGTACATGTTAAAGAGAGAAACTGAGCACCTATGGAAGTGTCTGGAGTGCAGTGAAGATAACCCAAATCATAACTCATAACTCAATAAATGCGCACTTCAGGTCATGCGTTCATTAAACATCTGCACGTTCATAACACAAACATGGCCAGACAGATCTGGCCGGCATTTGAACAATCTGTCGGAACAGGTCGCCTTAGTGCTCACGCAGTTATGTTAAGATAAACAGTAACGGTCTAGTACAAATGTTAAATTATCAGTCTGTGACCCACTAGTCTTCTTATCAACACAAAGCTGCTAAACATGGTAAGTATTCTGACATACCAGTAATGATGAATGAATATTTTTTTGAACAGTAGAAAAATGGAAGTAATGGTAATTACAAAGAAAACTGACCATCCAAAATGCAACTTCCACGTAAATTAAGAAACCTCAATCAAGTTTATATGTTTAAGTACTTGGGTACTCCTAGAACATCAGATGGAAGTAAAATATAGAATAGCTTAAGGCAGCATTTTACAAAATCAAGAATGTTTTATTTAATCTTTCTTTTTTAGTTGAGACGAGAAAGAGAATATGGAAATGAATCATGGACAGTTGGTAGATTAGTGAACAATTATTTGGAAGCTGCGGAGATGTGGTTTTATAGACAGATGATGAGAATATCCTGGACAGATAAAAAGAGTAATGAAGATGTCTGGAAAGAAACTGACTCACAAAGAGATTTGAATGTCCACATCAGAAAGACACACATTTACATGCTTTAGTCATGTGATGAGAAGGAGAAAACTGGATTACATCATGACAGTAGGAAAGTTGAAGGGGAAGAGAGGCAGAGGGAGACCGAGGGTAAAGATGCTGGACAGTTTGACATTATGGTATGGAAGATTATCTGTGTCAGTGTTGATGGAAAGTACACGAGACAGAGGTTGTGGATAGACATGGCTACCAACGGCACACGACCTGAACTTTAAAAATAAGACAAATATTATTACAAGATCACCTGAATTGGTTAAGTTCCACATGCTGAAGATATTATTAATAACAGGAAAGGAAATATGACTAAAAATGAAGCAACACAGGTCAGTAGAATACCTAGTCCTCTACATATAGGGCTGAATGATACTTGTCTGAAGCAAGTTACAGAATTTATATACCTAGCAATCATATTCTCGGACGATGAAAGAATAAATCGGGAAATGGAAACAAAATGCCATCGAGCAAGTGCACTTATAGACCAACCAAGAAAAGGACTAAAAACCGCATATTCATACCACCACAGTGCTAGTAATGCCAAACTTGGACATTATCAAAGGCTAGCATACGTAAAATTGACACATATGAAATCAGAAGCCCGAGAAAAGCCGCCAACTCAACCACCCGATACAAAATGAGAATTATATTCTCAGACAGATTGTAGGAATAACACCATGCACCAGATATAATTAATACAACAGCGAGGGTTTATTAACGGTCACCACAGTTGTGATTCGTGCTGGGGAAGATACCAAGGACGTAACGTTTATCAGCCAGATGTCGCCCCTGTACAACCTGAGTGCATCGAATCACCAGTAAGACACGCATGACGTGTCTAAGATTGTCTAACTAGGGAGGTACTGCAGGAGTCAGATACAAGGCACCGTTGGCGCTGAGATGAGTGCACTGGTTGATCATCATTACCGCCCAGAAGAGTGGTAAATAACACAAATGGGTATGTGAAGCGCGGGTCAAGGTCAGCAGGGGCACACATAGCACACATGACGGAGGAAACAATAAAAAAGAATAGTGGTGCTTACCAGACAACTACGTCAACCATGCAGATAACTGCTGCTTCCAGAGCACTCGCATGGGCAGCAAAACAGGCGGTAACAGATGCAGTAATCGTTTCAGACTCGTGAACATGCTTCAGAAAATCGCTACAGGTAGTCTACGCTCTGAATGGGTAGAAAGCATTCGGAAGTAGCACTTAACCTCCATCATCTGGATCTACACACCTGGGCACGCAGGAGTAAATGGTAATGAAAGATCTGACCAGCTGACAAATAATGCACCAGTGGAGATGAGAAGAAGCATGGAAAGAGCTGATATCATCCACGCTGTACGGACTAGGTTGGGGGATAACGCTAATCTCTAAAGCTAGCACGACTGCGTGGCCGAGGAGTTAAGCTTGGTTAAGCATGTCTGTGTCGTCTTCAAGGTAAAGACAGGAGACATTAAAACCTGGCAGTTCCCTCATGGGAACAGTCAGTAAAAGTACCTTGGAGTGGCTGCTGCATCCAAGGACTGAGCACGCATGAGATGCCTAATGTGAAAAGTCGTCGATTGTGATAACATAACATAACACCGTGCACCTTTCCCCCGTGTGGGTTCCAGGGCCCCATTGTGAGGAAAACAAAAACAGACTCACTGCCACCACATAAAACATGTCGTAGGAGTCAACTAACTGGGTGCATCCTTCAAAGTCGTAGTACATATGCCTGAGAGGCAAGGAACCAAGAGTCTGCATACAAATAAGCAGGCTTTGTGAAACGGATGTGCACGTAACACTCAGGTTCTGGAAGAAGATTAAAGTCAGGAGGTGACGAAAACCCAGAACCTTTTAATGGAGCTTATAGCCGATGAACGTGATGAAGAAGAAGACACCATGGAACGAACACTTTGAGAAACAAGGAGCCAAATGGTTTGGTCATCTCGTTAGAATGCACACACAACAACTACCAAAACAGGCGCTACATATGCACAGATCTGATGTGATGTAAAAGGTTCCCATACAAGATATGGACATAACATTAAAGACCTTCTATGTCAGTTCTATTGACAATAGCCTATCCTACCCATGCAAGCAATGGATCGCAAACTGTTTCTCCCCACGTCGTTTAACGGCAAACGTGCAAACTAATGATGATTAATTTTACTATAGGTAGCTTATGTCTCTCTCGGTGGTGAAGCTTGTGCTTCTATGACTAAACCAGCTGTTTGCAAAACCCCTTTACAAAGCAATCTCCTCCTCCTATTTCTTTTTCCCCCCTTTTTTCCCCCTCCTCCTTTTCTTCCTTCTCCTCATCCTCCTTCTTTTCCTTCTCCTCCTTATGCTCCTCCTCCTCCTTCTTCTTCTCCTTCTCCGCCTCCTCCTCCTCCTTCTTCTTCTTTTTTCCCTTCTCATTCTTTATCTTTTTTTCCCACCTATGCATTCCACATGTCGTTATGATGCTCTGGTGCATTCTAGCAGACATGATCATCACACTGCTAAGTAAATGTAAATACAAGTTTGCTGTAAAGCACCACCAGCCGTCCATACTGTAAAACGATGTGTGTTTTTCTTTCTTTCCAACAACCTACCATGGATGGTTCAACTGAAGCTTCCTGTTGACAAGAAATCATGACGACAAACACCACAGGCCAGGTAAGCTTTTCAAGGTTCATTACTAGGCCAGTGAATTCCTGATCCGACAATTGTTTGTGTTTAATGAGCAAAACACGGGGGGGGGGGGGGGGGGCATTATGTATTTGCAAAAAAAAAAATGGTTTAAAGTTGTGGAAGAATTCAAGCAATGAAATAATCAGGGTACGATTTGATCGGAGCTTTGCTTAAACTGAGCATATAGACCAGCTGATAATGAAAGCCAAGGGAAATCATGGATGATATGAGAATGATGGAGGTGGCAAACTGAGCAGCTCCACATGCATTTCTTATACCAGGGTTTGGTCTTCTTTGTGTATGGCTAGACTTTGCCAATCCTGAATCTCTGCTATAAGAGAATGGATGTAGTGGAAGACATAGAACGAGGCTTCGTGCATTATAATTTAGTGTATAAGAGATACAGAATAAACGACGATGATTCTCCAATAAATTTGCCTACCCCGTGCATACCTCCGAGTCTTCGCTGGCACAAAATATCCCGTGCAAAGACAGATGAAGAAAGATGGTAGAAAGTTACAAGAAGAAAGTCATGAACGGATGAAATCGAGGACAGTTGTATGCATTTGCGAAACTCTTCCTTACTTGAATCCAAGTCATTGCGCAAGTCGCTTTCACCCAGTTACCACTTTGGATGAAAGTGGTCTTCATCACAACAACATGCATTTGGGGACATAGAAGCCAGCGAAGAATGGGTACGAATGCCAACGGAGTGCTGTTCAGTATGAATCCGTTTAAACAGAAACAAAATGCAGCCGTTGTGAAGATAGAAATTCAGGATCAGATTTCTAAAGATAATTCATTCAGACGAGTGCATCGTTCCTGGGCTTTTACAGCTCAAGTTAGGGATACGAAAGAAGATTTCGGTACTTTTGCCTAGGCTACATGTAGTCTGACTATGCAGGTCAGGGTCATAAGTGAAGCAGATCTTATGTGTGTGTGTGTGTGTGTGGTGTGTGTGTGGTGCGTGTGGTGCGTGCGCGTGCGTGTGCGTGCGTGCGTGCGGCGTGCGTGCGTGCGTGCGTGCGTGCGTGCGTGCGTGCGTGCGTGTGTGTGTGTGTGTGTGGTGAGGTGGTGTGTGTGTGTGTGTGTGTGTGTGTGTGTGTGTAAGTTATGTTTTTTTTGCCATGGCATGTGGGTGCAATAATAAATTGGGAAAAAAAAAACGGTTTACGGACAGGGATAATGTGGAGCGCTGCAAACAATGGACCAAACTAATGGAGTGAATGCTCCTCGGGAAGTGAGACATTTACTTGAACGAAATGGATGTGAATCTTCAAGAACAGCAAGTTACGAGGGTTGAAGAGGGTTTTTATATATTTATACACACACACACACACACATACACACATACACATATATATATATATATATATATATATATATATATATATATATATATATATATATATATATATATATATATATATATATATATAAACCAACACAGAACCGATGTCGTCTGCAACTACACACTGTGGGAATTTCTACTGAAGAGAATCTGAGCACTTATGGACTGAATGAATTGATGACCTGTCCGATTAATTTGTTGGTGTTAGGGATAATAGGGGGTGAATAATCTTAATACTGTCTAAAGTCGTTTTTTTTAAAGAATCTAATAAGGAAAAGACAAACAACACGTCTAATGTCTGATGTATAAATGAAGTTGTTTGACTGAAAATAGTCAGCGTTCAAATATAATAGTTTTAACGGGGTGAACACCGCTTCACGTAAAGTTAGTCGACATGTATTTTTGTGTTCTTTGATTTACTGTTACGAATTATTGTTATCTGTGTTATACACGTATTCAGCCGTTTTCCTTGCTGTATATCATATCACTTTTTAATTTGTGTTGTATTGCGTATTTTTCCGCACTAATAGTTTTTTTAAAGTTAGTTGCCTGTCTTTTAGAGGACGTTGCAAAGAAACAACATTTGGTGACTGTTAGTGTTTTGACTCAGCAATTTTACTTTTAACATTGCATTTTTATTTGTGATGTATAACGTATCAAAGAGTGCTACGTTCATTTACATTAAATAATATAATATATTATCATCATCAGGTGCCTTGCCTACTGGCGTGGGCGATCATGCCTCTCCATAATCTGCGATATCCTGCAGCATGTGTTAGTTCGTGTGCCGACACACCTCGATGCCATGCAACAAGACTGTCAAGCATCTTCTCTTGTTGTCTTCCTCTATCCCTCCTTCCACATATCTTTCCAGTGATCACAACATGTTCTATGTTCCCTTTTCTCATAACATGGCCAAAAAATTATGACCTCTCCTTCTGATGTCTGTGATAAGTTGTCTTCGGGCTCCCGCCTCTTTCAAAACCTCTTGGTTGCTCTTTTTGGCTGTCCAAGGTATACTAAGCATTCTTCTGTAAAACCACATCTCTGAGGCCTCCAGAAATTGTTTGGCCTGCCTACCGAGAATTGTCCAGGATTCACAGCCATAAGTTAAAACTGGATGTATGTAGCAAGCAAGAATTCTTTTTCTAACTCTCAATAACAAGGATATATTGCACTAGATGCAGTTTTTGCCTGTCCCATTCTATTTCTTATCTCAGTTATGCATCTTCTATCTGATGTTATCCATGTGCCCAGATACTTAAGTTTCTGTACTTGTCCTAAAATAACACCATCAACTTTTATTACACACTTAGGAATAATTCATTACTTCTGTCTTCCCATTATTCAAACTGAGGCCCATTCTTCCACTTTCTAACACCACAATGTCTATCATTTCCTGTAGTTCTTTCTGACTTGTTGCTATCAAGACTGTGTCATCAGCATAACGTAAATTGTTTATATTGTGCCCACAAACCACAATTCCTGGCATACCAATTAAAGCTCTCATTATATATTCACTGTGTATTGAAAGCAAATCAGGTGACAGTACACATCCTTGTCGTACGCCCCTCTTTATGCTTTGAAATGTACCTAAACAGTTGTTAATTCTTATAGCTGCTGTTTGCTGCCAATACATATTCTTTATTATTATTTCCCATCAATGTTTAATTTTTCTAATAGTTTAATTACTTCTTCATGCTTCACACAGTCAAATGCTTTTGTAGAGTCTATGAAGCATATGTACAAATCAGTCTTTACTTCTAGAGCTCTTTCTGACAATGTCCTAAGGATGTATATGGCATTATTTGTACCTTTTCCTTCTACAAATACACATTGTTCATCGCTGATTTCGGATTTAATTTTGTTTTTTATTCTTCTCATAATTATTCTCAGTAAAATCTTAGTCATGTGACTCATAAGACTTACTGTGCGATGGTCTTCTCATTTTATAGTGCCTGGTTTCTTAGGCAGAGCTAAAAATATGGATTTTAAAAGGTCATTTGGAATATAATATATATATTGGTGCTATTATGCTTTGGTTATATGACATATTCAACAGTGCTATTTTTTTGTGTTTTATATGACGAATTCAACATAGTTGTTTTATTTGTTATATGACGCATTTATCAATAATAATATTATTGCCTGATATAAGTGAATCTTGGACTATCTCTCAGTCCTTAAGAAAGAGAAAAAGGGCTTTTGAGCTGAAATGCTATAGAAAGATTCTCACAATATCTTGGACAAAGAAGATGAGAAATATTGACATCTTAAAAGATCTGAAGATCAAGGAAGATTGGCTAATAAACAGCATGCTTTCTCGAAAGCTGAAATAACTTGGTCATATCAAGCGCCACGACGGATTGGAAAAAATATAGCAGAAGGCATGGTACCAGGAAGGGGGGGGGGCAGGGGCCGACTTACACGAAGATGGACACAGGATATAAGTGACTCCTTGAGTGTGAAAGTGTATGGGACGGCAGAACTGGCAAGAGACAGAGTTTCTTTCAGGCAGGCTGTGATGAGAGCGATGTTCTGCAAAGGACCTGCTACATGATGATGATTGCGTGATATGACGTTTTTAATCGTTTTATTTTTGTTTGTTCTAGGAAACCCTCCCAAGAAAATGCCAGCGCTGGGATCTCTGCTCTCAAAAACACAGTGGTAATGAATGTTGTCGACAGCACAACCGACAAGCGTCAAGGAGACGCGCCCTCTGCAGTCAAGAAACCTGAGGTCACAAAGAAAGAACAAGATACGACCTCAACCTCGGACTTGCTTGTATTTATCAAAAGCCAGCAGGAAAAGCCTGCCTTGATCAGCCGAACCACCTCCACGCCCGATGGTTTCCCTTGCGGCTGCCCAGAGACGGTGTTCTATCACATTCATCAACAGATTGGAACTAAGTCAAGGTACACAGAATTCAAACAAGGCTCCATGGTGTGGGATTCCGATGTGTTGATTAAAACCATTGGTGAAAATGTATGTGTGGGTTTCTGAACTCTGAAGGTGGGACGATATTTCTTGGCGTAGCAGACAGCGGGTTGGTCGTAGGGATCAGCATAAACGAGTGGCAAATGAAAGATATACGTGACGATATCGAGTACGCAGTACAGTGTATAAAACCAGAGGTAGACCCAGGAGAATACTCTGTTAACTTTGCCCGAGTCAAGGAAGATACTGGCGGTTTCTCCAAAAACTTGAAAGTTGTCGAGGTTTGCGTCAAACCACGCAAACCACCAGAGAATTATTATAGGTTCCACAAAGTCATATATGTACGGAGGGACAGGAGTGTGCAGAAAATAGTTCCCTCGCAAACCACAAATATTCAGTTGTAGAAACATATGAAGTATAAGTAGTGAAGGTTTTAAGTTCGAGGCCGCATTTGTATGGTAGACATCGGCGTCCAGATCGATCCGGTTGAAAACTGGTGACCGGAAATGGCCTGTGATGTACAGACTGCCGGATAACGTTACCCTATCGTCCACCGAGTGTCGAAAAAAAAAAAAACCTTGAGTCCAATATCGTATCGACTTGGATTAAATCTTGGGTCCAACATCATATCGACATAGATTTTTTTTCAAACTTGAGTCCAACATCAATCATGTCAACATCGATTTAAAAAAAAAAAAAAACAATTGGGTCCAACATATCGACATCGATAAAAAACGGTTCTTTACTTTGATATAATCGACAGTTGACACCAAAGGCCCTTAACAGTGAGACCTCATTCAGTTTATCTTTGCAGCACCTCTGAAATAGTAGGCAGTTATACCTCAGACTGTCACAACCGCATATGCAACATGCACTCGTAGATTTTCGTTCACTTGTGTGTTTTGTGCGTCAGGCGTCGTCGTCCTTTATTTGTGACGTATTGCAAATCTTTCCTGTGTTATACAATAGCTCTGAAGGTAGTTAGCATACAGTAATTGTGCAGCCTACCATGTAGATCGATACCGACTAGTACTTCTGTACCTTGCCATATACATCGTCATTGAACAGTACTTCTGTAACTTGCTATACACATCGTCAGCCAACAGTACTTCTGTAACTTGCTATGTACATCGTCAGCCAACAGTAATTCTGTATCTTGTTATACACATCGTCAGCCAACAGTAATTCTGTATCTTTTTATACACATCGTCAGCCAACAGTACTTCTGTAACTTGCTATACACATCGTCAGCCAACAGTACTTCTGTAACTTGCTATACACATCGTCAGCCAACAGTACTTCTGTAACTTGCTATACACATCGTCAGCCAACAGTACTTCTGTAACTTGCTATACACATCGTCAGCCAACAGTACTTCTGCAACTTGCTATACACATCGTCAGCCAACAGTACTTCTGTAACTTGCTATACACATCGTCAGCCAACAGTACTTCTGTAACTTGTCTCACATATTGTCAGCAAACAGTCATTCTGTATATTCTCATACACATCGTCAGCGAAGAGCATTTCTATAGCCTCCATTAACAATGAAATAGTTGTCGTCTCCACATTGAAGGTTGGCTGCAATGCATCTCCAACAAGTTCTATCTCTTACATGTACGCTCTCTCAGACTGCTGTTCGTCCATCTCTTGATGTTGTCCTCCCACATTTATCGCTGCCTACCTCTTGCTCTCTTGTCCTATATCTTTACCTTCAGTATGGTTTTTAAAGGCGAAACTTGCTACATCCACGAAACATAACATATTGTTGTGCACATCGACGTTTCCAGAGACTCAATTATATTTTCTATTTGCCTGTTGATTGCACACGGTTCTGCACCATACAGCAGAGTTTAGTATATAAAGCCAATAACGAAGCTCATTTGTAATGTGTTGTTTCTCTCTACCTGATAATAATTTTCGCGTCTAATTGAATACTTTTTTAGCCATTCATATTCTCTTTTTGCTTTGTGTTTCACTTCTGCCATCTGTTACTCTGTGGCCAAGATAAGAGAAAAGTGTTACTTTTTCTAATAAACCATGCAGATCGACAACGAACAGTAAGTAAGTCTGTAACCTACCATGCAGATCGACAACGAACAGTAAGTAAGTCTGTAACCTGCCATGCAGATCGACAACGAACAGTAAGTAAGTCTGTAACCTGCCATGCAGATCGACAACGAACAGTAACTCTGTAACCTGCCATGCAGATCGACAACGAACAGTAACTCTATAACCTGCCATGCAGATCGACAACGAACAGTAACTCTGTAACCTGCCATGCAGATCGACAACGAACAGTAAGTAAGTCTGTAACCTGCCATGCAGATCGACAACGAACAGTAACTCTGTAACCTGCCATGCAGATCGACAACGAACAGTAACTCTGTAACCTGCCATGCAGAACGACAACGAACAGTAACTCTGTAACCTGCCATGCAGATCGACAACGAACAGTAACTCTGTAACCTGCCATGCAGATCGACAACGAACAGTAACTCTGTAACCTACCATGCAGATCGACAACGAACAGTAACTCTGTAACCTGCCATGCAGATCGACAATGAACAGTAACTCTGTAACCTACCATGCAGATCGACAACGAACAGTAACTCTGTAACCTACCATGCAGATCGACAACGAACAGTAACTCTGTAACCTACCATGCAGATCGACAACGAACAGTAACTCTGTAACCTACCATGCAGATCGACAACGAACAGTAACTCTGTAACCTACCATGCAGATCGACAACGAACAGTAACTCTGTAACCTGCCATGCAGATCGACAACGAACAGTAACTCTGTAACCTACCATGCAGATCGACAACGAACAGTAAGTAACTCTGTAACCTACCATGCAGATCGACAACGAACAGTAAGTAACTCTGTAACCTGCCATGCAGATCGACAACGAACAGTAAGTAAGTCTGTAACCTACCATGCAGATCGACAACGAACAGTAACTCTGTAACCTACCATGCAGATCGACAACGAACAGTAACTCTGTAACCTACCATGCAGATCGACAACGAACAGTAACTCTGTAACCTACCATGCAGATCGACAACGAACAGTAACTCTGTAACCTGCCATGCAGATCGACAACGAACAGTAACTCTGTAACCTACCATGCAGATCGACAACGAACAGTAAGTAACTCTGTAACCTACCATGCAGATCGACAACGAACAGTAAGTAACTCTGTAACCTGCCATGCAGATCGACAACGAACAGTAAGTAAGTCTGTAACCTACCATGCAGATCGACAACGAACAGTAACTCTGTAACCTGCCATGCAGATCAACAACGAACAGTAACTCTGTAACCTGCCATGCAGATCGACAACGAACAGTAACTCTGTAACCTACCATGCAGATCGACAACGAACAGTAACTCTGTAACCTACCATGCAGATCGACAACGAACAGTAACTCTGTAACCTACCATGCAGATCGACAACGAACAGTAACTCTGTAACCTGCCATGCAGATCGACAACGAACAGTAACTCTGTAACCTGCCATGCAGAACGACAACGAACAGTAACTCTGTAACCTGCCATGCAGATCGACAACGAACAGTAACTCTGTAACCTGCCATGCAGATCGACAACGAACAGCAAGTAACTCTGTAACCTGCTATGTAGATCGACATCGAACACCAGTTCTGTAGCTGACCATACAGACCGTAAGAGGCGACTAAGTAGCGTTAGCGTCTCTTTCCCTTGTAGAGTTCCACACAGGTTATATGTAAACCTTGCACTTATTCTAAAAGACCATACAGCCAATTCACTGGAATGTTGAATGTTAAATTACAAATCGACATCACAGTACTCGGGCACTCCCATAAGTGCTCACTCCCCATGTTCAGCAGCAAGCGAGGAGTTCCAGTTCTGATGGTACCAGTAACCGTCTGATTGTATATCCGTCTCATCCTTTCCCTGAGTGTTGAGCGTCAGCCAGATCCCCTGGTAACTCCTCGCTGCGCCATTCTCCTTAGAACGTAATGATCTATCTGCACGTCCACACTGTTCACCCGTTCCCAAAGGGCCCTCACAATGTCTAACTTGTCATACATCAATTCACCACCAACTAGTGCAGAGCCAGCCAGTCTATCTGCCTGCTTATTTCCCAACACATCCGCATGCCCGGAGAAAATATCCAAAGGATACTAACTACCCGGGACCGCTGAAGTAATGCTTGCCACTCTGCACGGAGCATGCGTGTCTCCACCTTTCACAGCATGCTCTATGGCTCAGTTACAATCACGGCATGTGTGTACAGCAGATTCTCAAGCCAGCGAAAGGCAGCAAATACTGCCTTCACTATTCTCAAGCTAGACGTTGTGATATCATACGCAAGGTTTTGCTGCAGTATGCGACGTCTATTCGCCTTGGCTATGAAACCTCATGCACTTCCCCTGCCCCTTAAAACACAGAGCCTAATTCATTGGGAAACAAAAGATCAAATGATTTGGTCATCTATCAAGAATGCAGCTAAAACAACTACCAACACAGGCGCTACACATGAAAAGGTCAGAGGTGAAAGCAAGAGGCCTCCTAAAAGAAGATGGATTGATGATTAAAGAGCTTCTACATCGACACGGAATTACAAAAGCCAGCCATTGCTGCCTATCATGCAGTGGATTGCAAACTGTTCCTCCCTACAACGCTTAAAGGCAGAAGTGAAAATTAGTTATGTTGAAGACTTTTTTTTTTTTTTTTTATCTCAGGACTCTATATCCCTCTTCTCTTTTTGTATTACTTTACGGGCAAAACCAAGCAAATTGACAAACCAAGCAATTTGCTAACAGATTATAGCGTTTCAACATGATAGGGGCCACAGAAATTCAACACTCACAAGCAGACAAATTCTTTCTTCTGTATGTATGAGTGCCAGTAAGTACAAGAAAATATACCAGTCAACTCCTGCTGTGTACGTTACACAAGGAGACACTGGGATGGCAACTGTATCGGAGGACGGAGCACAGACGGGTTGGAACGATGTGCTAGGATGTCGACAACACGCAACAAATAACATTACGCCTTCTCCGTGACAACCAGCAGCATGACGATGGAGGTGATGGCAGTGACGCAAGCGTTTGCCTGGCTCGAAACACAAAAATACACCCGCGTATGTATACTAAGTGATTCAATGACTATGATCTGGAGAATTCAGGCAGGTTCAGTGCGAGGACACTGTGCTAGATCCGCTATCACTACCGACGGTCAGCCTATGGATCCTGCTGATATTATTAATGCCCTCAGAGAAATGGGAAGGATAGAGGACTTTGGTGGCAGTGATTCCACTTCACTCGCCAGAATGGCAGACTTGGGAATTAAGATCGGCATAGCAAAAAACGAGACGCACACCAGACACGCCAGAAGACTTGTTTGTTAATTAACATAGAACTGGTACTATTAGCAATAGGACGTTGGGGTTCATACTGAGGGGAGGATCTGAGCACCTATGGACATGTCCGGAGTGCAATGATGATAACCCAACTAACTAACTAACTAACTAACTAACTAACTAACTAACTAACAAATAACATTCCAATTTGCACAGGTTGAGTAGACCCGAGAGAGAGAGAGAGAGAGAGAGAGAGAGAGAGAGAGAGAGAGAGAGAGAGAGAGAGAGAGAGATGAGGTGTTTGTATATATATATATACTCATTCTTTCGGCCTTTGTAGAGACAGTGACCTAGGCGCCAGACTCACAAGTGGCAGGATGTTTCACTGTATGACTCCTAGGTCGACCCTGCCCTATAAATATGGAAGCAAAAAAAAAGTGCATTGAGGTTTATAGTAGAACGGAAAGGATGATTATTAGTACAACAAAGCCTGGTTTTTGATACAGCATCATTTAGTTTGAGAAAGGAGGTTTAGTAGTCTCCAGTCTTCCGCTGGCTGGAAAACAAGATGATTTTATGATTTTAACGGACTTAAAATTTATCCTCAGAAAGGGTTGAGACAAGTATGCTCTCTACAGAGTGGCAAGCATCGTTTTGGAGATCCGGGTAGCTAGCGTGGTTTGGATACGTTTTCTGGGTTATGAAGATGTGGGGAGAAATGAACAGTCAGACAGACTGGTTGATTCTACACCTCCTGGTGGTAAACTGTTGCATGTCACGTTCAATTTATAATGAGGGGCCTAGAATAAGTTAAACAGCAATACACGCCTCAACTGTCGCATGTGCTAAAGGACTAGTTTTTTTCCCGTTATCTTTCAGCCTTTATCTGTGGCTTAGGCGTTGCGAACGAGCTTCGTAGTAATGCCGAGGTGCCGGGTTCGATCCCAACTGCGGATGGTTTGTCTAGCATTGGTTTTGACAGTGCCACCGACAGCTGATTGTTCATAAAACAATGACACACTTTTTCTTCTTCTTCTTCTTCTGTTCCTTCTTTTTTATCTTCTTCAGCTTTCCGAGCCTTTGAGGTTCACTGTTGCAGATATCACCCGCTTCTAATCATCTCTCTGGTTGGCCTTCTCTTTCCAGTTGGGGACACCAAGTGTTTGCAGGTCTATCCGGACATTATCTCTCCGTCATCTTCTTGGTCTGCCTCGTGGTCTACGACTAATTAGCTCCCTTGTGTCTACAGTTTTTACTTCTCTGTCATCTGACATTCTCTCAATACACCCAACCATTTCAGTCTTTTAACTTATTATAATGACAAACTACTAAACAGCCTAGACACACCACAAAAGCCCCACAATTCTGGGGTTGGTTCTGCAACGTTCTGTAAAGGCACGCCCTTCTCTAATTATTAAGATATTTATATCTAAAGATGGCTGAGTGTAAAGGATACGCAGCTAATTTTCAGCCTCTTATATGTTCTTCTCGCTGGTACTAGACAGTTCTAGCATCTATGTGAAAGGATTCCAGAGTCTGTCTTTCAGCGTGTGTGTTTTGCAATTCGTCCTTTTCACTGTGCATCCCAACGGACAGAAAATAAATACAACAAAATTCAGCTACTGGCATGGAAGAAATCCAAGCTTTTGATTCTCGGCAAGTCTTTAGAGGGCAACGTTGTAATTTACACAGGTAGAAACGACATGTAAAAAGATCATGGAAAGGAATGATTAGTGTTCAACCTCTCCTGGACCGCACGACAAGCGACAAACACCCGATGATACAAAGTGCCACCATTCGAATGAGAATCACCCAGATGTATTTCCCAGTAATCACGTTATGTACATTGGTAGGTTGTACCCCACCAGGACCTCACATTAGCTATAAACACCCGGTGACACAAAGTTCCACAATGCGGATGAGGATCACCCGTGGAGAGAACCCAGAAACCTTGTTTATCCGTTAGACCATATTTGAGGCCGGGCTATATTTAGGGCCCCCGGCAAAAGCCGGGGGGGGGGGGAGCTTTGAAACAACTAAAAATTGCATCTTACAAGTGGAGGACAGACATTTTATAACTGAAACCACGTTCAACCACTGGATTATATTCAAGTCCTTGACAACAGCCAAAGTGGGGCTTTAAAATAATTTAAAATTGCATCTCTTGTTAGGCAGCAATAGGGTCTATGGCGACTTTTCTGGAAGCTCGTATGCTTTTTCGGCTCATGTAAGAGGTAGAATGATTCAGGAAGATTGTGGCAACTTTGCCGTGACTACAGATAGTTTATCTATGGAAGTCATGGCAGTGAACAATGCAATAACATGGCTGGAGTTACAGATCTTTACCTGGGTGTGTTTTCTCAGTGAGCATGCTCAGGAAGATTTGGACTGTCTATGACCTAGAACCACAACAACAGGTCATGGAGGCCTTGAAGATCATGAGCTCCTTCACCCAGAAGAAATGCCAGAGAGACCAGGCCCAAGCAGCTCTCTGGACACTAGAAATGTCCTTGAAAGGCTCGCCAGGAAAGACATCGACAAGGCATACATATACATCAATATGACGGTCTCCCTTATGTTCTTACTAAGTAGTATTGAATTTGTACTTATGAGGCATACATTTCTTTTACCACTGCCCATTATTTGGGTTTATGCAATATTTGCCACTTGAGGTGAGATGGTTCTCAAGAGTTGTATGGAACCAGCTGTGATGTACGGAAGGGAGTCACGGACAGTCAGAGAAAGTATGTGGCAACACCTTGTTGTGTAGAACAATAATGAGGTCACAATGAAACGAAGCAGATGGCTGAAGGATTAGAGCACTTGGCTCTCATGGGAGCCCTGGTTGTGATCATCAGCAAATGGTAGAGATTTGTTCCGCCGAGAGCAAAAATAAAATCCTAACCTGTCTAGTTTCTGGCGACTCTGTTGTCCAGGCGACACCGAATGCTCAGCCTGTATTCTTTCACACGTACAAAATCCCTTGGCCGTTGAAAATCGAAAAGAGTAGCCTAACAGCGAGGCCTGGGCTAAATTTGGAGTAAAAAATCTACCCAAACTATTTCAGGATCCTCACCGGTGCAACGGAGTTTGTGCACTGTGCTGAGCTTCTTGAGACTCAGACTTGAGTTAGAAGTAGAACGGAGCACAAATGGGTGACACCCGTGTGCCATGATGTTGATCCATCGACTAAACTAAACTAAACTAATCTAGACTGTCTGGGCATCAATGATTTGATTTGATTCAAGAACCGACATCACATCACTCGGGGCATTCCCATAAGCGCTCCGTCCCCATCTTCAGCAGCCAGCGAAGAGTTCCGATACTAATGGTGCCAGTAGCTTTCTGATTAAACGTCTGGGCATAAAGACGACGGTTAGTGCCTCTGTGGCGGTCACAGCTGACAAGGATCAGTTTCATTTTCGCGCTAGGGTATACGGGCATACAAGGAGATGGACAAGCCTCATTGACTGGTAAGGCTACTGTCATGAGTAGACTAGTCATGGACCATACCGATGTACTGTATGCTCTTCGGAAGTGAGATGATTGCGTAAAGCTAAAGATGACTCTGAATCTGTATTTAACAAAAAAAAACAAAAAAAAATGAAAGTTAAAAGAGATGTAACCAGACAAAAGTGCTGTACAGGAAACGAAAGAAGGAAAATAAACTTCAACAGAACTGGTATCATCAGCAATTAGACGCTGTGAGATTTACTGAAGGTGTGATCTGACATTTTTTATGGACTGAATGGTTTAATGAGAATGACTAACTAAATAACTAACTAACTAACTAAATGATTAACTTATTTACTTTCAGTTTGCTTTGGGTGTAGCTGAATTTGCACAGCTGTAAATCTATATTTATACACGTTTTTGAGAAACCCTAAAACATGACGTCCCTACGTGCCGTCTGCATCTTGTGTTCAATTGACCCAATAATATACTTTAGCAGGAAATATACCTCCTAGTAATCGGAGGAAGTTGAAAACAGGTCTGGTTTCATTCTCCATATGTGCCTTGTGATTGTGCAACAAAGATATGGAAACATGTTGGGACCCTCGGATATTTTTCCATGAGTATCACAGGCCATGAACGAGTCTACACCGGCCAACAAAAAATACGGTGTATTTTTGGGCCCAATAGTGAAAGGCGGGGACGCCGACCAAATTGCCACAAACGTGTTCAAAATGTTGCTGACTTTAGGCGTGAGGTGTTCTGAGATCTCTTGTGTTCTGATTAATTCCAAAGCTGGATACGTCAAGATTGAGGTGGGTAGAAGTGAGTGTGAGGACTATTTAATGAAAGTGCTCCCGGAGATCAAGAGCATCATGAGTCTGTTCGATCTGAGACTGATACTGGAATGTCCCAAGCACGTGAAAGTTGTCAGGATTCGACAGGTTGCTCACGCTAACAGTGATCAGGTGGGTTCTGTTGTGCTTAAACATACTTAAAAGTATAGTAAATGTAAAAACTTTTACTCCTACAGTCGGTTACAATTAGTGCACGAGCTATGCAATATTAAATGACGAAAAATAATTGATATTAACTTCCACAACCATGATAGAAAAAAAAAAACATTCGGCTCTACTTGCGACGCACGACTTATTTGGCACGGACGTAACTCCTGCAGATCTGCATGCTGTCTGATAAGTATGCGTGGTTGCGGTGGCTAGATGCTATAATTGGATGTTAAGACACACCGTGGAGCTGGGAGGACTCGATGAGACCGGCAGATCTATCGTGGTCGAAGTAGACGAGAGCGACTTCTTCCGACGAAAGTATCAGCGCGGTCGCATCCGTCACGGTCGTTGGATCGTCGGGCTAGTAGAGCGTGAGACTGGCCGTTGCTACTTGGAGCTTGTGCGAAAACGAGATGCGGAGACATTGGAGAGGATCATAAAAGATCACGCACTGCCGGGAACGATCATCGTGACTGACGCTTGGCGAGGCTACAGCAACGTCGCAAACTTAAGGCATGGCATCTATCTGCACGAGGTAGTAGTCCACCAGACCAACTTCGTCGACGTCGCGCACAGTCACATACACACACAAACAATCGAGGGCCTGTGGATGTTGGTGAAACGATCAATTCGCCAGCGACTGGGCACCAGTCGCCCGCTATTGGCGTCATATTTGACAGAGTTTCAGTGGCGCCACTCCCACAAACGTCAGATTGTCGGCCACTATTTCGACCTCTTTCGTGAAAATTTTCAAATCGAACCAGACCCCTAAACCCTAAACCCTACATTCTATATATTCCAGTTATTAACGCAGATAGGTTGAACATGATATTGTTGATTACATTTCTACTACCACTGTTGTCGGTGTCTTTGACTAAAGCATTGCGAAACCGTTTCGTAATGTCAGTCTGCCAGGTTCGATCCCAACTGTGGAGGGTTTGTCTTGCGCTGGTTTCGATTGTGGTACTTAGAGCTAACCGTTCAGAGAGCAATGACTAAACATAAAATTCTTCTATTAAAACCACAACAGCTAAAACATGCTATTGTTGATTCTGCAATGTTATGTAAACGATATGCAACTAACTGTAACTACGTTTGTACTTAACTAAGTCAACGTATATTAGAGATTTCACTACACCGATCTATAGGTCGGCTTCTGTGTGCATTTTAATGTGGAGGTTCCAGCAGACTGCCAAAGGATATTTCAACGTTCTACATACAGAAGAGTCTGCTTGTCCTGACCTATATGGCAAAGGGAAGTAAAGGGATGTAATAATCAATACTGGCTTAAGTGTAAGATAAATAAGCTAGAGCTAACGATGTGCACGGGCCTCAAACGCCACCCCCCCCCCCCCCCCCCCCCACACCCCTACGAATGCAATGTTGAAGCAATATTACGACTACCCCTGTGACTAATAACAACAAATTACTAAGGGGAAAAAAAAACATTTTAACATTTAAAGGGAATTAAAATAAATGAAGTGAAAGGAAATAAATCGCAAGAAAATTGATGATTCGTAGTATCGCGTGTGTAGAAAGCAACATGTTATGCGGCATGTTATTTGATGGCCAGTGACTTAATTAGTATGCTCAGGATAGAGGAGGGTTGGAGTCGAAGACAGTGGCTGGAGTCTCTAAAGAGTTCAGGACTGACGAAAATCAGTTTCATATTTGGGCCAGGGCACGCATGCGTGCAAGGAAATGAGTAAGCTGATTTGCTTGCAGGTAAAGCTACTGTGGAGGGCTGACGAGCCATGGATCAGGCACATATTCTGAATGCTGTACGAGAATTAAGACGTTTGCGAGCACAAAGTGATGTCTGTGAATCTGCAACAATGACCAGACTGCACGAACAACATGTTAAAAGGGGTGTGGCCAGACAAGAGCACTCTGCAGAAGCCAAAGGAGAATAAGAAACCAACACAGAACTGGTGTCTTGAGCCAATACACGCTGCGAGATTTACTATGGGGGATATCTGAGCACTTATGGACTTCTTCTTTTTCTTTTTCTTCTTCTTTTTCTTCTTCTTCTTCTTCAGCATCATCATCATCATCATCATCATCTTCTTCTTCTTCTCCTTCTCCTTCTTCTTTTTCTTCTTCTTTTATTCGCTTGAAAAAGATTATCTATATCTGCAATGGGGATAATCTGTCGACTAACTCACTAACGAACTAACTATCCTTTGATGGCATAATAAACGATTTTGCATTTGGGAAATCAAGAAAAAAGGTGTAAATTTCGAGCTTTATACGGGGTTATATAATACGATATGTGTGATTTTGTGAGCATATTCTGTATTACTTCTTTAAAAAAATAATTAATCGAAAATGTATTGGCATTATCTAAACAGTTTAAAGCGAGCATTTCACAGATAATTCAATATACCTTTTTCTACTGGTGTAGGCACAATAATTTTTAGTTATATAGAGCCAATGCGGTTGTATGGAAGTGAAACACAGGCAATTAACATATCGGTAAGAAAATTAATTAAGAGACCTGAGTTTTCAGTTCTGTAGGGGGAGAAGATAAATCCAAATGTTTGGTTGTGTCATTAAAAAAGGAAAACGAAAGTAAATCATAATAATGAGGTAGAGGGTGTCAAAATAACACTCCTGTCACGTGCCTGGTTTAAGGATTTCTCCTTAAGAACCAACAGCACTCAGAAATAATTATGTTGAGTCGTTGGCTCGTATTGGTCTAAGGGATGCCCCGTGGCCAATATACGCTCAACTTATTTCTGGAGTAGGGCAACTCAAGTTTTGGCACTACAAAATATATAATATTCCTAGGCACACTTGGATGGACATTCCTACTACTAAAAATAATTAGCCCCCAGGTTATGATAGTCTACTATCATAACCATGTTAACACATATAACACTTATTACTCACACACATATGATTGCTAAACAATTAGAAAGGTGAAACAGGGACACATAAGTCAGCCATGAAAATGAATGTATGTAATAAGTACAAATTATTCACATATTAAAGAATTGATTTTCAAGAATGTTCATAGACTCAGGACTCAGTGACACGAACCAGATATTGAAGCAGCCAGATTGTCTTGAGATGTATACTAATTCATCCCTGGAATTCCACGGAGCTGTGGGGAAGAGAGCATGATAATGAAAAAAACTGTCACTTAGCCCCGTTCATAGGTTGATGCTCCCCTCAGTCCATGGTGATTCGACTGTATTTGTCTCAGGTAGCTCTGCCTTAAGTTGATCTGATCAGAGAGGATTACCTCACCATCGAGGACACAGAAACTGTATAGGGACTCAACAAGTCTCTCTCACATGTCACAAAACTGTCTCGGTCCCCAACCAAGCCCCTGAAGACTGGTTCACTCCATCAATGACACAACCTCTGCAAATGTTCACTCGTCCTGGAGCTCACACACACGCTCTTGCCATGTTGAGGTAATGGCATACAGGGCCTGCCATGGTTATGTTTGGTACATACATTGGTGTTGGTTGGTGGTTGTTGGCTGGACTGTGATTCGTCTGCCTGATCTCACAGAGGTCTCATCCTGTCAGGAAAGAACTCAGAATTAGTAATCACCAAGAGGGTATCATCTTGTCAGGAAAGAACTCAGAATTAGTAATCAGCTTTCATCACACATCAGCTCACTCCACCTCTGCTCCTCTTTTACATTCCTCAGAGTGTACTCTCAAGACCAGGAGACAATGTCTCCTTTCATTTATCTGTCTGTAACTAGTGCAACAGATGGAAAGTCAGATATATATAGTGGAGATAGATAGACACTATCACACATAGATCATTCTCTCTCCCCCCTTACATCTGCACACAGACACCGATGTTTACAGTCAGTACCCATATATCTTCCGTCTCCTCAGGCCATTCACTACACACCCATTGATCTGTGTCAAACACACTCGAAGCAGCGCGCTAGCTGCCTATTAAACTGACCTACATTCTCTGTCCCAGTTAATACTGCACAAACTTCTGCTGCCTGGTCAGAGAACAATTACTTGTAGGGTTTAATATCTTTACCAATGGTGTGGGGTATGTAGAGCCCAATTAATTAGTCTGTACAGGAGAAGGTCTAAGGTTCGGATCCGGATCTCTGGACATCAAGAACGGTCGAACTCTGTGCGATCACATAACTGATACCGCTCTATCTACAGCAGTGACATTTTTAAAAAGACATCATTTATGGTACTCGTAAACTATAATTAACTTACCCAAGCTTAGGAAATGTCCTAGACACCAAAGGCCGCCTCCTCAAAGTATAAATTTACGAAGCCCCGTTGAACACATCTGTTCTCTAGGCAGTCAGGCAGAAATATGCCTGCTTCAAACTACGCTTGGCGTCCCTTGTATACATGAGCAAGGAGTAAACCGGTTTACAGGAATTTTCAAATAAAACACCAGAAATCGCCAACTTACAGTTGCAAGTTTAAAAATGAAGATATATCAAAGCAACTAGAAGGTCCAGAAATTACTATTTTACCAGATAAAGGTATAGATCAATATAAGGGACTATATACCTTTCCGGACGGGTCTAAGTTTGAAATTTTTCTGAGCGCGGGGGATATCAGGTCCCGACTCGTCCACTGTGTGTAGTGGCCGTTCATTCCCTGACAGAGGGCAGTGCGTGTGACAGCAAGCCGTGAACACACTTGATGACCAACACCAGGCTGCAGTCACTTAAACATGAGGAAGGCATCTTTAACCAGCGACAGCTTTAAGTCTATTGTCCACATTTCATTTGATTCCTTGTAAGCTGGGATCTGTACTAAAACCAAAGACCCCTTTTCACACGTTCATTGGGATTAGGTATATAGGGCTTGACCTATATTTTATAGGCCAATCGTCACTAGATAGGTGATGTGGTCAACATCAGGCTAAGCGCGTTTACTTCCCAGGACTTGACCTGGTACTTATTTAAAGTCAAATAAACTGATAGTCACTCGGTTAGTGTTGTGGTATACATCACACTGGTCGCCTTTACATGCAGTGTTGACAGGATCAGCAGTATTTACACACATACACACACATCATCATCCTTCATGTGCCGTTAGACGTCACTTCCCTCTATTGCATGCAGCTCTCTCAATTTCAGACATGAAGTTTAGCCTAGCATTTTTAGCTTCTCGTAACAACATTCTTCTTAATTTTTTTCCTTGGACGTCTTCTTATTTTCAGACCGTTTATTTCCCATTTATGTGTGCCAAGTATATGTCCCGAGGCAATGCTGACCACATTACTCACCTAGTGCCGATTGGTCTGTAAAAGTAGGGGCGCTCTTCCCGTATGCCCGATACGCCTAAAGGCGTGAACATGGATCGTTACTTTACTTACTTAGTATATCTCCACTTTCTTTGTCTTAATGAAGTCGATTCATGTATTTGTTCAGACATTTCTCTGCTGTAGACTGAATGGTTCGATGTGCAATGAGGATAATCTGTCGATTAAATTTTATACATATATCACTTCTCCTGAACAGTACTCGTTTTTGCTAACAATATAACAATACGATAAACATTTGTGATATTTCAACTCATCCGTTGAGTAAAGAATCATTATCCAACCGGAAAATGATTCTAGAATAATATTTGTAATACCACACTTAGTTTTAACGAGACTGTAATTTGGGATTAACATTTAGTTATTATATTCAACCCTTCTGAGTTATGTTTGAAATTTATACACTTTCTTGATATGGGCGGTGATACATGAGAAGGACATTAATTAACCGTCACGTACTAATGTTTGGATTTTTGTCATTTACTCTTACGTGAATGTTATAAGTATTATTTTTTGTTTAGATCAGCTGTTGCCAGACAGTTTGCTGGTGAATATTTTCTATGTATTTGTAAAGTTCACGACCAGCTTTAATGTTAACACTTGATATATTTGATACAATCGTTCTAGGATATCTCCGATGGGGGCAGCTCTACATATCGCCCTGGTACTGGAGAGACCTTACCCGAGTTACTGCGCAACACTCAGCCAATAGCTAAAGAATCCCACCAGCGCCCAAAAGCTGCTGGGCACGAAATAACTGTGAAGACACCTGTTAACATCACGGACAAGAGCTCTGAAACATCCTCGTCTGCGTTGATTGAGTTCCAGGAACTGGTTGAAGAAGATGACTCCCGATTGATGCGACAGGAAGTGACTTCCGTATCCGATATGGTGTCCTCAGACAAAGGTCACGAGTCAGAGATACTCCATAGTTCTAGTTCTAGTTCTGGAGGGAAGCCGGTGATGCTCAATAAAAAGACATCCACGCCAGCTGGACTTCCCTGTGATTGTCCAGACACTGTCTTCTATCGCCGGTTCCAGCAAGTCGGAACTGAGACAAGGTACTCGGAATTTAAGAGAGGCGGCGTCATTTACAACCAGCAAGCATTTAGAACTTTGATAGCTAAATATGTCTGCGGATTTGCTAATGCTGAAGGCGGCACTCTATTTTTCGGTGTTAGTGACGATGGGATCGTGCGCGGAGTAGCCATTGATAAAGTGTTAGAGAAAACGATACGATTAGACATCGATTTTGCTGTAGGATTGATAAAGCCACTAGTGGAGAAATGCGAGTACACTGTCAACTTTGCTAGAGTCGAAGAGGAAGAAGGAGAGTTCTCTCGCAATCTGAAGGTTCTAGAGGTTTGCGTGAAGCCGCGGAAGCCTGGAGCTCTCAGGTATTCTTATAATGGAGTCGGATACATAAAAAGAGATGGAAGTCTGCAGAAAATTAAGATTACCTAATGTATTTAATATTCGTCTTTAACAGTGTGCGCATGTAAACAATAATATGTATTGTAGTGGACATGTCTGAGAATACATTGATACACTCGGGAGAGGAAGATAGTTTTGTCGATCTTTCGTTATTGCAGTGTTACTTTTGTGTTTTATTGTCATTTCTGCTAATTTATACATATTCTAATCTTGAAACAAATTTGTCATAAGCTTTTATCGTTTATCAATTTCCTGTTATTGTTTTATAATGACTGCAGAAGTTGAAGATGCTATACATCATATGAAGAAAGGAAAAGCACCCGGGCCAGACAACATCTTACTGGAAGAAATCGAAGCACTGGGAAATTTTGAAATTGAAATAATAACTAAACTTTTAAATGATATTTATAATAGTGGGTATATTCCAAATAACCTTTTAAAATCCATATTTACAGCTCTGCCAAAGAAACCAGGCACTTTAAAATGTGAAGACCATCGCACAATAAGTCTTATGAGTCACATGACTAAGATTTTACTAGGAATAATTATGAGAAGAATAAGAAACAAAATTAAACCAGAAATCATCGATAAACAATGTGGATTTGTAGAAGGAAAAGGTACAAACAATGCCAGTGAATATATAATGATATCTTTAATTGATATGCCCGGAATTGTGGTTGGGGGCACAATATAAACGATTTACGTAATGCTGATGACACAGTCTTGATAGCAACAAGTCAGAAAGAATTACAGGAAATGATAGACATTGTGGTGTTAGAAAGTCGAAGAATGGGCATCAGTTTGAATAATGTGAAGACAGAAGTAATGGTGGTATCAAAGAAAAAAATTATTCCTAATTGTGTAATAAAAGTCAATGGTGTTATTTTAGGACAAGTACAAATTTAAGTATCTGGGCACATGGATAACATCAGATGGAAGATGCATAACTGAAATAAGAAACAGAATTGGACAGACAAAAACTGCATTTTATAAAATGAAAAACATCTTGTGTAATATATCCTTGTCATTGAGAGTTAGAAAAGAATTCTTGCTTGCTACATACATCCAGTTTTAACATATGGCTGTGAATCCTGGACAGTCGGTAGGCATGCCAAACAATTTTTAGAAGCCTCAGAGATGTGGTTTTACAGAAGAATGCTTAGAATACCTTGGACAGCCAAAAAGAGCAACCAAGTGGTTTTGAAAGAGGCGGGAGCCCGAAGACAACTTATCACAGACATCAGAAGGAGACAGTCATCATTTTTCGGCCATGTTATGAGAAGAGGGAAAATAGAACATGTTGTGACCACTGGAAAGATCTGTGTAAAGAGGGGCAGAGGAAGACAACGAGAGAAGATGCTTGACAGTCTTGTTACATGGCATGGAGGTGTGTCGGCACACGAACTGATACATGCTGCAGGAGATCGCAAATTATGGAGAGGCATGATCGCCCACCCAGTCGGCAAGGCACCTGATGATGATGATGATGATGATGATGATGATGATGATGATGATGATGATGATGATGATGATGATGATGCTGATGATGATGATGATGATGATGATGATGATGATGATGATGATGATGATGATGTTATTGTTTTGTTACTCTTTTTTTTTTTTTTTTACGTTTTTGGGGTATTTGTAATTGACGGGAGACGATAGGGGTGGCGGAGGGGAGCAGCACATAATCTTGAGTATGCATGCAACAGACTCAGATGTGGTAGTCTGATGTCTGCGACCATGGAAAAGGCCGGTGAACTGACTTGCAGCTGTCCTGCATTCTCGTATGATTGCTCACCCTCTGGGTACCTGGACCTCAGAGCCGTGCGATTACCACAACGATCTTTAATTTCAGTGGCGCTCTTTAATGTGTGTATATGTAAGATAACTGGAAGCACCAAGTGTAGGGAAGATATTGACATTTGCAGATGATGTTCCTGTACATCGGCACACAGCTTAAGAGGTGCCTGCAATTGTAGATAAAGTGACTGACTTGTGTGCAGATATATAAGTGCTACCACTAGTCCAGAAAAGGCAGCTGTTTTATAGTGTTCTCTTGACAAGAGGATTGTAAAAACCATTTCCCACGCCTCACAACTAATGAAGAAGTATCACAATCAGAAAGTAAACTGAGATGCTCTGTATCACTTTCGATAATGCCGCAAGAGGCTCGGTGCACTTGAGATTATGACAGCAATGGGCATGAAACACAGAGGATTGTTCTCAATATATCTACATTTGATAATCTCGATGATAGACTAAGGATTTGAAATGCTCACTGTATCAAAGAGTCAGCTGATTAAACTTGAATGCATACATTATGAAGCCATTTAGAGCTGTACACAAAGATATCACAGCAGTGTGTATGCGATACACAGTTGTACGGCCGATTATTACAGACAGGCTTAAAGGACTAAAAGCGAAGTCATACCTCAAAGTTGTCGGAAAAAGAAAAAACAACAACTTCTGCAAGAAAGCCTGAATACTGTGTGGGTAAAATTGGGGGGGGGGGGGGCGGGAGTGAACGGCAGATCCTTGATGGTCCAGGCTAAAAAGATAATGAAGAGTGACGGCAGCGTTAAAGTGATTAGCCGAGAAAACTAAAGGGTAAAGATACCAAAGGACGAAAAAAAAGTTGTACAAGGTGGTAATTAACCTGGGAAGAAAATGAGAAAATGCAGGAATTGGACTGCAGGACATGCAGATGCTGAGGTTCAGTAGCTGATAGAGGCCAACTCTATGCCAGGAGATGTGATTATATGGGTCAGTGGCCAGTACAAGAAAGATTGGACAGATCTTTATTACGAAAGCATGGCGTAGAAGGATGGCTGAAGATAGCCTGGCATACGACCCTACCACATCTAGCACGAGATTGCGGCATTCCCATGGGTGGAGAAAATGTCAGCCGTTCATAGTCATAGTATCGGTATCGCAGAGCATGTTCAAGAGTGTGGTTGCAGGTTTTCTTTAAATGGATTGAGTCGTATTAATCAAGAGGTCGCCGGTGGTGAGGGTTGCACGGATATTTTGTCCAGGCAATTCATTCGTATTTGGGCATGAGCAGGCAGATAAACTGGCTGGACTGGCCTCACTGCGACTACACAAGACAGAGGTGATCAGAGGAGTGTCTGTGGGATGTGAGCGCCACTCAAGACGTTAGGGAAGGCAAGACGAGTAGTTAACTGGATGACAACAGGTGCCATTAGTATGGAGACTTTTGGCTGACTGTTGAAGAAGCAGACGTCCTGAATGCTGGTTGACGCAAATTTGTCGGTGAGCCTTATGCATCTGCTTTCTTGCCTTTGCTGCTGCTTCCATCAACTAAGGAATAATAATTATTGTTACCGTATAGGTGTTGGCACCTCTGGCAGTTATCTTGTGCTTGTGATGCTTTTGTGAGCTGTTTGATTATCCTGTGACCAACTGCTGTCTGACTTTTCACATATGATAGTAATTGTCGTTTTATTTGCAAATGAACGGAACACTTATGGGGTGACACGAATTGGAAACCCCAACTGATAGTCTGATATCTTGATAGTATAAACTTTCCACCTTTGATTAGTGTGTGTGTGTGTGTGTGTGTGTGTGTGTGTGTGTGTGTGTGTGTGTGTGTGTGTGTGTGTGTGTGTGTGTGTGTGTGTGTTCAAGACAAGATCACAGCTGCCCGCACGGCACAGACCACAGATGAACGTGCACAGTTCCAAACACAAGACGCGCCAGATGTGCTCAGCACAAATGGCGGCGCCAGGTCTAATGGTGCTGCCGCATGAGATGTGATGAAGCACTGGTTATCTTTCTTAGGCCAATAGCGGCTCTGTCATGCAACAGTTTCTTGTTACATGCTGATGCCATCAGGTAGGTAGAGAGTTGTGTTCATATGTTTCGTACTTTTGCTGTATTATATACTTTTTTTTTTTTTAATCATTGAAATGAACAGATATTTCGCGTTTGCTCGACAGCTTACGGTGAACGTTTTACCATGTATTGTATAACATGAAAACAAAGAACATTTGGAACTTTGACAAAACTGAACCTTGATAACAACGATTTAGGAATATCTTTTTGAAAGAACTTGCATTCTCAGCAATTTTTAAAAAGTAGCGGTTTTAGACATCTGGTTGTCCATTAAAACCTCAAATTTTCGAATCAATACAGAATGTGTTAGGCGGGGCTATGTACTATCACTTGATCTATTCAATAAACACTGTAACACATTAATGAGATCCATACTAGGTCTGCCAGGAATGTCAATATATAGGCATAATGTAAACCGCTGGAGAGATACTATGATGTTTTAGTTTAAATAGCTGAATATGAAAGGCAGTTACATCTAATGATTAATATAATTGTAAGAGAACGACAACATATTGGTATTAATTAACAAAAGAATAGCAGGTGTAATGGAAATTGCAAAGAAAATGTCTCCTAACTACAAACAATAATGTCAATTAAAGCACCATTCGCAGACGTTTATACTTATACGAATTTGGAAGCAGTGTTGCCACTTTTCATTGACAAAAAACATCCAGAAATGGTTTTAAAAATATCTAAAAGTATCTAGGTTTGCGGTTTTCTTCTTCTTCGTCTTCTCCTCCTCCTCCTCTTCCTCCTCTTCCTTCTCCAGCTTCGTCTTCTTCTTCTTCTTCTTCTTCTTCATTAGAATACACACAAACTGCTGCAAGAGTATATAAGTAATTACAATTTTCCACTGCTCCTCTTGTTGCCGTTAAAGTCGTTTTATTTTGCGATCACCTCTGAATTTATATGTTTAATGTTTAATTAAGAACCGACATTATAGCACTTGGGACTTACCCGTATTTGCTCTGTCCCCATCTTCGACAGCAAGAGCGAAATTCCAATTCCTATAGCCCCTGTAAATGATCTTCTAACCTATCTGTAATTACTGTAAATAAATACTATTATGGCTTCATTCTATATGCGTTTGAGTTTCATTAGCTGACTCTGAAAGGGTAAGCATTCCAAGTCCATAGTCTATCGTCGAGAGTATAGAATGCTGGACAATTTGGAAATATTCTAGGCTTCTGAGTTGAGGTACAACACAAATAATTTTTTTCGTCAGTTATGTCTTCCTATTACACATACATTCTCTTTTACGTGTTTTTATGGATGTTTTTCCTTTTTCTTTTGGCAGCAAAGGTAACGTTACCTTTCTGTGGGACAAACTCCCCCCCCCCCCCACCCCACTTTCCTTTTTTATGTTGGCAGGCAAAGGTAACGTTACCTTTCAGTGGGACACCCCCCTCCTTCCCCCCATTTTTCTGTTCGAGAACCTCAGTGTTGCATGTTCATCAGTTTTACAGTTTAGACTCATCTATATGCAGACTGCTGGTTTCTTGCCTCTCAGGCAGATGCGCTCCGACTTCAAAGGAAGCTCCCAATTAATCGACTCTTACGACATGTTTTGGGTAGGTAGTGGGTCTATTCTTGTTTTCCCTATATTAGGGCCCCGAAGCCCACAAGGGGAGTTTTAAATAGTTATCTTTAGTTAGCAATTGCAATATCAATTTTGTAAGGTGTCAATCGTGTTCATGTGTGTGTGTGTGTGTGTGTGCCCGCACGCGAGGGAGTATGTGTATATGTGTTTTTAATGTACACAAATTCTTGATTGTTTATTTCTATATTCTCCATGCGATTGAAATCATGCATACTGGCCGCTAACCCTTTAAACATATAAGCTAGATTCTAGTTTCTCTGTGGTTTTCTGTGTAAAAGTAATAGACCTTTTCTCCACGACTTTAGCCGTAATGCACAAATAGGGCTGGCACTATATTTTATAGACCGATCAGCGCTCGTGTGGGTGATATGATCAGCATCAGACCATCCGCCTTTACTTCCCAAGACATTACCTGGTACCCATTTGAGGCTGGGTTGGCCTGGGAGCTAGGGTCATTACCGAAAGAATTCAGTGTTTCCCAAACTGTTCTTTCGCCGCGGCACCCTTGTCGGACAACAACAGCAACATTCGCGCTACAGTTACTTAGGAAAAAAAGAAAAAAAAAAATAGGTTCAGTTGCCTTTATCCAATAACTGAAACTGTTTGGATGAATTTTTCATTATTTCTGTTATGTTTATGGAAAGTTTTTTTTTTTTTTTTTTTACTGTACCCTCTTAGTTGCTCCTGAATACTCCTTGCTCCAGAACTCTTCTTGGCTTCTTTCATGCTATTTCTGTTTTGAATTGCTGTTTTCGCTAATTTCAAGCAGATTTTGAAAAAAAAAATTATACATTACTGCTGCGACACCCCTGGCATACGCTCGCGACACTCTCGGCATACGCTCGCGACACCCCTGGCATACGCTCGCGACACCCCTGGCATACGCTCGCGACACCCCTGGCATACGCTCGCGACACCCCTGGCATACGCTTGCGACACCCCTGGCATACGCTCGCGACACCCCTGGCATACACTCGCGACACTCCTGGCATACGCTCGCGACACCCAGTATGAGAACCGCTGCTGTATGTCGTTAAACCTAGATGTTAAACCTTTTCAACAATTGTCTGATTTGATATTCAAAATTCCCGCAGCCACGAAGTTGACCAGATGTCCATGTCTAGCAGTTTCTACAGTCCCAGTGACAGGCTGATCCTCTCTACTCCCTACACCGACCCGTTGGTTCATTCTGTACAGGAAACTCAAGAGATTCGGCACGTACGTTTTAAAACAATCACTCCGATTGTCCTGTTTCTTTAACTTATATAATAAGTGTATGAATTGTCTGTCTGTCTGTATGTCTGTTTGTCTGTCCATTTGTTTGTCTGTCTGTCTGTTTGTACGCCTGTTTGTCTGTCTGTCCGTTTATTTGTCTGTCCATTTGTCTGTCTGTTTGTCTGCCGGTCTATCTATCTATCCATCTATCTATCTATCTATCTATCTATCTATCTATCTATCTATCTATCTATCTATCTATCTATCTATCTATCTATCTATCTATCTATCTATCTATCTATCTATCTATCTATCTATCTATCTATCTATCTCTATCTATCTATCTATCTATCTATCTATCTATCTATCTATCTATCTATCTATCTATCTATCTATCTATCTATCTATCTATCTATCTATCTATCTATCTATCTATCTTTCCATCCATCTATCTATCTATCCATCTATCTATCTATCTATCCATCTATCTATCTATCTATCTATCTATCTATCTATCTATCTATCTATCTATCTATCTATCTATCTATCTATCTATCTATCTATCTATCTATCTATCTATCTATCTATCTATCTATCTATCTATCTATCTATCTATCTATCTATCTATCTATCTATCTATCTATCTATCTATCTATCTATCTATCTGTCTGTCTGTCTGTCTGTCTGTCTGTCTGTCTGTCTGTCTGTCTGTCTGTCTGTCTGTCTGTCTGTCTGTCCGCCCGTCCGTCGGTCTTTCCTTCCTTCTGTCTACCTATCTGTCTAACTACCTACTTGCATGCCTGTCTGTCTATCCGTTCATCCATTATCTATCTATTTATCACTGACCCACCCTCCACCATCCGCCTTTGTAACACGCATTCCTAATTCCAACGTAACGCGATCGAAACCCACTGCTGGCTGCGTGGATTTTTATCATGGAATGGGGCATGGCAGGTCGACCCAGCCTAAAGTGGGTACCAGGATGTTTGTCCTGGGAAAGTAAAGACAGCCGGCGTGATGCTGACCACACATCCGGCCTAGTGACGATTGGTCTGTAAAAAAATATGGGTGCTCCTCGCATTTGCCCGATGAGCCTAAAGGCGTGAACAGGGATCTTTACTTTACTTTACTTACACACAAAGGGAACGAACAGAGAGAGAGAGAGAGAGAGAGAGAGAGAGAGAGAGAGAGAGAGAGAGAGAGAGAGAGAGAGAGAGAGAGATAAAGAGCGATAGCGAGAGGAGAGTGGGAGAGGAAAGAGAAGAGATTAATCTATACTTTAACAGTACTTTAGTATATGAAAGAGTGGAAAGATTTTAATAGTTATCAAATTCCAAGAGCGGCTGGCCGAGTAACGTCAGGCTCTCATGTGGGAGACCCGGGTTCAACTCCCTGGTATGTTAGTTGCGTATCCTTTACAGGACGTTGCAGAACCAACCCCAACAGCCCCTGGCTGTTGTGTGGTTTTTCTAGCAATTTACGTCCAGTAGTTACACCCGGGTAAAGTGATCGAATTTTTCTGACTGGGGTGGGGCAAAATTAATAGAGGAAAGATTTCAACAGTTATCAAATTCCAGGAGCGGATGGCAGAGTGGTAGTAAGGTCAGGCTTTCGTGCAGACACGGGTTCAACACCCAGTAAAGTAATGGAGCTTTCCTGTCGGAGGTGGGGCAATATTAAACATCCTAACCTACACAGTCCTAAATCCTCAATGAATTCTGTCCGTATTCCATAGTTGTGGATTTTAAGCTGTACGATAGACATGGCCAATAAGACACCTTTATTTGGGGGTGCCTAGTTGACCAAGTTCTAAGTGCACTTGTATTCATGGCGAGGCGCACACGCCGTCTGGAGGTGACAGGTTCAATTCCCGGCACGGTAACTATAGCTTTAGATTTGTATGTTGTCTAGTTTGTTCTTCTATCTTTCTACTTCTTTCTATGAGTGCCGATCACTTTCTGTTACTTGATTAATTCATAAATCCTCAAGCTCACGAACCACTGTCTACACCGCCCTGAAAGAAGGTCAAACAGACAGTAGTGACAGCTTTCAAATTCATCTTTCAGTGATGGCCTCAGGTTCAGGAAATCGAGTACAGTACGGTGTGTTTGTGGGACCTCTCAGATGTCAGGACGTTCATCCTAACGAATTAGCCCGGCGCGTCTACCGGCTCATGATGGGCATTGGTCTCAGTGTGGAACACATTGACAAAATCAGCTTGAACACCGACAAGGGATACGCCAGGGTTGGACTGTTTGAAATCGACTGTGAGAACTATGTAGTTGAGGTACTGTTCTGTTCGTTCAACAAAACACATGCCATTTTCACAATGAAGGCTGGCAGCAATAGATCTTTAAATGTCTCATATTCTGGTTGAATATATACTCTGACAGAATGTTGTTTGTCCATCTCTTTATGTTGCTATCGCGTTTGTTTCATCTGTTACCTTCATCTTGTCTTGTCGCTATTTTTTTTTAATAGTTGTGATAATTCTTTTAATGTGGCTAGAATATTTCACCTGTCACTTCTCTATTACTTTCATAAGCATTCTCAGCAATTTTGTTTACCGTTAAGAAAGCAAAGGCAAACTACTTTACGTAAAATTTGCCTAGAAAAAACCCAACAGCCACAAGCTGCTCGGTTTGTTCTGCAATGTCCTGTTAAGGATACGCGACTAACTGTAACTTGCCTGTGGTTACAATATGGGATGGACATAATTGACTAACTGTTATTTGCATGTGGTTACAATATGGGATGGACATAATTGACTAACTGTTATTTGCCTGTGGTTACAATATGGGATGGACATAATTGACTAACTGTAACTTGCCTGTGGTTACAATATGGGATGGACATAATTGACTAACTGTAACTTGCCTGTGGTTACAAGATGGGATGGACATAATTGACTAACTGTAACTTGCCTGTGGTTACAAGATGGGATGGACATAATTGACTAACTGTAACTTGCCTGTGGTTACAATATGGGATGGACATAATTGACTAACTGTAACTTGCCTGTGGTTACAAGATGGGATGGACATAATTGACTAACTGTAACTTGCCTGTGGTTACAATATGGGATGGACATAATTGACTAACTGTAACTTACCTGTGGTTACAATATGGGATGGACATAATTGATTAACTGTAACTTGCCTGTGGTTACAATATGGGATGGACATAATTGACTAACTGTAACTTGCCTGTGGTTACAAGATGGGATGGACATAATTTTGACAACACTGACAAGACAAGTTCTAGTTTCAACAAGGGAGAAAGAAAGGATAATTACAACGAGAAGGTGTCCTCTTAATGCGACATCAAAGTCAAATGGACTCGACTGGCACAAGTCAATCTTTTCAAGTACTTGAGCAGCCTGATAACAGCAGACGAAAGATATCGTTCTGTGGTAGAAAACAAATCTAAAATAGCTAAACCGATAGCAGCATTTCACAAGTGGAAGAATAATCCAGTAATATCTCTCTCTTCTTCGGTGCTGTTTTATATGTACTTATTTCCTTTTTGAACGAAGCCAAGGAGATATGATTTTCTTTCCAGTTAAGATCAGTTTCTTTTCAGTAAAATGCATTTAACTAGCTGTACCCGGCTACGCGTTGCTGTGGCTCAGTCTGGCTAAATAGAAAAAAAAGCATGCGTGTCTATTATGGTTGATTTCACAGTCGACGTCTGCGCAGATATAGAGATAGTCTGGTTTGCCTAGTCTAGAACACGCAACATATAAGTGTGTCTTTATATTAGTGGTCTGATAAATTGTATTATTAAGACTTTAAAAAAGTTTTTTTTGGTTATCACATGCTAATGATTTTTTTAAACTGCTGTACTTCTAAAAAACCAACAAATTCGAACACACACAAAATGAGAATATCTGACGCAGCGTTGTTAAAATATAAATAATTTAAAAAAATGAAAACTTTAAAATCATGTTTTATGATTTCATTTACTTGTTCGGAACGCTCAGAGGACTGTATAGAACCTTAATAGTACCGACTCATATAACGACTTCCCAACAGGGGGAGACGGGCACGGACAAGAACGTACATAAGAACGAGATCCCAAGGACAGAAGACAGGACATAATATCCACGGGAAAAAACTCGCACATGGCATGTTTGAGTACAACCAACAATACACTGGAAGACACAATAATTGCCACATAAAATGAAAACCTCATCAGGAACACTAGACCAAAGTGGAGGACCCAGATTTGTTCATAGCTTTCGATTTTTATGTTGTCTTGTGTCTTCTTCTTGCGTTACTTCGTTCCTCTACATCTTTGACTACTAATCAACAGGTATGTTTAGTTATCAAGCTGTTTCAAGGATTTAAACTGGTTTATATTTTCGTTTATTAATTAATAGTAATTACGTAGAAATTAATCATTCATTCCCCGTGTGGGTTCCTGGGCTCCATTGTGAGAGAAAAACAAGAATAGGCCCACTTCTTTCCCATCAAGCATGACGTAGGGGTTGACTAATTAGGAACATCTTTCCCACTTCTTTCCCATCAAGCATGTCGTAGGGGTTGACTAATTAGGAACATCTTTCCCACTTCTTTCCCATCAAGCATGACGTAGGGGTTGACTAATTAGGAACATCTTTCGAAGTTGGAGTGCATCTCCCTAAGAGACCAGGAACCAACAATCTTCATAAAATAAGTCAGAACTGTAAAACGGATGTGCATGCATAACGCTCAGGTTATGGGACAAGACTAATGTCCAGAGGTGGAGAGACAAGCAAAACTTTCCGCCGGAAGTTACAAGCGGTGAACGCGAAGAAGAAGACTCGTATACTATTACCTCTAGAGACTATTAATTTCGGAATTGATTGCCATGAATTTCTTTGACAGCGCTGCGGGGAATTTAAATATTTGACTGGCATTTGTGACCTTTACCAGCTGACAACTAAACCGCAGTATTTCCGAGTGATAAGGTTACAGCCGTACACTGATGAATTTATGGTAAGTTTTACCGAATGATCAGGTTACAGCCATACACTGATGAATTTATGGTAAGTATTTCCGAGTGATCAGGTTACAGCCATACACTGATGAATTTATGGTAAGTTTTTCCGAGTGGTCAGGTTACAGCCATACACTAATGAATTTATGGTAAGTTTTTCCGAGTGATCAGGTTACAGCCATACACTGATGAATTTATGGTAAGTATTTCCGAGTGATCAGGTTACAGCCATACACTGATGAATTTATGGTAAGTTTTACCGAGTGATCAGGTTACAGCCGTACACTGATGAATTTATGGTAAGTATTTCTGGGAGATCAGGTTACAGCCGTACACTGATGAATTTATGGTAAGTTTTTCTGGGAGATCAGGTTACAGCCGTACACTGATGAATTTATGGTAAGTATTTCTGGGAGATCAGGTTACAGCCGTACACTGATGAATTTATGGTAAGTATTTCTGGGAGATCAGGTTACAGCCGTACACTGATGAATTTATGGTAAGTTTTTCTGGGAGATCAGGTTACAGCCGTACACTGATGAATTTATGGTAAGTATTTCTGGGAGATCAGGTTACAGCCGTACACTGATGAATTTATGGTAAGTATTTCTGGGAGATCAGGTTACAGCCGTACACTGATAAATTTATGGTAAGTTTTTCTGGGAGATCAGGTTACAGCCGTACACTGATGAATTTATGGTAAGTATTTCTGGGAGATCAGGTTACAGCCGTACACTGATGAATTTATGGTAAGTATTTCTGGGAGATCAGGTTACAGCCATACACTGATGAATTTATGGTAAGTATTTCTGGGAGATCAGGTTACAGCCGTACACTGATGAATTTATGGTAAGTTTTTTTTTTTTTCGATAGATCATGTTACAGCCGTACACTGATGAATTTATGATAATTATTTCTGGGAGATCAAGTTACAGCTGTACACTGATGAATTTATAGTAAGTTTTTCCGAGTGATCAGGTTACAGCCGTACACCGATGAATTTATGTTACGTTTTTCCTAGTGATCATTTTACAGCCGTACACTGATGAATTTATGGTGAGTTTTTCCGAGTGATCAGGTTACAGCCATACACTAATGAATTTATGGTGAGTTTTACCGAGTGATCAGGTTACAGCCGTACACCGATGAATTTATGTTAAGTTTTTCCGAGTGATCAGGTTACAGCCGTACACCGATGAATTTATGGTAAGTTTTTCCGAGTGATCAGGTTACAGCCATACACCGATGAATTTATGGTATGTTTTTCCAAGAGATCAGGTTACAGCCGTACACCGATGAATTTATGTTACGTTTTTCCTAGTGATCAGGTTACAGCCGTACACTGATGAATTTATGGTAAGTATTTCTGAGTGATCAGGTTACAGCCGTACACTGATGAATTTATGGTAAGTTTTTCCGAGTGATCAGGTTACAGCCGTACACCGATGAATTTATGTTAAGTTTTTCCGAGTGATCAGGTTACAGCCGTACACCGATGAATTTATGGTAAGTTTTTCCGAGTGATCAAGTTACAGCCATACACCGATGCATTTATGGTAAGTTTCTCCAAGAGATCAGGTTACAGCCGTACACTGATGAATTTATGTTAAGTTTTTCCTAGTGATCAGGTTACAGCCGTACACTGATGAATTTATGTTAAGTTTTTCTAGTGATTTTTCCTACTGATGATCAGGTAAGTTTTCCAAGTGATCAGGTTACAGCCGTACACTGCATGTTTAGGCATTGTATTAGTCAACAATTATATCAAGTATATCAACATCATAAAATCTTTTTATAATGAAACACGATGCTGTGTAAGAACTGATTCCGGCAATTCTGACTGGTTCCCGGTGGAAACAGGAATGAAGCAAGGCTGTGTCCTATCGCCGATGCTTTTTGGTATAGCAATCGACTGGGTCATGCGCAAGTGCATAAATAACGCAAATTTAGGCATTACATGGGTTGACAAAATTCTGGAAGACCTAGACTTCGCCGACGACATAGCACTCCTGAGTTCAGAACACACAGACGCCCAAGAAAAAATCAATCGATCCAGAATTTCTCAGAACAAATTGGACTCCAAATTAACACCGCAAAAAACAAAATTCTAGACCTTACCAACAGTTCAGTTGATATCACGCTGAACAACAACAGCCTGAAAAAGTCAACAGTTTCACTTATCTAGGGAGCAAGATGTCATCTACAGGAGATACCGCACCAGAAATATCATTTAGAATAGCACTGGCATCTAGTGCCTTCAATAAACTGTCTAACATCTGGAAATCAAAGACACTTAGCAAACACACAAAACTCAAGATTTTCAATTCTTGTGTGATTCCAGTACTAACTTATGGATGCGAGAGCTGGAAATCAACGAAAACTCTAGACACAAAAATTAGACAGTTTTGAAAATCAAATGCCTTAGAAGAATACTAAATTTCAAATGGTCAGATTTCCGAACCAATACACAAATAAGGCAAGAATCCAGGAAGAGTATGTGTCTAATTTTATACGAAAAACGCCGCTGGAAACTATGTCGGCCCACGCCCTTAGAATGGATAAATCAAGACTTCCTTACCAAGCCCTCATTTGGACACCACAGGGGAAAAGATCTCGTGGAAGACCAAGGGAAACCCTACGTAGAACTATCATCAGGGAAGGCTCGCTCATGGGCCACTCAAACATCCAAGACCTACAACGGATTGCAACGGACCGCCGTGCATGGAGAGTGGCGACCTCTGCCCTATGTGCCGCACTCGACACACTAGGAAAGACTAACTAACTAATTAGTCAACAATGATAAAGGATTGTTTTAATATGGATCAGTTCTACCTTTATCGCATGTAACCACTTGGGAGCTTCAGGGCGCTAATTAGACCTGCCTGGTTAGCCACAAAGAGCTCTAATAAGATGACAAACAGATAGACACATGGATGCTTTGACCATGCGACACAAGCGGAGCAAGAACCCAGATTTGTTTTGAGATTGGTGATCGTGCGAAAAGGCAACAATCAAAACTTAGGCTTATCGGTATGGCACACGATGATGATAGCTAGGGTTACCACAATATCTTGAACTGAAAACGGGACATCCTAATAATATCTTGAACTGAAAACGGGACGTCCTATTAATATCTTGATCTGAAAACGGGATATCCTACTAATATCTTGATCTGAAAACGAGACATGCTACTAATATCTTGATCTGAAAACGGGACATCCTACTCAAACTGTGAGCTGAAAACGGGACGTCCTACTTAAATAAAATGCAAAGGTGAGTGGACTGGCCGGGTTTTATCCCATATAGAACTCAGTAGCTCCCGTGATGATCCAAAAAAAGCTCAAAAATTGAGCCTGTGAACTGAACGGCGCCACTAGGAAACGAACCCACGACCTTCAGAGCGCGAGGGAAACAACTTGGCCACGGAGACCATAACCATTCTAATAAGAAAGGCACTTCCAGCCCCCCCCCCCCCGAATTACCTCACATCCCCCCCCCCTTCCCTACCTCTCCAGGCCACTGAGTTGACAATGCACTCAACAATGCTTTAATAAACTGAACTATTGTCGCCAAGAAATAAAAATATACTCTTTAATTGCACTGTGGACAGAAAAAAAAAAAAAAATACAGCGAAACTTTCCATCAACACATTTCTGGCGTTAACAAAACTTAAAAACTATTATTCCAATAACGTCAACAGATAACACTATAAATTTGTTTATATTCTAGATCGAATTCCTAGATTTTTTCGAACACGGGACAATTGTCGTTTAGTTACCTACTTAGAAAACGGAACTGTCCAGGCGAAAACGGGACGTCTGGTCACCCTAATGATAGAAACTGTTCTCGTGATTCAACCTCTTGACCCTGAGATGTCTAGCTGATGGTGTGTTAGAGTGGGCTATGTTGTTCATTCCTGGGCTAGTTGCTACCGTTAATCTAGGAGCCAATCAAGCATCAACATCTCAACACTAGACTGTACCCAGGCCAATCAACAGTCCAGGATATGTACTAGTGTGGCTAGCAAAGTTGCAGCGGCATGGCAAGAATACTCCTCACGGATTAGGGAGACAAACGGAAGACCATTTATTATTGAATGTTGAATTAGGTATCGACATCACAGCACTCGGGATACTCCCAAAGTGCCCAGTCCCCATCTTCAGCAGCAAGTGAGGAGTTCCAATCTCGATGGTACCAGTAACCGTCTGATTGTATATCCGTCTCATCCTTCCCCTGAATGTTGAGCTTCAGCCAGATCCCCTGGTAAGTGACACTGAAAAAGTACTTTATACAAAGCAAACAGAAGGGCCCGTTCTAGAGATCTCTTCGTGCCCTGACGCCTCGAGGTATTCCAGGGGTAGAGAAAAGAAGAAGAGGAAGTGATGTCGATTCTTGAGTAAGTTTCAAATGTGTATGATCATCTAGTCTGTCCTCATTTCTTTACTTCAATCCTCTAACCCTTTGACTGCCAATCAATACATTTCAATTTGCTCTCCAAAACGGTTATTTGGAAACTTGTATAGTTTTTTTTTTTTTTTTGCCAGGCCCTGAACACTTTCTGGAGAAAAATCGTGCACAGCATCCACAACCACACGTACGACGTTATATTTGACCCACACATAGATGACAGATCAGCCGCGCTCAAACAAACTCAAGCCCAACCTAAACCCCCTGAGCAAGTCCACGCTACCACAGAGATAACTAGGTCATTCACACGTTTACCCAAAGTGTTGCCAGACGTAGAAGAGGATAAGCCGGTAATGATCAGCGAGAAGACTTCTACTACGGTCATAGAGCCCTGCTTCTTTCCGCATAGAAGATTTTATCTGGCATCAGAAAACACAGAATGGCCTGAAAAAATGTTGTCTTTCTAAAGGAGGATCCATTGTTGGATAGCATGAGGTATGAAGCAACACGTTTAGTTTAATTTGGTTATTACTAGTTAACGACTCAGAAGCTTGCCACAGACTGAAAACAGTGGTGTCGGAATAAAAAGCTTTTACAGTAAAGACTTCTCTTCCAACACCCCCCACACCCACCCCCACCCACAATACCCGCAACCCCAAGTGCCACTATGCAGTCAGCTTGCACATTCACACCAGTATAAATCTATGAATAGAAAAGCAGGGGTGTGTAAACTTCTAAAACCTTATTTTTTGTGTTGTAGGATTCTGGTAAATCTGGTAATCCTAGTTTCAACTTCATAGCAAAACGGGTCACCCCATATTGCTCCGCTCCTGTGCCAACGAAAACACACGTCGCTCACACGTGTCACGCACATCGCATGCACTCAACTCAGAAGTCTTAAGACAAAAGTATAATCGCTTCCAGTCTAGCAAATTGACAAAAATGCCAGCGCACGTCTGCAGAAAAAAAGATGGTAGTGCCTTTCGTCCTTATTTACCTGAAGCATTAATGAGGGTTAATAAACGGTCACCACACAGCAGTACCTCCCGCATTATTAGCTGGGGAAGGGACTTGGGACATTAATCCACCATCAGGCTCGCCCTACAATTACCTGCCTGCCTTCGTTAAGACTGTTCACCCAAGCAGCCATGCAGTTCTTTGGCACAAGGAAACACCTTAAATTGGGTTTCGGAAATGCCGACTCCCTAAAAAATGTTTTGTATGTTTTTTTTCAAACCTTTTGTCAATTTCACATTGGGGAAACCCAAACCCTGCTCAGTTCTGCAAACAACGCCACTCCCCCCAAGTACTTTAATTTAAAGAATTGCTAACAGGGGAGGGGGTCCCTCCCGGGTACCTCATCATCTCATCATCAGGTGCCTTGCCGACTGGCGTGGGCGGGTTTAGGGGCCCCTCTTAAACTGGATCTCCTGCAGCATGGGTTTACTTCGTGTTCCGAAAACAAAACCCCCATGCCCTGCCCAACCAAACGTCAAGATAATAA
>CAJHNH020000688.1:0-30000 GCA_905116865.2 Candidula unifasciata
GTAAATTACATTTACAGAAAAATATTTCCCAATTTGCTCAAGATAGTAAATGAAATCCCTTTTTTAACTCAAAACTAAAAAGCTTTTTTGTTAAAGTTAAAGAAAGAAAAAAAAAAAACAATACATGAAGCTTTAGGGGGAATACTATCAAAACCCAAAAACGGCCCCCAAATTTTGGGGCCGAAAATATACTCTAAAAAGGCCTCAGTCCAGTGAAAAACACCCCCCCCAGGGAAAAAGTTTTAAAGCATACCCTGATTTAAAAGTCCCAGCGAGGGGTACTCCCAAACAAAGCCACAGGGGGGCAAAACAAAGGGGAGGGGAAATCAGGGAGCCCAGCTACCCCATCTTTTGAATTTCCTTTATTTTTTTTTCTGGGGCACAGCCATCTATTTGACCCACTCCCGCACCAACCAAAAAAAAACCTGGGCCAAATTTTTTTTTAAAAAAGGAAAATTTAAAAAAAAAACCCAAAAGGGGTTAACATTTTATAATATTTTCAAAACAAGAAACTGCAACTAACCATTGGATCAAAATAAAAGAAAGCCTGCGAACAAAACGTCGGATGACAGCTGCCTTATTTATCGTCATGACACAAGAATGACAGTATTTTATCACTCATAACAAATAGGACACATCACAGTTTCAGGTGTAAGCGCTGGAACCTAGGGTACGATACATTATTGATACAGTTTACTATCCAGTTGCAGAATTCAACACAATTGTTTTCTCTTCAGTTTCAGGAAAACACAACAGACAGAAACACTTCCGGTTTATATGGCTATGGCTCCGATTTTATAAAGAGTGTAATGTGTGAAATCACAGTTGTTTCAACCCTTTAACAGACTGGAAAACATAAAGTATGATACAGTATATTCCAGCATCACAGAACCAATTACGACTAACAAACTAGGGACGCTACGACGATTAGCCTTCACAATATAAAAAAGGGGTGTGGGGCGTGGCAGTTTTGATGGTGTATCAGAAAAAAAAGTGATCAGATGCAAGTTAGTTCCTAGTTGAAAAAACACTGCTTTGTAAGATGTGGGGATGGGTGTTGGGGGTAATCTGCTGGGCTCAAAGACCACGTAGAGGTTCTTTTGTTAGCAAAAAAATGATGTTGGTTACGACTCGTGTGTCATGATGTTGGTTCGTTGTTCAAACTTCAAACAAACTTCTCCTAATATGACCCCCAAAAAGGATGACTGTCTCTTTCTGATGTTTGTGATAAGTTGCCTGCGAACACTCGCCTCTTTCAAAACATCTGAGCTGCTCTTCTTAGCTATCAAAGGGATTCTATAGATTCTTCTGTAAAAACACATATCCGAGACCTCAAGATATTATTCGGCTTATCTATTAATTGTCCAGGATTCACAGCCATTTGTTAAAACTGGCTCTAAATAGCATGCCAGAATTCTTTTCCTCACCTGCAATAACATGGATTTATCTAATAAAATGTTCTTTTTAAAAATATAAAATGCAGTGTTGGCTTATCCTATTCTATTAGTTATCTCTGTGATACATGTTCCATCTGATGTTGTCCATGTTCCTAGATACTTAAATTTCTGTACTTGCCCCAAAATAACGCCTTTGATTTCTGTTATACATTTAGGCACTATTCTTTTCTGGGGAATCTTGGAAAGGACCCTTACGACAGATAATTTGTCATTAATCAGTTCATCACTAAGTGATGCAGAACAAGACAATCTATCTGCATGTTCCTTCCACAACACACCGGCATACCTGGAGAAAATATCCAAAGGACACCAACCACCCGGGACCTCTGAAGCGACGCTTGCTACTCTGCACAAAGCATCCGTGTCTTCACTTTTCTCAACATGCTCTGTGAGTCGGTTACAATCACAACATGTGTGTATAGCTCGTTCTCAAGCCAGCAGAAGGCAGCAGTGACTGTCTCCACCTCCATTCCAAAACTACATATTATTGTATCCAAAGCCAGGCTTTGTTGCACTAGGTGACGTTCATTGGTAAATAAGTAAATTTTACCCCACTAGGACATCACACAAGCGATAAACACCCGGTGACACAAAGTGCAACCATGCGGATGAGGATCACCCGTGGAGAGGTCCCGGAAACCGCGTTCAACGTTAGGTTATATCGGGGCACTGGAAGGGAAAAGAAAACGGACAAGACCAAGAAAACCCCTACGTAGAACCATCATCAAGGAAGGCTCAACCATGGGTCTAACAAACATGCAAGACCTAAGGCATGTGGCCACGAACAGCCAGACATGGAGAGCTTTGACCTCTGCCCTATGCATCGCCCTAATCCCAAGAGGAAAGATCAACTAGCTAGTTAAACATACGTGTGATCTTGCTACTCCATTGTATGTACGTTTACATACACAAGGGAATTCACGCAGCCAAGTTAATAACATATATTTTACAGTGTTTTGTAACAAGTGTAGGCTGATTAATAATTAGTGTCGATTTCGCGCTGTTAGAGACAATTCATTATCATTATTCTTATCGTTCTGTGAAATGTGATACTTTTATCACTATTGCTTTCAGTCTGATGCCCGCTGAGTTGTCTCTGAATGTTAAAAATCTCGCTTTCACCACTTTTTAGAAAACCAGCGTTACATCTCATCGGAATTTTCTACAACGATGTTTAGGTTCAAAAATTATCCCGAAAGGTTTCATCACCAAATTCCATCCTTCAGTGGGCCCGCTTTCCATGAACTACAGCCAACTATTGGTCAGAGTCGAGGAGAAATGAGCATATCCACGCATGAGTTGCATATTAGATGCACACGAACGCCACCTCCAACAACTGGGCGTACAGATTAATATTCTAGTCTACAATCTACGTAGGCTCTTGGCCAACAACAGGTTGGCCTATTTGATCACCCGCTCTACTATTCACACCACCAATCAGGAGTAGTATTCTTTCCTTACCAATACCAAGAAGAATAAAATGAACTGCCTCCGGCCCCCACAATGCTTTGGAGCACCCGTTTATCCAGCCCTAGCCCAAAATTTGCATCCCACCCGACCTACCCATCTCCGATGATGAACGCTCACTCCTTAGGAAAGGCTTGAAATGTGTCCCTTTAAGACCGCGTGTTGACAAATACACTCTACTCCAGGATGCACACTCCTTCCATTGCCGTCTACACATGAAACATCATCACTGGGGTCAGCCACCCGCTCCCACCTTGCTTTTTGACGAAAATACATTTTTTTTAAAAAGGGCCAACAAAACCCGTTCACAGTGGACTCCTCCTGCTGGTAAATCTAAGGCGCTTTATCTATATATACATCAGCCACACGCCCCATACTATCCAACAGCTGGAACAAAGGCCTTTACCTAAATCCAACCTCTCCAACGGGGAATGGCAGGCACTCTCCTCCCTCAGAAAGAGCGACGATGTTGTTATAAAATCGGCTGACTAAGGGGGCACTGTAGTGGTTTGGAGGAAGGATCTTTATATTGAGGAAGCCAGCACCCAACTAGGAAACCCCGTTTCCTATTTCGCCAGAAGAGACGACCCTACAGTCTCCGACATTAGGAAAGTCAAGGACACGTTACAATCATTTATTTCACAAGGTACTCTTCCCAAGCAGGCCAACAATGTGCGTGTTTTTGACAGCCAACTCGGCAAACCGCGTATATACTTGCTGCCTAAGACCCATAAGTCCAGAATCTAATGTAACCCTGGACGTCCCATTGTATCTGCCCGCTCCTGTCCCACGGTGTATCTTTCTGAATTTTTGGATAGTATTTTTCAACCGATTGATTGCTGAAGACGGGGAAAGAGCGCTTATGGGAGTGTCCCGAGTGCTGTGATGTCGATTCTTAATTCAACATTCAACAAATTGTCCACCAGTCTCCCTTCATTTGTCAAAGACACTAACCATGCCCTCAACATTTTTGGATCCACCATGCTACTTCCCGATAAAACCTCTTATCTTTTCCTGATAGACGTATGCTCTCTCTATACGCCGATCCCTCACCCTGATGGTCTTAGGGCACTCCAGTTCTTTTTGGACAGAAGGTCCAACCGTATCACCCCCAATGCGGTTTGTACGCCTTGTCAAACTGGTACTGACCCTTAACTCTTTTCAGTTCAATGGTATTTCAACCAGATCAATGGGGTCGCGATGGGCACCAAGATGGGTCCCAGTTACGCGTGCCTTTTTATGGGCCACCTGGAATATGAGGTCAGTTTATCATACCCGGGCAAGTTTCCGGAGGTGTACAGGAGATACATAGATGATGGCGCTGGTATCACCGAAATGTTCATGGCTGAGCTTGACCAATTCATCACTTACATCAACAATTTCAATCCGGCTATCAAATTCACCTCACTGATCTTCACCACTTCAATAAACTTTCTTGACATCACGGTTAGCATAGATTTCCCTTGTCTGAAGACTACAGCCTACTACAAACCCACGGATTCTCACAGTTATCTCCTCTATACGTCGCCTCACCCCACTACCTTGTAAAAAATTCTATTCCGTATTCACAGCTCCTTCGATTGCGCAGGTTGTGCTCTGGTGATTCTGACTTCTTTGATAAATCAGTTGAACTTCTTGATTTTTTCCGTGCCCGTTTCGACCCGGAACACATTCTACAAGGGGCTGTAAACAAAGTTTTAACAATCACCAGGAGAGATACTTTCCCCACCAAACTCAATTCCACCAGTAATGGACCCATATTGATTTTGACTTTTCACCCTAGCAATATGGTTGCTTCCAAAGTATTCTTTTGTCATTTGGACATCCTCCGTTCTGATCCGGACACCAAGATTATCTTTAGTGAGAAACCTAGATTAGTTTATGGACGAGACCGCAACCTTAAAGACATACTTGTCCGAAGCCGACTCCTACCGATCCACAGAGCACTTCCTGTTAGGACTACTGAATGCTTACGCAGCAAGTGCAAGACATGTCCTTTCGTTGTCCAGACTTTTTCAGCCAGTTTCCCTAATGGTTCTTTCCAAATTAGGGAACCTTTTACTTGCGAATCCTGCAACGTAATTTATGCAATAATCTGCAAACGATGCACAAGGCACACATTGGGGAAACTGGCAGGAAGCTAGCTGACCATTTCCGGGAACACCTCTCCGATATTGACAAGAAGACACTTAAACCAATCCATCTCATTTTAACAACTCTGACCACAGAGGTAAAGCTGATATATCTGTCACAACATTGAAGTCTTGCTCTGGCGATCATACTACGCGAATAGCTTTGGAAAATCCCCTCACCCACAGCCTAGGCGTTATTAGTCCAGGTGGTATCAATATCCAACATACCTTCATATAAACAGTTTTACTCTCTTCCCATTTTAAATGTCAATTATTTTCTTTTCTTTTATTTCATATTATTACTTTGTTTTATCTCTTATCAGTATCGTTTATGTATCATTAACATTTGTATTTCTTTTATTTCGTCTATTATATAATAAAAATATAACTTGTTTTTGGGCAAATATATTTTTTTTAGCCATCATTTTTTTTAAATTTCATTTATTCCGCATCACATTTTTTTAAAGCGTTGCTCACGTCACCCCTTAGAGATCTGTATACTCTCGTCGCCTCGTTGTTATTTTTGTGTAGTTCACTTTATGTTTGAGATAGGCTGCCAAGCCGAAACGATACGTTATTTGTGTTGTTTTGTGCACGTTTTTCTGCTTTCCCATTTGGTTAAGCTGTTTATTCGAATTGCTCTGCAATTACTCTTAAAGTCCATGCCATGTGGCGTTGGTAGTCATGTCTATCCACAACCTTCTGTCCATGTACTTTCAATTAAATCAACTCTGATACAGATGATCCTCCATGCCATGATGTCAAACTGTCCAGCATCTTTTCTCTGGGTTTCACTCTGTGAGGTTCTCCAGTACACATCACATTACCAAAAAATGTAGACTGTCTCTTTCTGATGTGGACAATCAGTTCTCTTCGTGAGTCAGTTTCTTTCAAGACATCTTTGTTACTCTTTTTATCTATCTAGGATATTATCATCGTTCATCCATAAAACTATTTATCAGCAGCTTCCAAATAAGTCTTCATGAATCTAACACCTGTTCATGATTAACTTCAGTATATCAGGATGGTGTATAATTCCACATCTTGGAGTGGGATATCATTCACAGAAATTAGACTACTGTGTGCCTGGTTTATTCTCATTATCTTAGTCTTTCCCTTATGATATAAAGTATGTCTAACTTATCTTGGATGTGATTCCGTAAATGCGATAGAAGAGAAATATAATCAGCGAAGTCCATGTCATTAAGATGTTTTGTAGGGGTCCACTGAATTCCATTACTGGTGTTAGATGTTACTGTGTTCATAATTCAGTTTATTGCCAGTGAAAACAGTAGAATCTGTCAGTCCCATGCACTTAGAGCCTCCCCACCTTTTTTTCTTTTCAGAAAAACTGTTTCTGCAATTATGTCACTTAAAGGAATAATGATGCAGAATATGTTGCCTGCATGAGCTTAAAAGACTGCATTACTGCACATAGAAAATACTGGAGGTCATTAAGACAAGAACTAGAGTACAAGCTCGCAGAAACCAGCTGGGTGGCTCCAAGAAAGAAGATATGCCAATCATGACCTACTTTAGATCTAAACAACTTTAGATAACAAGTAACAACTGACAGCTACATTTAGCAACTGTAACTCAAAAGAGGAGAGGGACATGGAGCAAGAAGTAGATCAAGAACAAGATGGGAAGATAACATAAGAAAAACTCTACAGCACCACAATGTGTCTATGGTCAAAGCAGCCAGAAGAGCACGAAGCAAGACTTTGTATCTTCCTCGACATCTGAAGCAGTAAAAGAGAACATAAAGAATAACTCAAGTCCATCCATTCATGTCACATAGCATCAACTCAAGGATAAACACACAAGCATTATGTAAAAATGTATTTGTAAATATTTATATACACTGCATATTCTCTTGGTCCCGCCCATCCAAGTCCATAAAAGGGCATTTTGCATATGCCTCTTAGCTGCAGTAACAGGTGTCTTTGAGTTTACAATACAATATTCAAAGTGTGTTTATTGATATGAAATTTTTTTTTTACATAATTATGCTTTGCATAGACCACCACTAAAGGGATTTACAGGCATAATATAAAGTTGATACTGATGTGATGTGATTTCTTGACTGATGTTACACAGAATGATGGTGATTTGTACAAAATAATATGAGAATGGTGTAGATAAATATATGACAAAGCACATAAACAGTAAGTAAAGGACCTTTTTTTTCCCCACAACTTGAGGGATAGTGGGTATATATGGTGTCAGTCATATAATTTGTACAAACTAATCAGCACTCAATGGGTCAAGTGGTCAATATCATGCTGGTAGCTTTTATTTCCTAGAACATTTTCTGGTAGTGATCCCAGTCTGACCTGAGAGGCCAGGTCAATTTTAACATCCCAGACTGGTGGGGTATTAAAAGTCATGATTACTATGATGACAAGCATACAGAAGGTTATAAATACAGAATAAATAAATGATCATTGTACACAATGTTGAGACATACAATGGAAGGTTTTCCATAATATTTGCCACACAGAATATTTATCACAGATTAGATTCTTCACATGCTACAGGAGAGGAATTGCATGTAGGATGGTATGTGGGTTGTGATTTCAAAAAAGTTTATTGGTGAAAAAAACAACTGACCTAACAGAACTCAGGTTTATCTCATATGGTTGTAGCAATCTTTGGAGTGAGTGGCTGATCCACTGCTGACAGCACTGTACAAAGCACAAACTCCTAAGTCCAGCTACAATTGACTAGGATCCCAGTTTGCAACTGAGCCCCTGACAGTCACAGTGTGAGGCAAATGGATAAATGACCTCACTACAATTATGATATTGCTGAGTGACTGAGTCAAGTGAAGAGAAAAAAAGAGAATACAATGCACAGATAGTTTCCACAGATATACTTCTTGGAGTTTCACATTTGAAATCTATTGAGAGATGAATGGCAGAAATTATTGTAGTCCGATTATTCAAATATTTGTGTGTGTTATTGCATACCTTTTACAGGCTGTTGCAAACCAACCCCAGCATTTTGTTTGATTTTTTGTGTGTGGTTCTATGAGGCAATTTTTCATACAGTAGTTTGCTACTGTCTTGTATGCTCGGCTATCCATACCATTGTTGAAAACAGTGCAAACAGTCTGCTGCTAAATCCCCAGCAGCTGAATTAAACCGGGTATTTTAGAAACATAAAATGCGGTCCTAATACCTAAGCCCTGGATGACAACACTCGTAATTCATGCATGTTAAAATTTGGATGGGCACACATTTAGAAAACTTATAACCAGAGTAAAATGTGGTTAACACAAACTCCCTTAAGATAAACACCCAATTAACAGTCTTTTTAAAATGAACTTAATTTCGGTCCCTTGGAATTCAGGGTTTACTGTAGACTGTTCTTGCAACAACAACAAAACCTCCCAAAAAAATGGAAAAATCTGACACAAGTTAATGACAGCATATGCTTCACTGAAAAATAAAGGGAAAATGGAAAAGTATAACAGCTGTGGAACATGTTGAGAAATCAGTACTGCACCCTAAGAAAGAAGCAAATAAGGCACAGGCTTATCTCTGACCTCCCTGACAACACGACTGGCCTGTGCTGAACACAGGGGCCCAGGGTACAGTTATGAAACAAGATATAATGATATCATGGAAGAGTCTAGAACAAAAGCACACTTTATCATCTGACCTCAATCATTGAGTGGCCTTGTGCAGAACACAGGGGCTCTGGCACACTTTATCTACACTATCAGAAGTCCCAGAACAAAGCACACTTTATCTACACTATCAGAGTCCAGAACAAAAGCACACTTTATCTACACTATCAGAGTCCAGAACAAAAGCACACTTTATCTACACTATCAGAGTCCAGAACAAAAGCCCTTTATCAACACTATCAGAGTCCAGAACAAAAGCACACTTTATCTACGCTATCATTTTGAAGATCCCCTGTAAAATTACTGTACACAGCTATACTTAATTCTTTCAAGCCCATGCTTGTGTTAACTTTCCTTTTTTGTGTGTGTTCCACCCTAAAATATTGTTACTTTAATGACATAAGTTTTATTCTGTATAATTAAAAACAATTGAAGCAATCAAGAAAGTTGGGAGTATTTATGTGTAACAACTGAAAAACGCATAGCAAACTAGGAACGCCACATAATGTCAGAAGAAATCAAGAACACTGAAGAGCTGCAAGTTGCTGAATGAGTTAATGAATTAAGATGACACAAAGGTTCGGCTTGTGTTAACCAACATACCTGTTTGATCTACAACAGTGATAACACTTCATGGTTTTTCTCACTACCATTATACCCCTGGAACTGACCCAGCCCTGAAAACAGGTTCCAGAGAATTTTCCTAAAGTATGGAAAGAAAGAGTGGTGAAAAAGTGAGCAAGGCATCTCAACTGTCATAGCCTAGTATTTGTGATTATCTGACATTTCCAATGTCTTTGGTATCAACATCAACTTTACTTCTAATGATGGCCAGACCTTTGTGGGGTTATTAGGAAGAAGCATGATATCAGGACTAAAACTAAAATGTTAAGACTGCAGGAAAAGATCTATTCCAGCAAAATTCGTATAACTAACCCATATAAAAATAGTAATACTATGCGTGACTTGGGTATATTCATACCTCTGGACTTTATCAATCTATAGCAATGGTTTTCAATCTGGGAGGCTCAAGGAAGTTTCGAGGTGAGCCTCAAGCAATTTTGTAACTGAATGCATTTATACTTGTAACAATCTGTTATATTCACACTTTTCTTCTCCAGTTTTATTATAAATTATAATTTAACAGTCCTAACAACAAACAGTGCAGCCAGCTTAAAGTGGAGAATGATCTCCATTGTGCCTTGTCAAACATCAGACCAAAAATAGCAGACGTCATCCAGACAAAACAATGTCAAGCATCACAATTAATATTTAGACACTAAGTTACCAGATGGCGGTTATTTCCTTCATATTAATTGATATTTTTATTTATGCGGATGTCTCTCTCCAAGTTTTTGTCAACAGTGCTTGGGAATTTTTCCTCCTCCTTCTTTTAATCAAACTGAGAAAAAAAAAAGTAAGGTGCTGATAGTCAAGGGGGCACAGACTGCACAAGTTTGAAAACAACTAATCCATCAACTGTGCTGTTGTTATCAGCCCAGCGGCATATGAGCTTTTGCCCTTTGGCCCAATGCCATGTAGTGGAATGTGCATGTTTTCACAAGCTGTCTGGTCTCAAAGGGAGTAGCATTCCTCTAGTCTCGCTGAGTTCTGGGCACTCAAAGAGATGGCGGTCAACAGTTTTGTATGGGTAATTACATAGCTGGCAGTCTGGGAAGTGTTGTGGCTGTATTCTGTTTAGGTGTCCATTGAGTGGAGTATGTTGTGTTCTGAGTCCGAAGATAGTTGCCTGGTCCCTTCTTGTTATATGGTTAGTCCTGTAGTTAGGATCAGGGCTAGCCATGTATCTATAGACCTCTTTTCCAGTATCACCATGGCCCATCTGTTCAGCCAAGTCTCTGTTTATAGCTCTTATAAGTCTTTTTGCTGTCTGTAGGGTCATCGCTGTAGATGGTTGTTCTTGTGTTGCTCCTTTCTTTGCCAGTCTGTCAGCTCTGTCATTACCTGGTGTGCCGGAGTGGCCTGGAATCCACTACATCAGCATCCAGAATTATCTTGGCTATATCAGTACTGCAGCCTTCACTGCCCTCCAGAGCTTGATTAGCAGACACTGAACTGGTGAAGATGACAATATTTTGGGCCTTTGAAGGATAAACATCCATTACAGTCTTTAGGTGGTATACTGCTGTTTCCAGTGCAATTATTTTGGCTTCCTAATTTGAGCAGAATTCCCTGCATGCATCAAAAATCTCTTCAACAGACCCATCAGGATAACCTATGTAGATTCTGTAACTTGCTTTAATGGTAGCTTTGAATGCTGATCCTCAGTATAAATATGTATCCGTTCTTCGAGGTAGGAATCAATGGTCAACTTTGCTGAGATTCTCCTTGTCAGATCTATGAACTTAAATCAGAACTGCAAATAAAGATTTCATGCCAGCAAAATGTGTCAACCAGCTCACAAAAATTATATTGATGCTATGCATACATCAGGTAAATTCTAACATCTAGACTCTTGCTAAAGTATGGTGATTCATGTTCTGGGAGACTGGGCCTCAGTTCATTTGCAATAAAAGCATTTTTTATTAGAAACCAAACTATGGTGCAGATTTTCCCAAACCCCTTATGCACAAAAAAAGTAGTTCTAGATAAAAACAAACAAACAAATCACAAGGACAGTATACTAGCTATTAAAAAATATGATACTCTGTCTTCACAACAGAAACTGGCTGTAATACATCCACTGCTATCTCTGGAAATAATGCATGTCATCCAAACAAGCACAGTTCATCTCTGATCTGGTAAAACTATAATGCTGTCCAGTCAGCAGACAGCAAGAACCCCACCATTTTGTTTAGTCAGAAAAATGTGTGCCGTTATGAATGCAGCATGGAGCCAAGGGCGAACAATGATTCTATTTAAAACTCAGAAAAGTGCACTTAAAACAGCTGATTTGATGAGAGGACTTTATGAAGATCAGTTAGTTTTGCGTATCATTTACAGGATGTTGCAGAACCATTCCCCGCATTTTTTGGCTTCTGTAGTTTTTCTAGGCAAATTTTACGTTTAGTAGTCTGCCATTGATTTATGAATGGTTAGCTTTAAGTACCACTGTCAAAACCAAAGCAAGACAAATCGTCCACAGCTGTGATCAAACCCAGCGCCCTGGCATTATGAAGTGCATTCGCAGCACCTAAACCACAGTCGCCGACTGTGAGGATCAATGTTTAAATTAATCATCAAACTTATCTGCCATCATCAAGTTACTTGTCATCCGTTTACCGGGTGGTGTTACAGTGTTGCCAGATCATAGATAAATGGTGCCTGTTTGGATGAAATATTTTGCTTTCATGGATGGGGTGTTTGTTTAGCTTAAATAAACCAGTCTAATTATTAAACTATCAGACTGTGTTTACAAATAATCTTGAATATTTGTTTCACAACTTCTATAATTTTAAATCTGGTAACATCTTTTCTCTCTGGCTGTTGGCAAATGAACAGCATGTGGCCTGTGAATGTAATTACAGTAAGCTCAATGCAAACAGGAGTTCTCATTTACAGTAGCAAATGTCAGTTTCAATTTCCATTCTAGACAAACAACATACTCTCAGTCAAACCCACAGGCATAGGAAACAGAGGTATCTGATTAGACTTCTCCCCAAAAAACCCTTAAGAATTACTGATAGATCTAAAAGGTCACTCCTTAATGTGGCAATTATTATAACAATAATGAAAAATTCATGTTTCAGTAAAAAAAAAATTATTAATCAATTCAATGACAAATGTGTAAGAAGTTCAATGGGGAAAAAGGGCACCACAGACACAGTCTAATATTTTGACCCAAATCTTTGTCAGTGGAGTGCTTGTTGGCAAAGGTTTCGGTCAAAACATTTTATTGTTTCTGTAGTGTCTTGCTTGCCACCCCTTTCCCCTTCCCACACTTGAGCTCTCTTGACATTGTTAATTAAATTAATTTATTTAATAATAGCTCTACAGCAGATTCCAGCAGATGGTTACAGTCCCAATGTCTGACACAAAACCACATATTCCATAATGATTAAAGGGTTTTACTTCTCTTTTCATCAAAGCCTTCCCATAAAAATTATGTGTGTGATAAGAGAAAGAAAGATACAAGTGTGCAAAACCACTGATAAGATTAAGGGCTGCACAGGGGTGAACAACTAAATCTGGTGACAGCTAAGGATCATATCATGGTCTATTGAGAAAGCCAGCAAATACACTAACTGCAACACACAATAAATTGCTCGTATTGTGTACACACATATCACTAACTGCTAAACAACTAGGACACCTTATATATGGGGTAAATCTATCACTAACTGCTACATCACCATGCAACAGGTAAATCCAGGACTTTTTTCTGGCAGTTAGCCATGGTGTGCATTATCGGCATCCATTGTTTCCAGTGCCAATTTCTGGTGAGTACCGCCACCTTTCTTAATTCGTTTTTTGAAGACATTTTGCGGAGTGGCATTTTTTCCTGGAAAAAAAAAAGTGCTGGGTAAATCTATCACTAACGTTTACACCACCATATATAAGGTAAATCTATTACTATCTATTACACCACCATATATGGGGTAAATCTATCACCACATCCTACAACACTATACTGGGGTAAATCAGGCCAATTCTCATGTAAGAACATACATGAAACAGTAAAACATTTGAGCAAATCAAGTACATACATGTACAAAAAAAAACATACACACTTAAACTCACACAGACAATGCCAGCACACACAACACAAAAGTGGCATTTTAACAAATGAAGAAAACAAATACATAATTACATACACATACAAAAAGACTTCAAAAGAAAACCTCAAAAGTGTGACATAAATTAAAATAGCCTTACCATTTAAAAAAAAAATGTATAACAAGAAGCTGCTACTGTCTGGTGCATGTCAAAAGTGGTGTGGCAATCTTTAACACTGTAACTATGACATCACCATGTTTGTCTGCACCAGGATGTCACATGTTTAACCCTCTTAACATCATAACAACAACACTGAGAAGTTATAGAAGAATGGCATAGTTATTGTAATTTCTATTACAATTTTAAGGTTTTCATTTGAAGCCCTCTCATGGAGATATATATATATATATATATATATATATATATATATATATATATATATATATATATATATATATATATATATATATATATATATATATATATATATATATATATATATAAAACCATTTAAGGACAATTTGCATCAAATTCTCAAAATCAGATGCACAGAAGATGCATTTACATGTGGAGAATACCATCCTGAAAACACATGCTACAACACAATATCTGGAATGTGGATCTTACATCTATATATATATTCATGTACATAGGTAAACAGAGATAAAAATAGACAGAAACTAGTTGCCACAAAGCCTAAGCTTCAACCTTAAAATGAAGTGACAACAAAACTATACAAAAAGAACATTTTATAAACATAAAGAATATTTTACCAGGTAAAAGAAATTTAGCATACACACATTATCTCAGGTATATAATTAGATAGCATCCCATTTACAGAATCAGTATTACTAGACTAAGTATAATAAACTATTTCGCCCCAGAAACAAAAAGAAAAGACCCCCCCCCCCCCCCCCCCCCCGCCCCCCCCCCCACCCCACCCCCCCCCCCCCCCGCATCCCAAAATACCTTAACAAAATTAAATAAAAACTATCTGGGCCTCCTAAACACTACACAGATATAAATAGAACCAGTGCAATTAACTAGAACCTACCAACGCTGAGAAGCCACAATACCTGCCATATCAGGATTTGTAATGGACAGGACAGTTGAAATGTAGCCTTTTTGAGAAGAAATAAATCATTATCTGCTGCAAACTTGCACTGTTAACTACTTATGTAAACAGCTTTGTTTCACAGCTGCTTACTTACAGGCCTCAATGAGTAATTCGTTTCACTTTTCAACTAAAACTGTCCCCTCCAGGACAGGACTGCAGCCTGAGGGACTGCCGGTGACTCCAAGAGACACACAGAGAGGTGTCAATATAGACAAAACTATCTAGGGCAGCGGTTATCAACTTGTGAGTCTTGACCCCTTTGGGGATCGAGTAACCCTTTCTCAGAGGTCACCTAAGACCATAGGAAAACACATATTAACAAGTTATTAAGTAGCAACGAATATAATTGTATGGTTGGGGGTCGCCACAACATGAGGAACTGTATTAGAGGGTTGCCACAACATGAGGAACTGTATTAGAGGGTTGCCACTACATGAGGAACTGTATTAGAGGGTCGCCACTACATGAGGAACTGTATTAGAGGGTTGCCACAACATCAGGAACTGTATTAGAGGGTTGCCACAACATCAGGAACTGTATTAGAGGGTCGCCACTACATGAGGAACTGTATTAGAGGGTTGCCACAACATGAGGAACTGTATTAGAGGGTTGCCACAACATCAGGAACTGTATTAGAGGATTGTCACAACATGAGGAACTGTATTAGAGGGTTGCCACTACATCAGGAACTGTATTAGAGGATTGTCACAACATGAGGAACTGTATTAGGGGGTTGCCACTACATGAGGAACTGTATTAGAGGGTTGCCACAACATTAGGAACTGTATTAGAGGGTTGCCACTACATGAGGAACTGTATTAGAGGGTTGCCACAACATTAGGAACTGTATTAGAGGGTTGCCACAACATGAGGAACTGTATTAGAGGGTTGCCACAAAATGAGGAACTGTATTAGAGGGTTGCCACAACATGAGGAACTGTATTAGAGGGTTGCCACTACATCAGGAACTGTATTAGAGGGTTGCCACAACATGAGGAACTGTATTAGAGGGTTGCCACAACATAAGGAACTGTATTAGGGGGTCGCCACTACATGAGGAACTGTATTAGAGGGTTGCCACAACATCAGGAACTGTATTAGAGGGTTGCCACTACATGAGGAACTGTATTAGAGGGTTGCCACAACATTAGGAACTGTATTAGAGGGTTGCCACAACATGAGGAACTGTATTAGAGGGTTGCCACAAAATGAGGAACTGTATTAGAGGGTTGCCACAACATGAGGAACTGTATTAGAGGGTTGCCACTACATGAGGAACTGTATTAGAGGGTTGCCACTACATGAGGAACTGTATTAGAGGGTTGCCACTACATGAGGAACTGTATTAGAGGGTTGCCACAACATCAGGAACTGTATTAGAGGGATGCCACTACATGAGGAACTGTATTAGAGGGTTGCCACAACATGAGGAACTGTATTAGAGGGTTGCCACAACATGAGGAACTGTATTAGAGGGTTGCCACTACATGAGGAACTGTATTAGAGGGTTGCCACAACATGAGGAACTGTATTAGAGGGTTGCCACAACATCAGGAACTGTATTAGAGGGTTGCCACTACATGAGGAACTGTATTAGAGGGTTGCCACTACATGAGGAACTGTATTAGAGGGTTGCCACTACATGAGGAACTGTATTAGAGGGTTGCCACAACATGAGGAACTGTATTAGAGGGTTGCCACTACATAAGGAACTGTATTAGAGGGTTGCCACTACATGAGGAACTGTATTAGAGGGTTGCCACAACATGAGGAACTGTATTAGGGGGTCGCCACAACATGAGGAACTGTATTAGAGGGTTGCCACAACATGAGGAACTGTATTAGAGGGTTGCCACTACATCAGGAACTGTATTAGAGGATTGTCACAACATGAGGAACTGTATTAGGGGGTTGCCACTACATGAGGAACTGTATTAGAGGGTTGCCACTACATGAGGAACTGTATTAGAGGGTTGCCACTACATGAGGAACTGTATTAGAGGGTTGCCACAACATCAGGAACTGTATTAGAGGGTTGCCACTACATGAGGAACTGTATTAGAGGGTTGCCACTACATGAGGAACTGTATTAGAGGGTTGCCACAACATGAGGAACTGTATTAGAGGGTTGCCACTACATGAGGAACTGTATTAGAGGGTTGCCACAACATGAGGAACTGTATTAGGGGGTTGCCACAACATGAGGAACTGTATTAGAGGGTTGCCACAACATGAGGAACTGTATTAGAGGGTTGCCACTACATCAGGAACTGTATTAGAGGATTGTCACAACATGAGGAACTGTATTAGGGGGTTGCCACAACATGAGGAACTGTATTAGGGGGTCGCGGCATTAGGAAGGTTAAGTGCCACTGATCTAGGGCAAATAATATACTACCAGCAATACCTATATAGGGAGACCCCCCCAAAAAAAATAGATTGTTCGGTAAATAATGCACTTCCACACAAAACCTGTTGCATGGTGTCACTAAGTGTATCTAATAATAGCACCTCATCATCATCATCAAGTACCTTGCCAGCTGGCGTAGGTGTTCATGCATCTCCACAGATCTCGGTCATTGGTGTTCTGGATCAATTCCACTGATGATATCCCCCCGTGCCACTGTCTTAGGCCATCCACTATCATTTCTCTTGGTCTGCCTCTACATCTTCTACCAGTGATCTTTCCAGTCGTCACGATATTTTCCAGTGCTCCTTTTCTCATAACATGACCAAAGAGCTTTGTCGTCTCCTCACTTTTGTATATAATTTTCTACTTTCATTAGCCATTTTGTTATTCTGGCAGTCCAAGGTATTCACAACATTTTTCTCAAGAACCACATCTCAGTTGCCTCCAAACTCTCCTTAATGCTTCTGAACTCTTCTTAATCAATAATAGCTCTTAGGAATGAGAATACTTGCTGCATTTGTTGTGTGGAATGCTTTTCCTTTGTTCCCACAGTATGTGTGTCCTTCTTTTTTAGAAAATGGCAGGTAGCCAATCTGAATTTGGGCTGGTGAAACACCTTAAACACTATTTGCATGTGAGTGTGGCCTGCATATCATGACTGACTACTTACTTACTTCCATCAAAGACAAACTGCAGTTCTAGTAGCGACTACTACTGTGGCATCTCTAGCGACAGCCTTATGCATATTTCTGGATTTTGGTAGGATTAACTGTTTGTTCACAAGTTTTGCAAATGAGACAGTCCGGGACATTGTATGTGATTTTCACCGGTACAGGAACAGAGCAATTACGAGTTGACAAGTCTGTGGTGAAGTTGAAGCACTGATGACTACAACTATTACATCTGTGAAGAGAGGTACAAAATGACACCTACTGAGATAGTGTGAGCACCTTTGGGCCTGCTACTGTTGAAATTATATCAGTTATTATGTTAACAAAAACAAATAAATGAAGCAGTCGCACACCTGCAACCATGAGGTATTGAATGTGAAATCTGGCACTTTTATGGACAAAAACAAAGTCACGACTTTGTTAACTTATTTAGAGACGGCAACAATCAACAATACACAACAACTACAGCCACGTACAACAAGCCATGGAAATGTAATATTGCACAACTTCAGCAGGTCCCATATATTCCAAGGAGCATGTGTTTTTATAAAGTGCGAGGCACTGTCCAGTTGATGAAATCAAAATGATATGCTGATGCAATGAGAATGATCAACCCATATTTTCTAAACAGCATTTGTTTTTATAAAGTCTGAGGCACTGTTGAGTGGATGTAATCAAATAATATACTGAAGTAATGAGAATGATCAACCCATATTTTCTAAGTGGAATTTTTTTTTTTAGTTTGAGGCACTGCTGAGTGAATGAAATCAAAATGATATGCTGAAGCAATGAGAATGATGAAAAAAGACAAAATGAAGATGAATATTAACATCGGCAAAAATCAGTACATATCAACATTTCTGACTTACAAAAAAAAACAATTAAAAAAAAACAACATCAGCAGTACATACAGATTTGGCAAACTATTTGTGTATTAAAAGTAAACAAACAAATGTATGAAACTATATGTGTATTTGAAGTAAACAAACAAACGTATGTTGGGATTTCAAACCATGACCTTCTGATCGACTGGCATCTAGCCACTACATTATGGCAGCTCCCATGGGTGTATGTAGACTTGTTAATGGCAAAGATATAAACATAACCTACTACTGGTCACATATTTGAATGGAAATATGTAATTTGGGTGTATGTAGATTTGGTAAACAACAAACAAGAAGCTGTGGGTGTATGTAGATTTGGTAAACAACAAACAAGAAGCTGTAGGTGTATGTAGATTTGGTAAACAACAAACAAGAAGCTGTGGGTGTATGTATATTTAGTCGACAAAAAAGATGAAGCTGTAGGTGCATGTATATTTGGTAAACAACAAACCAGAAGCTGTAGATGCATGTAGATTTGGTAAACAACAAACAAGAAGCTGTAGATGCATGTAGATTTGGTAAACAACAAACATGAAGCTGTGGGTGCATGTAGATTTGGTAAACAACAAACATGAAGCTGTAGGTGCATGTAAATTTGGTAAACAACAAACAAGAAGCTGTAGGTGCATGTAGATTTGGTAAACAACAAACAAGAAGCTGTAGGTGCATGTAGATTTGGTAAACAACAAACATGAAGCTGAAGATGCATGTAGATTTGGTAAACAACAAACAAGAAGCTGTAGATGCATGTAGATTTGGTAAACAACAAACATGAAGCTGTGGGTGCATGTAGATTTGGTAAACAACAAACATGAAGCTGTAGGTGCATGTAGATTTGGTAAACAACAAACATGAAGCTATGGGTGCATGTAGATTTGGTAAACAACAAACATGAAGCTGTAGATGCATGTATATTTGGTAAAAAAACAAACATGAAGCCGTGGGTGCATGTAGATTTGGTAAACAACAAACATGAAGCTGTAGATGCATGTATATTTGGTAAAAAAACAAACATGAAGTGTGGGTGCATGTAGATTTGGTAAACAACAAACATGAAGCTGTGGGTTTATGTAGACTTGTTAGACAAACATGAAGTAGTAGTTATTTTACCCTACCAGGACATCACATAAGTGATAAAAACCAGATGACACAAAGTGCCACCATGTGGATGAGGATCACGGATGGAGAGGTCACAGAAACCACGCTCAGTCATTAGGCCATATTCATGGCTGGGCTATATTGCGGCCCGTGGCAAGAGCCAGGGAGGGCTTCAAAATAACAAAAATTTGCATCTTAAAGGGGATGATGATTGCAAATGAATGTATTCAACAAACATAAAGCTGTGGATGTGTTTAAATTTTTGTGGAAAAAAATTTAAGTGTGGGCAGTGTAGATGTAAATAAACACGAAAAACTGGGCGTTTTTAGATTTGGCTAACCAACATATGAAACTGTGACTGTACGTAGATATGGCAAGCAAAAATGTGTATGTAATGATCAAATGCCAAACACAGGGCTTGGGCCTCTAGACCATGGAGATTCCTATTTTCAAAGTTGTGGCCCATGAGTATACTAAGTTGAATGGTCCCACCGAACACCATCCTTAAAGGTTGTCAAATAAGGTAATGCAATAAGCACACAGTGTTTTTAAATATATCTTCAATTATTTGTTAATTTTGAATATTAGAATAAATAATCACAATAAAAGACTGACTGATGGGGCTTTTTGTCAATAATTATATTTAAAGTTAAAATGGCTAGTGAAAAATACTGTTCAAATGTAAGATTATGTGGCTTACTTTAACAAAATATAGTGTAAAGTGTGTGTGTGTGTGTGTGTGTGTGTGTGTGTGTGTGTGTGCGTGTGCGTGCGCACGTGTGCGCTAAGGTAGTTTTTTCCTCTAGCTGTACTCAATGGCAGACAGTAAAGACACTTTTTTCTAATCATAATCTTTCAGAGTTATGTCACTGACACTGTGTGATGGGTAATGGCACCTTTCTTCTAAAGACACTTTAAGGTGAGTACCGGAACCTAATCTTTCATGGAAAAAAAAAGCCCTGGTAATAAGTGTTAAAAGATATTTTGTAAAACGATGTTTCGGAATGGTAAGTGATAATTCAAGGACTATTTTCCATGACTTCAGGCGTATTGGGCATATCGGGCTAGACCTATATTTTATAGACCAATCAGCACTCATAGGATGATGTTGTCAACATCATGCTGGTCACCTTTACTTTCCAGGACTTCGCCTGATACCCTGGGTCAACCTGGGAGCCAAGGTCATTAAAAAATATTAAAAAAACCAAGCCTGTTTCCGCTGGGACTTGAACCCACGACCTCCAATCCACAGGCAAGCATCTAGCAGCTACACTACGGTGGTTCCCTAAGAGCTAATTAAGCAAAGATATGAAACTGACAGTCTTCAATAAAATGACTAAAAGCCAAAAATTTAGGCAGACAAGGAATTATAAACATAACTAACTTTGATTACTTATTTTAGAACAGACTGCTCTGCATTGATAGTATGAGTGCTGTACCATTAAGAAAGCAATGACAAACTACTGAGTGTATCATTTTCTAATAAAACTACATAAAAGACAATAAATGCTAGGATTGGTTTGTGACATCATGAAGAGAGGTATGCAACTAATTGGTCAAATTAATCTTATAACTGCACGGGCCAGCCATACTGTCTGACATTCTGAAATACACACAGAAGTATGGAGAGGTCAGAAATAGGTATGAATGAACGAACAATCATTATTTTCAAAGGGTTAAGAATTGGGCACACAGGCCCATCTAACATTTTGCCTTTTTTGTGATACCATACACAAAACAAATGTTAATATTTAAGTACATTTATCAATTTAAAGGAAAATTCAACCTCTCTGTATACTGTTACAGTATTGCAACTGTCATATATAGCTACCATCATATATAATTGTACTGAAGATGAACAGAGTATGACTGCTCTATTAGATTCCATGCTCCATTGGCTATATGTTTCTTTTCAATGAGGATATGTGTTACCTGCACAATGTACACTAAAGTGTCTTTAGAAAAGCTTGCACAATGTCAACAAAGAACTATGAACTCAACATATTCACTGTCTGTTGTTTCGTTACTTCTGCATGCAAAAAAGTCAGGGATTTGTGTACGAACACAAAGTTTGGTCGAGATGAAGGTTTTTTCTGCCAGCAAGACTTCATCAGTTCATAGGCTGCAGATGGCACATTATCTGGAGCAGCTAAGACTCTTCCTGCTCGGAGGTAGTTAATAACTTCTTCATGAGTCATTCCATAGTATGGCTGAAGAGCAAAGGAAAAGATCTCCCACAGCAGGATTCCAAATGACCACACATCAGATTGTGAAGAAAATTTATTGTACAGAATAGCTTCTGGAGGCATCCATCGTATCGGAATGGCATCCTTATCACTGCCATGGTAGTAATCCATACTATGAACACTCCTGGCAAGGCCAAAGTCTGAGATTTTAACAGTGAGGTTGCTACCGACAAGGCAGTTTCTGGTAGCCAGGTCACGGTGGACATACCCTCTTTCAGAGAGATAAATCATCCCGTTTGCAATCTGGCGTGCCATGTACAGTTGGTCTAAAACACTGATGCTGCTAGAATGTTCCGATGGATTCAATCTTGCATTGTTTTGTCTCAGACACTGGTCTGGACTGCAAAGTCTTAGAAATCCATTTAAATCTCCTCTACTCATGTACTCAAACAACAAACACATGGGCTTTCCTACAGTGCAGACGCCCAACAGACGAACTATATTTGCATGGTCAAACTCTACCATCAGAGAAGCCTCTCTTTCAAAGTCTGCCTGCACAGTCTCAGAAGCATCTTCTTTTAACATTTTAATAGCAATGAGCTGCCCCTCGTTACTCTTGATGTCTCTATCACCTTTGTCATAATCACCCAAATTCGACAGATGCTCTACCAACAGTTTGGAGTCAAAGTTTTTGGAAGGATGAATTTCCAAGTGCCTGAGATCCCCTTTACTGTCAAAGGGAGTTCTGGTGTTTTTACAGTTCTTTCCACAGGTGAGACTGTGTTTGCTACCAGTCAGCCTCCCTCCTGTGATGTGGCAGTTCCCATTGCTGCACACAATTCTTGCTTTGAAGACACGCCCAAATGCACCTTGCCCTATATCCTCTATAAAGACGATATCATTCCTGGGAAACTCCAGGATTTCTAGCTTTGGATTCAGACGATTGGATTTCATCTGAAAAGAGAGCACAAGGCTGTTTTAGTGAAGCAAAAAATTACTGCTGGCAAGGGTAACTTAACAAATATCTAACGGCTTGAATAACACAGCTCTGCTGTTCTTTCCAGTTATCACATTTCCAAGTTCTTCTCTTCTGATGATACAACCAAAGAACACTGTTGCCTTCTTATAGTTGCCCCCATCATAGGTCATGAAATATGTACTTGTGCAATGAAATATGCACTTGTGCAATGAAATATGTACTTGTGCAGTGTTAAAACATTGGTTTTAAATAACTGTAAAAATAATAATGAAAACAGTATAGACAGAATAATACAGAGAATAATACAAAAATCTGGAATACAGTTAACGTGTAAAGGGAACTGATTACTAGTATCTCCCCCCCCCCTCCCCAACCGCCAAAAATCTACTTTCTTTAGGCATTTCAGGAAAATGTAAAAAAAAAAGTTAAAGTCGAGAGTATCAATTTCATTGCACCACAGTTTATCCCAAATGGCTTGGTCTCGCTCCACAGAACAGCTAGCTTCCTGCTGAGAGTGTCGCATAAAGCATTAACTCCGTAGCTCCGGAAACGATCCTCAGAGATCTCAGTAAAAATTGCACTCGTGAACTGAAGGCGCAGCTGAGAAACAACCCCCAAAACCTTGACCACTTTGCCATGGGGACAACAGGAAAGCTACAGTGGAAAAGGAAGACCAAGAGAGAAGGTGCTGGACAAAATGGCATCACTGCATGGGAGAACACATCAGAAATAACAACACGGCTGGGGATAGACATAAATACCAATGAAACATAGCACGGACTGTAAAAGCAACAGTGAGGATGATGATGATAATATATGAACAACCTGATTTTAGATTTACCTACCAACGTGATGTTTTGGGGTGTAAACTCCAGCAGTAGCAGGATTTGAGCTTCTCTTTGACCACAACAGTTCTGAGTTCACAATAAACCTCAAAACATGGACAATGATCATCATCATGTGCCATACTGATAAGTGTAGGCTGTCCTATTTAGCCATCTCATATGATCACCAGAATTACAGATCAAGTTAGTGTTCTTGTGTGCCCCCCCCCCCCCCACTCCATCCATATGGCTAAATTACCTAGGTATTTATCTCTTTGTTTATGTGCTATGGGATCCCTCTTATATTTAAATGTGTTCTATCATAGTACCTAACTGTATTACACACATATGTAATCACAGACAGTACTATCACATGACTGTACCTAATTACACTGTAATCACAGGCAGAAATATTATATGAGGACATCTGATTACACTAGACACTTCTGTAACCACAGGACAGCACCTGATAACACTGCATGCTTCCATAATCACAGACAATAATATCATGCGATAACACGTGATTTCATCACACACTTTTTTTTAATCACAGAAAGTATCACACAATTTACTTGGCTACACCACACCCTTTGGTAACCACAGGCACTATCTGATTTCATCACACAATTTTGTCTCTACAGACAGTATTACATGACAGTACCTGCAACAAGTATCTGATTACACCACAGACTTCTATAATCACATGACAGTACCCAAATACATCACATACTTCTGTAATCACAGACAGCATCACACAACAGTACCTGATGATAAGCTGAATTTATTGGTAGACTTTCCACATTGATGTCAAGGTCATCCTGTGGAGTAGCACTGTATCGGATACGTCTGTAGCAGCGCAGCACAAAGCAAAGGATGCCAGTGACAAAACACACAGTCACCAGAACGCAGGCTCCAACTATGTACAACAGACTCAAGTCATCATCGTCAGTGTCTGTGTCACTCTTGCCTTCTTTTTTCACATTTGGGTAGTTGCTGGTGTCTTCATTTTTCACATCTGCACAGATAACATACATAGCTGCCTAGTTTTTGTTCTAAATTTCTACTTGTATTGTTCTGCACAAAGAACATCTTATGCAATACATGCATATTCTCAAGGTAAGCTGTATATCCTTTACAAGATGGCACAAACTTAACCAGCAGGTTGTTGGCAGTTTTGAGGTTTTACTAGGCAATTTTATGTTCAGTTGTTTGCCATTGTTTGACACTCACATATTGTTGGAATCAATGCAAAGATTTGGCAAAATCTATACCACAGAGTTTCCATCTGATCACTAGGGGTAGTTTAAAGCTGTCGCCCCGAGAAAGCCGGTTTTCTGGCTGTTTGATGACCATGCAGCTGGTGCTGCAGAATCAGAATTTAAACAAATGATTCATTAAAATTCCCTCCCCCCCCTCCCCCCTATGTTGAGGGGCAGCCATAGTGCATGAGGGTTCATAGCCAAGGTAAATGGACATCACTTGGTGCAACAAAGCCTGGCATATGATATCACAACGTCTAGTTTGAGAATGGAGGTGGAGGCAGTCACTGCTGCCTTCCACTGGTTTGAGAATCAGCTGTACACACGTCACCATTGTCACTGACTCACAGAGCATGCTCCGTGCAGAGTGGCAAGCATCACTTCAGAGATCCCGGGTAGTTAGCATCCTTTGAATATTTTCTCCAGGGATACAGTGTGTTGGGAAATGAGCAGGCAGATAGACTGGCCGGTTCTGCACCACTTGGTGTATGACAAGCTGGATGTTGTGAGGGCTCTTTGGGAGCGAGTGAACAGTGCCAAGGAACAGATAGATCATTTTGATCTGAGGAGGATGGCACTGCGAGGAGTTACAAGGGGATCTGGCCGACGCTCGACACTCAAGGGAAAGGCAAGACGGATATACAATCAGACAGTTACTGGTACCATCGGAATTTTAGCTCTTCGCTTGCTGATGAAGATGGGGACGGAGCACTTATAAGGGTGTTACAAGTGCTGTGATGTCAATTCTTAAATCAACTTTCAACAACATTCTAAATATGAAAAAATCCTGTTTTTTTTTTTAGTTTACTTGTCTGCTCCATAGTTATAGGTTTCAGCTCCCTAAATGTTTATTTAAAAAACCGACAAAGACTTTCAATTTTGCCTACTTCCTCTTCCTCTCTTCAAGTCAATTCTTGAAAAAAAAAAAATTTCTTTTTGAAAAGATGTTTATAGAGTAAAAGGGTTAGTGCTAAAGTTTATGAGCAACAGTTAGTTAATTGTGTATCCTTTACAGGACGCTGCAGAACTAACCCCAGCATTTTTTGGCTGTTGTGGTTTTTCTAGGAAAGATTACATCCAGTAGTTTGCCATTGCTTTCTGGATGGTCGGCTTTTCGATACCACTGTTGAAACCAACAAAAAGCCAGCTGCTGGGATTGAACACAGCACTCAGGCATTATAAAGCACGTTCGTAAGGCCTAAGCCACAGATGCCGACTTATGAGCAAAAGGCAACTGATTATAGAGACTAGACATAAAAGGGATGAAACAAAAGTAATTTAAATGAATTGAAAGAAGCACAATTGGAAGAATGAAGACAGCACAACACATGATAAGTCTCATACCACAAGGATCAATGTCACAAACTTCCCATCGAATCTCTCTGTGGGTGGTGTAGCACCATGGCCTCTCCTCTTCACCACCTGGGTTACGACAGAAGTTCTCTGCCCCCAGCAGCTCGGGGAAGGTCAGAGGTGAGCGGTTGTGTTTATGTGGGAAGTTCTCCAGCCAGGCCTGACAAGCATGCCCTGATTTAGTGGTGTTGACAGTTCCATTGTACCAGCGCCCTTTCTCCATGTAGCAGTCGTCTAAATATGTCAGACATAAAGAACAATCAAGTTTACTAAAGCTGTAAGGATTTTTTTTTTTCATAGGGTTTCTTCTTCTTCGTTTTCCTCTTCTTTCTTCTTCTTCTTCTGTGTTTATCCTTAGGGGAATATTATGTTGTGGTTAATGGAATATTATATCTGAGGTCATAAATATCAGCATTTACTCAGTACATACCAAGGCTGGCATGCTATACCTCTTCAAAACCTGAAGCTGAAAAACAAAACAGGTCTAGAGGAGGAGAAAAAAGGCTGGTGTAAAAACTGTCCATCATATCTCTAATGTGCCATGTGTGCCAACATATGATATCAAACATATCAAACATATCAAACATATCAAACATATGATATTCTAATACAGCAATCAATTCTTAAACACACAAAATGTCTGACCAGACGTCTTTGCACTTGTAGCATTTAATTGGTACAAAGTGGCTGCAAATATGATAGTAAACTGGTAACTGTTTGCTAAACTTTAATATGTTTCTATGAGGGGTCTCCAAGGTTTAATGGTTACATCATTTGCCTCATGCTCTGAAGGTTATGGGTTCATTTCACAGGTGCTGTTTGTACTAAGATCCTTAGGGTTTTTGCTGGAGCTACTTAGTTCATGCTTTGTGCCATGCTGTCAACAGACGACAAGTAGTTCTGCAAAATGAGATCAAGCCATATGTGATAAAATGCTGTGCTTCTCATATAGGTTCCAGGGCCCAATTTTGCTCCTTAACAAGCACTCAGTAAAAGGTGATTAATTACGAATTTGCTAAAATCAGATGTGTTGTGCCGAAAAACACAGATATCACAGGCTGTGCTACTGCTTTACACCAACCTCACTTGCATAAATGCAAGTTCTTGTCATGGCTCAGGGAACTGAATGCTCATGCTCATGCTCAAGACTGCCTTCAAAACATTTAGTTAAACAAAATTGGGAGGGGAGGTGGGGGCGACTCAAGTTTCTTCAAGGTTTCATTACCCATGCAACTCAAACAGCTCCCTCCTTGTATTATTTATAGTCTTAATAATTTTTTTCTTCAAGGTAAAAATAAGAGGCTCATTTCATTGTAAGCACATATGGATAGCCACTGCACAGGAGAATTAAGACTACATAGGAATCCCCACTCAGCAGTGCTGCTGACTGTGATAACACAACCTAACAGATACCACATTCACACTCAGATAACACAACCTAACAGATACCACATTCACACTCAGATAACACAACCTAACAGATACCACATTCACACTCAGATAACACAACCTAACAGATACCACATTCAAACTCAAATAACACAACCTAACAGATACCACATTCAAACTCAGATAACACAACCTAACAGATACCACATTCACACTCAGATAACACAACCTAACAGATACCACATTCAAACTCAGATAACACAACCTAACAGATACCACATTCACACTCAGATAACACAATCTAACAGATACCTCATTCACACTCAGATAACACAACCTAACAGATACCACATTCACACTCAGATAACACAACCTAACAGATACCACATTCACACTCAGATAACACAACCTAACAGATACCACATTCACACTCAGATAACACAACCTAACAAATACCACATTCACACTCAGATAACACAAACTAACAGATACCACATTCAAACTCAGATAACACAACCTAACAGATACCACATTCACACTCAGATAACACAATCTAACAGATACCACATTCACACTCAGATAACACAAACTAACAGATACCACATTCAAACTCAGATAACACAACCTAACAGATAGAACCTTAAAACTCCTTAGGAATAATATAATTAGGGCCCTGGTAATGGCTACAGCAGGTACTGCCCTGATGTAGCCAGCTGTATATGAAATGAAGATTCACAACGAAGCTATCAATAACAGTGATCACACAAATAGTACTTATATAGGGGATGGTATTCTCTGTCTACCAGAATAAACAAAATAACTAACTGCTTCAGCATTCATTACAGGAACAGAGGCAGTTATCCTTCACTTAATGACCTCAATTGTCACCACTAGGTCTGCTCAAGCTAGCTGAAGAGGGGCACAAACACATAAACAAAATGAGGCTGATAAGGTCAAACCTGGTGAGCCTTGTTTTATGTTGAACCAAGAACAAGGGGCAACTATCTGGCAGCTCAAAAAGCTATCAGGAGGGGACACAACTGAACAGCTGCTGTGTGGGTTTTTAGTGGAGAAAGCTCTTGTCTGCAGACACTCAGATCATAAATATTCTGATCATATTGTGAAAACTTTGCCTTTCAGTTGTGTGAACATGTTAATGATCTCTTCAAAGTATAACTGTTCCTGGAGTGTGTCTAGTCAAGTCCACATGCTATCCTGGGGTTTCCAGTGTGGGCTCAGAGACTTCCACTTTAAGAAAGGGGTGGGGGGGGGGGGGGGGGGGGGATAGGGGGGGGGTGGGGATAGACCCACTGCCACCTAAAAAGCATGACATAAAAGGCAAATTTGGAGTGCATGTGCCTGAAAAGTGAGGAACCAACAGTCTGCATGCAAATAAGACAGATGTGTCAAACGGATGTGCAGGCAGATGATGGTATAAAAGTCTAGTGGTCTGCTAGTCTAGTGGTCTACACAGCATATCTGTTCTCATGTAGGTGAATCCCTACCTACAAAGGACCCAATAAGTGCCCTCTATTGGACAGGATGGGGTAGCTATGAATTGTTGCTGCTGGACTACCTTCACATTTTCAAGCTGCAATTACAGATGCAAAATATAGGGGAAGCAATAACCTTTGTGTTAGATCTATCTCTTGTTTCCCAGCTGTTGAGGCCACTCAGCTTTTTACAGTTTTTATAAATTTGGCAGCTTTTTTTTTTCTCTTTAAAAATTGACACATCAGACAATTTTGACATCAAAATTATAATCCTATATCATTTACATGGTTAAAAAAAAAACTTTAATAAATTTACATGGTGGCCTCGCACATTTGAACACTAGCATGCTGTGATTCTGGGAGTCACCATGATGTAGTAGCTAGATGCTCGCCTGGAGATCAGATGGTGGTGGGTTCGTGTCTTGATGGAGCCGGACTTTATTTCAATAATGGCCTTGGCTCTCAGGTCAACCCAGTCTGGAGCGGGTACCAGGTAGAGTCCAGGGAAGTAAAAGTGTCTGATGTCATGCTGACCACATCACCCACCAAGTACCGCTTTCTCCAGAGGATAATACAAAACTATCACCTGAAAGATGAAAATGTGCAAGCAACATTTCAACACTGTAGTTCTAGACTGTGAACGACTGTTTTACATGCTATAAAAATTAATAACACACCTCTAACTTGAACAGTAGAGAAATCATGATGGTTTGATTCCACACAGGAAGCAGAGCTGTCCAATTTACTGGGCAGGCCAAGACAATCTGGCAAGTTGACAAGCCCCTTGCTGTAGTTCAACTGTATGTTGACTTTCATTGAATCCAGCTGTGCTAGCTCAGCGAAGCAGAATACAGATTTCACAGCTCCACAGCTCTCCCTTAAGAGAAAAAAAGAGTTCACTCTTAGTGTGGACAATCAGCTTTACAGAGATTATGACTAGACTTTTATAAAAAAGATTACAAGCCTTCAT
>CAJHNH020000688.1:37500-244509 GCA_905116865.2 Candidula unifasciata
ATTTGTCTAATACTGAAAGAGTTGTCTAGTACTGAAAGATTTGTCTAATACTGAAAGAGTTGTCTAGTACTGAAAGATTTGTCTAATACTGAAAGAGTTGTCTAGTACTGAAAGATTTGTCTAATACTGAAAGAGTTGTCTAGTACTGAAAGATTTGTCTAATACTGAAAGAGTTGTCTAGTACTGAAAGATTTGTCTAGTACTGAAAGAGTTGTCTAGTACTGAAAGAGTTGTCTAATACTGAAAGAGTTGTCTACTACTGAAAGAGTTGCCTAGTAGTGAAAGAGTCGTCTAGTACTGAAAGATTTGTCTAGTACTGAAAGATTTGTCTAATACTGAAAGAGTTGTCTAGTACTGAAAGAGTTGTCTAGTAGTGAAAGAGTCGTCTAGTACTGAAAGATTTGTCTAAAACTGAAAGAGTTGTCTAATACTGAAAGAGTTGTCTAATACTGAAAGAGTTGTCTAGTACTGAAGGAGTTGCTTGGTACTAGAAGTTTGCCATAACAACTTGAGATTTTTAAAATCTCAATTTGGATGGAGATGATCAAGTCAAATTCTCAAAACCTCGTCCAACCTTCAAATAAGTTGAAATTAGGGCGCCTGTAACGGCTACAACAATCAGGGGTAACTGGCAGCCCTGTGTGGCTAAGAATCGTTTAATTTTGTAACAATCTTATCGTTCCCATGTGGGATGCAATTTTTAAGTCATTTTGAAGCCCCACCCTGGCTTTTGCCGGGGGCCCTAAATATAACCAGGCCTTAAGTATGGCCTAACGGCTGAACGGGGTTTCCTGGAACTTTGTATCACCGGGTGTTTATCGCTCTGTGTGATGTCCTAGTGGGGTAACATTTACTTACTTACTTTTGTATTCTCAATTTATCTAACTTTTCAACAGCTTCTTTTCCTGCTCCTTCGTTTATTTTTCGTTTCAGAATAGCTCTTCTCGTTTCTTGTTTTGGCCTTTCTGTTCTATGTCTGCCCGATGGAAAAATAATTTCTCTCTCAATGCACGAAAGTAAACTTCAGCCGCATGTGCCAGCACACGTTGCCGACACCCTGCAAAGGAAACGATCATGCAGACAACAACAGCCGCTCAGTGTTTGGAAAATGCACATGCGCCACCTTTCTACCACTTTTCAACAAATGTAAACAAATTCTCCCAAGCAGACGCTTCAAGGGTTGCCATAATCCGGGCCCAAGTGTATCACAGGCTTCAACTGGCGCAGGTAAAGTATGTGAGAGGCTGGCTGGTAAGTGTCCCGGGGTTAAACACTTCCCCTCAGGGGTGATAATCCTTACCGCCGGAAATCTAACGTGAGAACCAGACGTCCGCACGTGATTGCTTGTTTCACTGAGGTGGAAAAGACAGCGTGAGTTATGAAGCCCGTGAAATCCGCCACAAGTCAGGGCAAGGGAGCTGCTCTTTGAGAAACAAACGTTTTTGATGGCTGATGATTTGAAACAACGGAGCAGCATTATGGCACAATGGTAGTTACTCGTAAGTGGTCGTTATGCTATTAACACAAGCCTGAGTCCGAAGTTTTTTAGCGCAGTCCACGAATTCCGTAGCACCGGCAAGGATCCTGAACTACTTTGAGTTGATTTTTAACTCAAAATTTTGCCCGTGCAGCGCCGTTAGGCTACTCTTTTCGATTTTCAACTGCCTAGGGATTTTTTACGTGCACAACAATACACATGGGCGTCCGATTCGACTGCCCGTACACTAGTGAAAATTACTAGAAGTCCACGTGCAAGCACGTTTGCCCATTATTTCATGCCCTGCGACTAACAGTCAACTGTTGCAGAACAAGAAGCTTCTTGTTTTTTATCTTCTCCTCCTCCTTCTTGTACACTTTTTTTTTAACCACTTCGAGTGTATCAAGAAAGATAAGATTCTGCTTCTTGCTGTTCTAGCTCCTCGACTATAGAAACACCAGGTCAAGTTTCTCTGATGCTACCTTCGCTTTTTGTTATTTGTCTACCTCCTGTTCTCTGTCCATCTCCTTTTTTAGTGAATGCCTTGTACAGTATGGCGTTGCTGTCTTTGTCTGCACCAGTAATTCAAACTTGATTCTGCGCCTACTTTTCTGTCGTGACTCATTCCCTTGTTTGATCTCTTCTGGTCTCTCCTGCAGATCCTTTTATTGCTATGCGACATATTAACCGTATGTATTAGAGGTTTCAATCGTTAAGTCTCGGACAGTTATAGCGTTACCTATGCTATCTCAGTCAGCTGACTGTTACCTTAATAAACAAATGTTTTCTTCTTCCTCTTTCGGTCGCCTCCGATTAGTTGCTTATGTCAGCAATTTTGCCTCTCGCATACATTTTACTGTCGTTTTTACTCATTCAGTGGCCCGCAGTTTAATTACCACTACTGTCCCTTTTGGCCAAAATGTTTGCCCTTGTGTATATTATCTGGTACAGTACTGGAGTACAAGGTCCGAAAATTAAGTAATAAGCCTGATTTTATTATGGCCAAGACGAAAATATTATCTGCGAAGCAAAGCAAGAAATCCAAAAAGGCAACCTTCATCTATTTTGGCTTGATGAGCAGACTTTTTTTTTGTTGACTAAGTAAGAGGTGCATTGTTACGTAATCAGCATGCAAAAAATAAAATAAAATAAAAGTAACATTAAATTATGTTTAAAACATTTTTTTAAAATCTCGTGCGCATATTTTCAGGTGGTATTCACGATTCAAAAGTGGTGCGGAAATGATTACTAATGCAACTAGACATGGACGCCCAATTTCTGTTCGTAATGATGCAAAAGTTAGAGAACGGATACAAGAAGATCATTGTTTGACTGTGAGGGTGATGGCAGATGAATCAGATGTTAATAGAGAGACCATTCGTAAAATTTTAGTGAAGATTTGGGCAAGAAAAAAGTGGCTTGCCGGTTTGTACCACATTCGATGTCTGATGACCAAAAACATCAGCGTGTTGAGTACGCAGAAGACATCATCAAAACGTGTTATATGAATAAACATCTCTTAAATTTTGATTGTTGCAGGAGATAAAACATAGATTTTCCTCTACGATCCCACAACTAAACGCCAAAGTGCTCAGTGGAATTCATCATCATCACCAACAGGCAAAAACAAATCCGTCTTCAAAAGTCGAAATTGAAATTAATGTTGGTGTGCTTCTACGATGGCAAATTAGTTATTCACAAAGACACGATTCCAGAGGGACATACTGTCATAGCCATAGTTTATTTAAGTATTTTGAAACCTCTGTTGAAAAGGATTCTCCGAGTTCGACCCGAGTATTCAACACCTGCCAGTGTTTTTTTTTCCTTCTTCATGACAATGCATCGGCTCACCGGGCGGTAGTTGTACATACATTTTCGCCGAAAAACATGTGTGTGTTCTAAACCATTTACCCTATTCCTAGATTTATCCCCTTGTGATTACTTTCTAATCTCAAAATTAAAGTGTCCATTAAAAGAAGGCTTCTTTACTATCTTGCCATCCATTTAAGGATGCCATTTTTTCGTTATTTGAAGCCCTACTTTGGCTCATGCCAGGGGCCACAATATAGCCCGGCCATGAATATGGCCTAATGGCTGAACGCGGTCTCTGGGACCTCTCCATGGGGATCCTCATCCACACGGTGGCACTTTGTGTCATCGGGTTTTTATCGCTTGTGTGATGTCCTGGTGGGGTAGAAAGTTATGCAGGCTTCTTTGACGATACTGATGACATCCAAAGGGCCGTAACGTCGAGTTTAAGGGCCATAACAACAGAAGAACTACGGTGGTCGTTCCAGTGTTTGTTAGATCGTGCCACATGCTGTATTAATGCACAGGGGGCGTACTTTGAATGAAATACAGGTTAAATACTCAAATGTTGATTATTTTAATTGTTACGGAATTAGCCGCATTACTTAATTGTTGGACCTTGTATTTGTTCTGCTGTCTGGGGTGACTTTCCCTAGGTATATATGGCTGATATACCTATCTTGAATTTCGTATATATATAACTCGTAATGGGTTGTGCTGTGTTCTGAGGTGCAGGATATGACTTGTTCTGATAGCAGCGTTACTACATGTTTTTTTAAAGGCAGGGCGGGCGGGGGTGGGTGGGTGGGTGGGTGGGGGCTAGATACTGTGTAGAGGCTAGATACTGGTCTGCGGATCAGAAGGTCGTGGGTTCAGGTCGGACTTTCTTTAAAAGTTCATTGGCTTCCAGGTAGACCTAGCCTTAAATCGGTACCAGGTAGAGTCCTGGAAAGTAAAGGCGACCGGCGTGATGGTGACCACATCACCCATCGAGTGCCGATTAGTCTATAAATATAGGTCTACCCCTAAATGCCCCAGACATCAGAAGATTCCTTTACTTATTCCGTAATAGTTGCTTTTGGCAGGTTTCGGAGACCCCGTCAATCCACCGTTTCCTTGGTCTTCCTCTTGCCTTATATCCTGAGCTTCTTTGGTTGAAAATTTGTGATGTTATTTGATCATTTTTCATCCTGGTTAGATGTCCAAACCATTTCATTCTTTGATGTTCTATGTAGTCTAAACATGGCGTAGTTTTGACAGTGTTTCTGATGTCTATATTCTTTATCCTGTCTAGTCTGGTCTTATTCGCTGCTTTTCTTAGACATTTCATTTCACAGGCTTCTATTTTTCTTTCATGGGTCTTGTTGATTGTCCATGTTTGGCACTGGTAGCAGAGTGTTGGAATGAAGATGGTGTTTATCAATTGTCTTTTGGTCTTCATGGGTATATCTGGATGTTTAAGCAGAGGTGATAGTTGGTATGTGACAGCATTTGCTTTCTGTATTCTTATTTCTATCTCTCTGTCCATTCTTCCATCCTCTGTAAATATACTGCCCAAGTATTTGAACTCTTTGGTTTGCTTGATTTTGGCACTTCCAACATTTATATTCAGTATTATATTCAGCATTATATTTTATGAAAACAACTAAAGAAAAAATAAACACTGAAACTCAAAGACACACCTGGACCAACATTCATTGCCCACAAGGGAATAGACCAAAGACACAACTCTACAAAGCAAGAAAAGGCAGCGAAGACAGAGACTCCACACGAACAACAGACCCAACGAATCAACTTACTGGCAGATGGGCACAGCCTGTGTAGTCTGGTTGATGCAGTCTGGAAAGGTCAGGTGACACAGAAGTCGTCGCGCCGGGCCTTCGCAAATATTTGGATTTCCTCTGTTGCTGGAAAACAGGCCTAGATCCTCGATGTATCTAAGATGGGCCTGCAACTCGGCGTCTGCTTCATGTAATGATGCCCCGCTGTGTACAACCATTCGTCCCTGGAGGTAATCTCTGCATGTGGTGCCATTGTAAGGAGCACAGGACTGGGTTTCCCTAAGAGCAACAAAACAAAAAGCGATCTGAGAATAACGGTTTATTTAATAAACAACATGTCTACCTGCATTTACATGTATGGAGAAGTCAGGGGTTTTCGTCGGCGTACGTTTTGTGCTGAAGTTTTCTTACAGAGCAACTTCACTGCACTGGGTTTAAAGACGAGAGAATCGACTTCTTTGCATCGAGTATCAGCCTAAACGTTTTGGTCTCTCTCCACACAAAGCCCATTACGTCTCTGGGGTAGTAGCAACAGTAGCAGTAGTAGTAGCAAAAGCAGCTGCAGTATTAGCAGTAGGATCAGCAGCAATATTCGTAAAGAAGAAAGTAAGAAAGAAAAAAAAATGACTGAATGAAAGAAATAAAGAAAGAAATAAAGAAAGAAATAAAGAAAGAAAGAAAGAAAGAAAGAAAGAAAGAAAGAAAGAAAGAAAGAAAGAAAGAAAGAAAGAAAGAAAGAAAGAAAGAAAGACAGAAAAAAGAAAGAATGAAAGAAAGAAAGAAAGAGAAAGAAAGAAAGAAAGAAAAAATAGGATAAGAGGCGAAGAAGCAGGAGGAGAAGGAGAAGAAAAGAATAATTAAAAGAAGAAGGAGGGCGTGGAGAAGAAGAAGAAGAAGAAGAAGAAGAAGAAGAAGAAGAAGAAGAAGAAGAAGAAGAAGAAGAAGAAGAAGAAGAAGAAGAAGAAGAAGAGGAGGAGAAAGAGGAGGAGGAGGAGGAGGAGAGGAAGAGAACAGACAGAAACAGCAATAACAGCATCACCAAAGGCAGCAGAACCAGAAAATGAAGGAAGGAAATTGTTCTTAAAGTCTCAAATTAGAAACAAGACCCATTTTACATGAAGTCCTTCCAAACACACCCAAGGATATTTCACTGAAAGAACTGGGATGCTTGCAGAATGGCCCAGCTGGCGGAACCAATCTGCTAGTTCGGAGTGGCGCCAGCGTCGGTTGCTACAACTTTTACTTAAGTTATATCGCATGCTAGCAGATCCGCTTTATTAAATGAGATGTTTGTGATTCCGCCTTTAACATGTTTTCGGTCGCTAGGAGCAGTAACGGCCGATCAGCACTGCTTTATAGCATCTTATATTTATTCATTATTTATATAAATAAACATAACGTCTATTTTAAAAGAGATTGGCAACACATGTGCATGGTAACTAGGGCTGTACCGAATATTCGCTTCGACAATTTACGTTATGCTGATGACACAGTCTTGATAGCAACAAGTCAGAAAGAACAACAGGAAATGATAAACATTGTGGTGTTAGAAATTGGAAGAATGGGCCTTAGTTTGAATAATAGGAAGACAGAAGTAATGGTGGTATCAAAGAAACGAATTATTCCTAAGTGTGTAATAAAAGTTGATGGTGTTATTTTAGGACAAGTACAGAAATTTAAGTATCTGGGCACATGGATAACATCAGATGGAAGATGCATAACTGAGATAGGAAATAGAATAGGACAGGCAAAAACTGCATTTTATAAAATTAAAAACATCTCGGCCAATATATCCTTGTCATTGAGAGTTAGAAAAAGAATTCTTGCTTGCTACATACATCCAGTTTTAACATATGGCTGTGAATCCTGGACAATCGGTAGGCAGGCCAAACAATTTCTGGAGGTCGCGGAGATGTGGTTTTACAGAAGAATGCCTAGAATACCTTGGACAGCCAAAAAGAGCAACCAAGAGGTTTTGAAAGAGGCGGGAGCCCGAAGACAACTTATCACAGACATCAGAAGGAGACAGTCATCATTTTTCGGCCATGTTATGAGAAGAGGAAAAAAGAACATGTTGAGACCACTGGAAAGATATGTGGAAGGAGAGATAGAGGAAGACAATGAGAGAAGATGCTTGACAGTCATGTTGCATGGCATGGAGGTGTGTCGGCACACGAACTGATACATGCTGCAGCAGATCGCAGATTATGGAGAGGCATGATCGCCCACGCCAGTCGGCAAGGCATCTGATGATGATGATGATGATGATGATGGTTCGCTTCGGGGCCGAATAGTGGATTTAATATTTATTCGGTATTCGGCCGAATAGTTGCAGTCAGACCGAATACGAATAGTGGTTACCTTACACCCATTTCTGCATACACTGCGCTGGACTGAAATTACTCGCTCATTAACACAATAGCTGCTGTTGCCTAAGTCTGTCGTAATAGGGGAAACTGCAACCCGGTTGCCTGGCAGTCTTTGCCTGCTAAATCGACCGAGGCATTACAGCAGAGGCTCTCAAACTGGGTGCGTATGATAGGAGTGCCGCGGCGAAAATCAAGAAAAGTCGGCTATAAATTGTGATCACATTTTGGCTGAAATTTTAAAGTGGAAAATGTGGTCTGTACAATGATAACTATTAGCCTTGTCAAGTAAGCACTTATATTTAAAGGCAATGCGTTCTTTTGTTGTTGTTGTTGCTTTGTGTGTGTGTGTGTGTGTGTGTGTGTGTGAGTGAGAGAGAGAGAGAAAAAAAGAAAGATATCATGAATTTTCGTTCTTTTAGGGTGTCTTCGCACAAATCAAATTTGAAGATATTGCTAACGAGGATATAAAGTTGCGTTTAAATTGAATCGAACGAACGGCCGAGTGAACGTTTTGAAAAGAGGCGGGAGCCCGAAGAAAACTAATCACAGACATCAGAAGGAGACAGTCGTCATTTTTCGGTAATGTTATGAGAAGAATGAAAATGGAACATGTGGTGACCACAGGAAAGATTTGTGGAAGGAGGGACAGCGGATGACAACGAGAGAAGATTCTTGACAGTCTTGTTGCATGGCATAGAGGTGTGTCGGCACACGAACTGATACATGCTGCAGGAGATCACAGATTGTGGCAGGAACTCGCATAATCACCCATGCCAGTCGGCAAGGCTGTATTTCCCTAGGTAAGGCTTGGTCGACCAGGGATCCAAGGTCATACAGGAACCTCTACCTCATGGCGGCCTCCCATATGACGATATGGGGTTACCTGACATTGCTTTCTTGAACCAGCCATATAGTCGCTGTCTTCATAAATACAAGGAGCACAAAGAGAGGCTTTTGGGGCAGAAATCCTATAGAAAGATTCTCAGAATATCATGGAATAAGAATTGACATTTTAAAAGATCCGAACATCAAGGAAGATTGGCTAATAAACAGCATCTTGTCTCGGAAGCAGAAATAATTTGGTTACCTCAAGCGCCACAACGGGTTGGAAAAATAATAATAACAGTAGGCCTTGTACCACGAAGGAGGGAGCACGGGCCGACCAACACAAAGATGCGCACAGGACATGAGTGACATACTGAATATGAAAGTAAACGAGGCGGGAAAGCTGGCGAGAGATCGAGTTTCTTCTATGCAGACCGTGATGAGAGCGACCTTTGGCAAAGGAACTGCTACATGATGATTACGAAATGCAATGTGTTGGTCTGTTAATGCAGCGTTGCCTAGCATCACTCCATAGCCACACATCAGACACCAAGACAAAAGCAAACGCAGGACTGTTCCGGCATCCCTCTTTAATCGTATCTGACATCGGGAACATGCGCACGTTGAGCAGCACAACGCCCTGTCTGGCGTTCCTTTCCAGTCTGTTTGTTAGGTAGTCTCCTTTCCGCGAGTTCTTTTCTAGTCTGTTTGTTAGGTAGTCTCCTTTCCACGAGTTCTTTTCTATTCTGTTTGTTAGGTAGTCTCCTTTCCGCGAGTTCTTTTCTAGACTGTTTGTTAGGTAGTCTCCTTTCCGCGAGTTTTTTTCTAGTCTGTTTGTTAGGTAGTCTCCTTTCTGCGTGTTCTTTTCTAGTCGGTTTTTTAGGTAGTCTCCTTTCCGCGAGTTTTTTTCTAGTCTGTTTGTTAGGTAGTCTCTTTCCGTCAGTTTTTTTCTAGTCTGTTTGTTAGGTAGTCTCCTTTCTGCGTGTTCTTTTCTTTTCTTGTTTGTTAGGTTCTCTCCTTTCCGCGAGTTCAAGGTGATCCCTTACAGACTCCCCTCCACCTGTTAGATCAGAAACATTCCCCTGCAGGTTGTTCTGTCTGTGTCTAACATGTTCAAGTCTCGCTCGTAGGTATCTCTAAATCGTCTTTGCATAGGTAAAAGTTTCCGTTACCGATTGCCAGCCATCGAGGGAGAATGTCCGTTTGAAGACGTCGATTCGGCAGCAGGGGTGCCGAGACAAAGACAACACTTGGGTGGGAGGGGGCCCTCAGCCCTCCTCAAACGTTTTCCAGAGGCGGTTTGAAGGGGCCTGAGCCTTTTTGCGTGCTTAATAATAATAATAATATACCAGCTCTTCAACGAGTACAAGACATGTGAAATATCATGCTTCATATAAACACAACCTACAAACAGAACAACTATATATAGCTGAGGGAACCTTAGCTCTATTACACTTTCTTGTTCGGGGGGGGGGGGGGGGGGGGAAGAGGCCTCAAGGTACCTAAGCCACTAGGTTCCTGTACCCCCAGTTTGACAGCATGCTATTAACTCTTTCATAGGCCTATAAAAGCTAACAATTGACACTGTGAGTTAATGGAATAACCGGCTGCAACAGAGGATCCAGAGCAGTAGTAAATCACTGAACTAGCACATGAACGTGCGCTGAGTTGCAGGGTACAGAACATATACAGAAACAAACAGATGGGGAACCCTCGAGGCCGCAGAAACTTTACATATAATAAACAACTAGACAATGTATTGATCGGCACTCACAGAAAGGAGTAGAAAGAAAGAAGGACACGACAGACAACATAAAAACCGAAAGGATAGAACCGTGCCGGAAATCGTACCTGTCATCTCTAACTGACCACGGGTGTTCATTGCAGAAACAAGTGTACTATGGCGTAAGTCCAACTAGGCAACACCCCCCCCCCTCCCCCCCCACAACAATAAAGGGTGTCTTCACCAGAGATGTCTATCGCACAGTTTAAATCTAAAACTATGGAATATGGACAAGCTTTAATCCACAAATATGGAATATGAACAAGCTGAAATCCATCACTAAGGAATATGGACTAGTTTGATGAAACTATGCAAACTGTTGGTTGCTTGTCTCAGGCAGATGACTTCGACTTCAAAAGCAATTCCCAATTAGTCGACTCCTACAATTTGCTTGTTTGCAAGGTAGTGGGTTTCTTCTTGTTTTGCCCCCACAATGGCGCCCAGGACACATAATGATGATCATTATGTCGTGTCGTTACATCAATGAGAGTAAATCAAGTCACCTAGGATATCATTATTCTGTCTTCAGATAAGTAACATCTCATATGCAAACCTTAAGCTTGTGATATACTGGTTACTGCAGCAGGTCAAATTCATATGTTAGTAATTTTCTTACAGGTTAAGATGCCAAATGGCCTGCATCGAACCTGGTATGTTGAAATTCTGAAACTACGGTCATAACCCGTAAACCTCAAAATCCCATTATCTGTTTATCACTGAGATTTCACATGCACTCTCCGTTTAAGCCAGCACTCGCAAACACAGAAACGAAACAATCAAAACAGATAAACATATTTATGCTCACGTATAAACATCACTAGCGTGGAGTTACCTGGCAGAATCGATCTCACTATCAAACTCTTAGAGTATCCGCCAGCGGGAGATAAGAACGCTAGCATAGAGATGTGAACCTACGACGTGGGGATGATAACTCGTAGACATCGCTGCTATCAGCTGGGATGGTGAATTGTAGATAAAATTAGAATTATCTAGAACTATCCGCAACTCTCTTGAATATGTTGAACGCTCTTCGGCCGCGGGGTACAGAAACTAAATTGTTATGATGACGCCGACTGTGAGCTTTATGTAAACCGTCTCGATTACTACACAAGAGGAAAAGGGTTACAGGTAAGGGTAGTGTCTAATGCAACAGGGTTGAGTGTTAGTAGTTCGCAGATTCTGGGTCAGCGGTGTAATAAGGTCGAGTAGTCATTTCCCCGCCTCGCCGTCCTCTACCCCAGCACAAGAAAATTCTAAAAAATATCTTAACATTATCCATATTTTGTTCTTTCATCATGCCATGAGACGGGAGTTGTTGAAGAACATGGTGACGACTGAACATTTCAGTTGTAAAAGAGGAACATGCAGACGGAAAGACACGAGGCTGAATTGCTAAATATGGAGGAGGTAGGAACAATATCACGACCAGAACTGGCTTAAAACACAAAGGACCGAGATCTGTAAAGACGCATGATGTCCGTTTCTTTCTTTCTTTCCTTTTCTTCTTGTTGTATATTAGCAGAAATCTTGCACCAGCCAGCTATCCAGCGAGGATAAGGAGATAAATTATAAACTTAATCTTTATTCTAACTGCGGTTACAAATGTCAGACGTGGACATTAACCAAAGATCACGAGAGAAAACATCGATGCAATTAGCTGGGATGTTGAATTGTAGATAACAATTAGAATACTCCTTGAACTATCCGCACATCTCTTGAATACGTCTAGAGAAGTAGAGGTTTGAAAAACAAAAAAGGCTAAGAACAAACTGAAAATAAACGAATTTGATAAATAAAGAGATATGAATAAATATCGGGACTAATTCTCTGTCTTCTTCTTCACGTCCACAAGAAGTAAACTCTGGCGGTAAATCCTAGTTGTTAATCCACTTCTAGACTTAAGGGAGGGGTCAAAGTGCATCTGCCTGACAGGCAAGGAACCAACAGCTTATACACACAGGGAAGATCTGTAAAACGGATTTGCATGCAAAACGCGGGTTCTGGTACAAGACTTAAGTCTAGAAGTGGACGAACAACCAGAACTTTGCTCCCGAGTTTACAGCCGGTGAACGCGAAGAAGGAGGAGATAGCTCTTTTTTAAAAATCGTTTCTTGTTTTTGTTTTCTCTAACATTAACTATTCTTAACAGGTCATCAACTGTTTTAGTATAATGTACCGGTTCAGACAATCTATTAACAATTTTCTTTTTCTTTGTAGTTCACACAGGCTTTCTTCACAGCATCAAACACTTTCACAAGCTTATCTTCATGAACTTTCTCTCCGCGAGGTGCCCACGACGATGCAGCACAGCCTTCAGGTCCACCGTTGACTATCAGCAGCCTTATCACATACCGAGATCCAGAAAGCACTTTACTCTTGTTAGGTAATTTAAACACGGGAAGGTGCTCCCGCGGCTAAATTTAAAATCAGCAGCGCCTGGAGGGCAGCTTAAGGGGATTCAATGTGGATCGAGTCTCAGTGGGATGAGGTCCCCGTGAGAGCATCTATTATTGTAAGTAATTATAGTGTAGATAGTTTTTAGATATTCGACCCCCTTCTGAGTTAAATGAACTGAAATTGTTCGATCCTTCTGGTGTCTAGCACGAACAGAAGGTTTGCATAGAGACAAAGCGGGCGTGCTATTTCCCATCATTGTATCGGTATTTGTGTGGTCAAATTGATGTATGAATGCAGGGTTGCCATATTGACACTTTTTATGCCAGATTCCACAAATCTGGCATGTTTGAAATTGAACTGGCATAAGATAATGAACTGGCATATTTGGATTCTTCCTGGCATTTCTTATCAAGATGTGCTCACATTTTCTTCATAGTTCCTCTGTTATAAACACGCAGATTTACTAAAAGCAACGTAGACCTACAGTTAAAATCTTTATTTCAGTGTGACTTTGTTGTGATGTCCTGGTACGGACTAACGGAGATTTGCGCCATTTTTTATTGTTTTGTTGTCTTCCTAAACGGACCGTGACTGCTATGAACCTCTGTAATTTATGTTAATTTACTAGAATAAATGCTGAATTAGCACAGACAAAGTTTGACACAAAATATAAAGTAAGATTGTTAAAGGAAATGTTGTTATACCATAATAAATATTTGTACTTTGTGTTTGCGACACCAATTGTACAATATATATTATACATATATAAAATCACCATCATCTCTCCCTCGCTCTCACTCACACACACACACACACACACACACACACACACACAAGCAACAACAACAACAACAAAAGAACGCATTGCCTTTAAATATAAGTGCTTACTTGACAAGGCTAATAGTTACCATTGTACAGACCACATTTTCCACTTTAAAATTTCAGCCAAAATGTAATCACAATTTATAGCCGACTTTTCTTGATTTTCGCCGCGGCACCCCTATCATACACACCCAGTTTGAGAGCCTCTGCTGTAATACCTCGGTCGATTTAGCAGGCAAAGACTGCCAGGCAACCGGGTTGCAGTTTCCCCTATTACGACAGACTTAGGCAACAGCAGCTATTGTGTTAATGAGCGAGTAATTTCAGTCCATCGCAGTGTATGCAGAAATGGGTGTAAGGTAACCACTATTCGTATTCGGTCCGACTGCAACTATTCGGCCGAATACCGAATAGTTATTAAATCCACTATTCGGCCCCGAAGCGAACCATCAACATCATCATCATCATCAGATGCCTTGCCGACTGGCGTGGGCGTGGGCGATCATGCCTCTCCATAATCTGCGATCTCCTGCAGCATGTATCAGTTCGTGTGCCGACACACCTCCTTGCCATGCAACAAGACTGTCAAGCATCTTCTCTCGTTGTCTTCCTCTATCTCTCCTTCCACATATCTTTCCAGTGGTCACAACATGTTCTATTTTCCCTCTTCTCATAACATGGCCGAAAAATAATGACTGTCTCCTTCTGATGTCTGTGATAAGTTGTCTTCTGGCTCCCGCCTCTTTCAAAACCTCTTGGTTGATCTTTTTGTCTGTCCAAGGTATTCTAAGCATTCTTACGTAAAACCACATCTCTGAGGCCTCCAGAAATTGTTTGGCCTGCCTACCGATTCTCCAGGATTCACAGCCATATATTAAAACTGGATGTATGTAGCAAGCAAGAATTCTTTTTCTAACTCTCAATGACAAGGATATATTGGCCGAGATGTTTTTAATTTTATAAAATGCAGCTTTTGCCTGTCCTATTCCATTTCTTATCTCAGTTATGCATTTTCCATCTGATGTTATCCATGTGTCCAGATACTTAAATTTCTGTACTTGTCCTAAAATAACACCATCAACTTTTATTACACACTTAGGAATAATTCGTTTCTTTGATACCACCATTACTTTTGTCTTCCCATTGTTCAAACTGAGGCCCATTCTTCCACTTTCTAACACCACAATGTCTATCATTTCCCGTAGTTCTTTCTGACTTGTTGCTATCAAGACTGTGTCATCAGCATAACGTAAATTGTTTACATTGTGCCCACCAACTACAATTCCGGGCATACCAATTAAAGCTCTCATTATATATTCACCGTATATTGAAAACAAATCAGGTGACAGTACACATCCTTGTCGTACGCCCCTCTTTATGCTTTGAAATGTACTTAAACAGTTGTGAATTCTTATAGCTGCTGTTTGCTGCCAATACATATTCTTTATTATTTGTAGATCTTTCCCATCAATGTTTAATTTTTCTAACAGTCTGATTACTTCTTCATGCTTCACACAGTCAAATGCTTTTGTATAGTCTATGAAGCATATGTACAAATCAGTCTTTACTTCTATAGCTCTTTCTAACAATGTCCTTAGGATGTACATGGCATTGTTTGTACCTTTTCCTTCTACAAATCCACATTGTTAATCGCTGATTTCTGGTTTAATTTTTTTTCTTATTCTTCTCATAATTATTCTCAGTAAAATCTTACTCATGTGACTCATAAGACTTATTGTCTTCACATTTTATAGTGCCTGGTGTCTTAGGCAGAGCTATAAATATGGATTTTAAAAGGTCATTTGGAATATACCCACTATTAAAAATATCATTTAAAAGTTTAGTTATTATTTCAATTCCAAAATCTCCCAGTGCTTCGATTTCTTCCAGTGAGATGGTGTCTGGCCCGGGTGCTTTTCCTTTCTTCATATGATGTATTGCATCCTCAACTTCTGCAGTCATTATTGGTGGACCATCATTGTTGGTCTGCAGTTCTACATCTGGTCTATTATCATCATACAATTCCCCTATATACTCTGTCCATCTGTTAATTATATTACTAGGTCTCATTTATAAGTCACCATCTTTTGATTTCAAACATCCAGTGCTGTTACGTGTCATCTTTCCTGTTAACATATTTATCTGTTGGTACATGGAATGCGAGTCTTTCCTATAATTTTCCCCAATCTCTGCACACTTTTGATTCAGCCAGGCTTTTTTAGCCACTTTGCATTTGTTCACTATTTCTTTTGGTATTCTACAGTATTCTTCTTTATCATTCTTTAGTTTTATTCTAATTTTTCCTACAACTGGAACATGGTCACTAAAGCAGTCTGCTCCTGATCTAGTTTTTGCTCCAACTAAGCTGCTCCTGAATCTTCTTGAAATCAAAATATAATCAATCTGATTGCGGATATTATCACCAGGACTTTTCCAAGTCCACAATCTTCGAGGATGGTGTTTAAACCAGGTGTTACCTATTATCATGCTGCGTGACTCATCATCATCATCATCAGGTGCCTTGCCGTCTGGCGTGGGCGATCATGCCTCTCCATAATCTGCGATCTCCTGCAGCATGTATCAGTTCGTGTGCCGACACACCTCCATGCCATGCAACAAGACTGTCAAGCATCTTCTCTCGTTGTCTTCCACTATCACTCCTTCCACATATCTTTCCAGTGGTCACAACATGTTCTATTTTCCCTCTTCTCATAACATGGCCGAAAAATGATGTCTGTCTCCTTCATATATATATATATATATATATATATATATATATATATATATATATATATATATATATATATATACTGAGGTAGACGTGTGTGTATGTGTATTGAGTGCCTGGTCATATAACTACCAAGTGTCTGTACATCTGCTCATATGTACATAAACATATACGGTCATTTACGAATCGGCGTGTGTGGGTAATCTGTATGTGTATATGTGTGTATGTATGTGTGTATGTGTGTATGTATGTATGTATGTATGTATGTATGTATGTATGTATGTATGTATGTGTGTGTGTGTGTGTGTGTGTGTGTGTGTGTGCGTGCGTGCGTATGTATGTATGTATGTATGTATGTATGTATGTATGTATGTATGTATGTATGTATGTATGTATGTATGTATGTATGTATGTATGTATGTATGTATGTATGTATGTATGTATGTATGTATGTATGTGTGTATGTGTGTGTGTGTGTGTGTGTGTGTGTGTGTGTGTGTGTGTATTTATGTATGTATGAATGTATGATGTATGTATGTATGATGTATGTAAGTATGCAGCTACGCTCGTAGGTACGCATACTAACGGACTCCATCTTCCTACCTCATAAAATACAGATTTAGTAGATGTGGTATAGCCATTCTTCACGCTCACACGCATCTGACATGGAATTGCCATCAACGATTTTCCGGAGAGGAAAAACAAACCTCAGAAACAGAAGAAGGTAAGATTTTGATTTCACCAGCTCACAAAACTGCGATTCAACTTGTCTACTCTTAACACACACGATCATCTTAAAAGCTCGTTTCTGGAGTTTATGAACTGAGTGGGATCGCAGTAATCTCCAGAGATTTGGTAACACCCGGGAGAATTTGTCCAAGATAACGTCTGTGCAAGGAAAGACAATTTCACAGAAGACATGGTTTTTCAACAGACTGAGAACATCTGTTATCTGCAGCCAGAGAAATCACATTTAGATAAGTGTAAACTATTTAGATTTAAACACTTGCAAGCATCCTAACATGCCTGTGTGAAAGACTACAATCTTGAAATACAATGCATTTCCGCTGGATTCTATGTTGTGTGGTAATGACAGCGTTGATATCTGCTAATTCTCATAAATCTGTTTACACAGTGAAGTAAATTTAATGTAAAACACACACGGTTAAATTCTATATAATCTGCTACTTTAAGAACCGGGTTTCTTTTTTTTTTCTTTAGTCCGTGCCGAGTGGAGTTGGTAGTCATGTCTATCCACAATCTTCTGTCTCCTGTAGTTTCAGTCAGTTCTGACACATATGATCTTCCACGTGGTGATGTCAAATTATCAAGCGTCTTCTCTCGGTCTCCCGCTGTCTCTTGCCCCCGCCGATGTACCCACCGTCAGGATGTACCCCAGTTCTCTCCCCCACGACAAGAGCAAACAATGTAGATTGTCTCTCAAGTAAGTAAATGCGTCTTTTCCACGTCTTCAGGCTTATAGAGCATATAGGGTTAGACCTATATTTTTTATAGATCAATCAGCACAAAATGGGTGATGATGTCAGCATCACGCCGGCTGCCTTTACTTTCCGGGGCTGCACCTGGTACCCACTCAAGGCTGGGTCGACCTGGAAGCTGAAATCATTTTTTGAAAAAAGTATGTCTCCGCCTGGGAGCGAACCACGACCTTCCGATCCGCAGGCAAGCGCCAAGCCGCTACTCCATGGTGACTCCCAGATTGGCAGGATTTAAATCAAATGTAGCTAGCTGTAAGCCAAAGGGAGACCAGGAGATGACGGCTGCTGAGACAGGTCAAAGGTGCTGGACTGGACTATATCAAAAACATTGCTAGGATGAAACGGATTGAGGGAACAGACTACGAGCTCTTTGCGATAAATAAACAGGCCGAATGACGATGATGATGACGATGACGATTTTGATGATTTGTGTCTGTGACTTATCTATTTCTTATTTACCTAATTTAATGAAAATTTCTAATAAGTTATCATCGAACGTCTTGGAATTTGAATCAGCAAAGAGGTCTACGGTTATTATTTAAAATAGCATTGGTTTCCAGGCTGCCTAGTCTAAAACTTGTATTATGAAATGTCATCGGAAGAAAAGGCGATCTGTGTTGACTATAACACTCATCCAATGTCAGCTGGTCTATATAGATATGGGTCAGGCACCATATGCACAATGCCCACACTGCGTGAAAATGGTTCATTGTTACTCCCCCATTTTTCAGCAGGTGTGTTCCCTTGTGGACATACCAAAGGAGTGCTTAAGTTCTTTTCTGGATGCGTCAGATTAGACAGAAAATGCAGACATGAAAGTCCAGCCGCTGTGCTGGCTTTGATTTTCCAGAATTATCTACAGGAGGATGCTGTCATTCTCACAGATGGGCCAGTAATTCGCGATGTGAGAAGCTCTTGGGCTTTTACGACCCAGGTTGGAGTTGGAATTGTAAAGCAGGATTCCGGTGCTGTTGCCTTGACCACAAGTAGTCTGACTGTAGAGGTCTTGACAGTCACCAAAGCAATTGCATGGTTGGAGCTGGAGACCTTTTGACGCGAATGCTTTCCCAGTGACTCAATGAGTTTGTTCGGAAAGATGGTGAAGGTCCTGGTCCGAAGACAGTGGTTGGAGTCTCTAAAGCAGTCAGGGTTGACACATATGAGTGCCAGGGAAAGCAGGAAAATGAGCAAGCTGGTCGGCTTGCAGGTAAAGCTACTGTGGAGGGTGGAGAAGCCATGGACCATGCTGATATTCTGAATGCTCTACGACAAGTAAGACATTTGCGAGAACCAAGTGATGACTGTGACTCTGTAATCATGACCAGACTGCAAGAACAACACGTTAAAAAAGATTTCGTAAGACGCTACCCGCCGTGGGATTTACTAAGGAGGGGATCCGAGCACTTATGTACTGAATGATTCGATGTGCAATAAGGATAATATGTCGACTAACTAACTAACTAACTAACTAACTAACTAACTAACTAACTAACTAACTAACTAACTAACTAACTAACTAGCTAGCTAGCTAACTAACTAACTAACTAGCTAACTAACTAACTAACTAACTAACTAACTAACTAACTAACTAACTAACTAACTAACTAACTAACTAACTAACTAACTAACTAACTAACTAACTAACTAACTAACTAACTAACTAACTAACTAACTAACTAACTAACTAACTAACTAACTAACTAACTAACTAGCTAGCTAGCTAGCTAACTAACTAACTAACTAACTAACTAACTAACTAACTAACTAACTAATTTATATCATGTCCAATTCACATTTGGGATTTTACACACAAGCGTATGCATGAGCCCACATAAGCTTACATTCAAATACAATTCAAATTTAAAACTTCAATACATTTTGTTAAAGTTATTTAAATAAAGCACAAGTAAAAAGTTAACATTAAGGTCGCTTCCACTACCTTCCTCTAGTCCAAGATAGGTACGGATATTGTCCTGTCTTGGAAATAACATATCTGGTTTCTTTTTAAAAAAATCATCTAACACCTGTTGTATTTTGTTTTCACAATGGATCGTTTTACCTTATATTGCCTCTCTGGGCGGCCTAAAGACACAAAATTCACTTAGAACTAGATCTTAAGTGAATGACCTTTGAAGAAATATTTTAAAGTAAAGGTGCTTAACGACTGCAAATGTTGCAGGTGCGGTATGATGATGACGAGGAAGCAGGCAATGTCATGTTTCAACACGACACATGTACCCAGACGTTAAATCGTTTCAATAGGATGGTGGTATTTTTTTTAGATGATTTCTGGAACGATCTTTATGCGGAGAAAAGAACGAGTCTCTCTCTCTCTCTCTCTCTCTCTCTCTCTCTCTCTCTCTCTCTCTCTCTCTCTCTCTCTCTCTCTCTCTCTCTCTCTCTCTCTCTCTCTCGGGGGCTAGACTATAAAAGTAGACAGTCAATGATTTCTAAAATCAACATTAGACCCAGTAAATGGAGTAAATGGTGCCTTTTACTCCAGTAACACACCGGGTATATGATGCTAGACTTAGAATGTATACACACTAATACACTAATAGGTGCTCGGTGGGTGTTGTGATCAACGTCGCGCCGACTGCATTTACCCCCTAGAACTTTACCTTGTACAGTCTAGGCTAGGCCAACCTGACGGCCAAGGTAATTTTGGAAGAAAAAAAAATCAGATGCGATGCGAACTGGAACTCAAGACATTCAGAACTGGGACGAGCGTCTAGTTGCTTCACCTCCACCGCTACCAAGAATACTAGCCTTCAAACATAAAAAGCTGGCTTCCACTGCTTTACAATCACATAATAAGCATCACGGACTGGCTGACGTGACAGACCATACTTCCCCAGTGGTACTGTTTATAATTCATTACTTAATATCTTCCTATATACCAGGTTGAAAGACTATCTATAATCATCTATGCCTGCCATTCTGTACCCTCACCACCCCCCCCCCCCCCCCAACCTCCCCACAGAATCGTACATAATGTTACAATATGTTAGAGACGTTTTCAACTTTGTGTTGCGAAAATAGTTATGATGTTCCCTCAGGTGTTTCTGATAAATCTCCTTTGAGTCTTATAATGTTAAAAAAAAAAGGAGGAAAACCCACAAACATCAAACAGTCTTTCCTGCCTTCTAATGAGCGGAACTTATTGAGTAAGATTTACATAAAGAAAAGTGGTTAAAAGAAAGCATATGGACATAAATGTGGCACACAAATATAACTAATTAAAAAATTACAATAAAGAGTCTTAGAAGCATATGTTTATGAGATTTTAACGTTGCAAAAGGGGGCAAAAAAGTAAATCAAAATGTTTCTGAAACTCGTAAATCAAAAGTCAAATTTCAAGCAGAGATGGTAAAAGCTCTTGTCAGACACACCAGAAGACTTGTTAATCAACATAGAAATGGTACTATTAGCCATTAACTAACTAACTAGCTAGCTAGCTAGCTAACTAACTAACTAACTAACTAACTAACTAACTAACTAACTAACTAACTAACTAACTAACTAACTAACTAACTAACTAACTAACTAACTAACTAACTAACTAACTAACTAACTAACTAACTAACTAACTAACTAACCATCTAACTAACTAACCAACTAACTAACTAACTAACTAACTAACTAACTAACTAACTAACTAACTAACCAACCAACCAACCAACCAAACAACCACCCCCACCAGACCCACCCACCCAACACACCAACTAACTGACTGACTGACTGACTGACTGACTAACTAACTAACTATCCAACTAACTAACTAACTAACTAACTAACTAACTAACTAACTAACTAACTAACTAACTAACTAACTAACTAACTAACTAACTAACTAACTAACTAGCTAACTAACTAACTAACTAACTAACTAACTAACTAACTAACTAACTAACTAACTAACCAACTAACTAACTAACCAGCCAACTAACTAACTAAGTAACTAACTAACTAACTAACTAACTAACTAACTAACTAACTAACCAGCTAACTAACTAACTAACCAACCAACTAACTAATTAACTAACCAGCCAACTAACTAACTAACTAACTAACTAACTAACTAACTAACTATCTAACTAACTAACTAACTAACTAACTAACTAACCAACCAACCAACCAGCCAACTAACTAACTAACTAACCAACTAACTAACTAACCAACTAACTAACTAACCAGCCAACTAACTAACTAAGTAACTAACCAGCTAACTAACTAACTAACCAACTAACTAATTAACTAACCAGCCAACTAACTAACTAACTAACTAACCAACTAACCAATTAACTAACCAGCCAACTAACTAACTAACCAACCAACCTACCAACCAACCTACTAACTAACTACTAACTAACCAACTAAATAACTGACTAACTAACTAACTAACTAACTAACTAACCAACCAACCAACCAACCAGCCAACTAACTAACTAACCAACTAACCAATTAACTAACCAGCCAACTAACTAACTAACCAACCAACCTACCAACCAACCTACTAACTAACTACTAACTAACCAACTAAATAACTGACTAACTAACTAACTAACTAACTAACTAACTAACTAACTAACTAACTAACTAACTAACTAACTAACTAACTAACTAACTAACTAACTAACTAACTAACTAACTAACTAACTAACTAACTAACTAACTAACTAACTAACTAACTAACTAACTAACTAACTAACTAACCAGCCAGCCAACAAACCAACTTACTAACTAATTAACTAAGTATGTAAACAGCGTAAAACTTGTGTTAGGTAAGTCAAAAACATCAAGGAGGCCATGTGTACATGAATGAATGAGCGAATGAAGGAACAAATGAATTCAAGAAATAAAGAATATATCAAGACTTGGCATCCCTATATTCGGGACCTTTCCTACATGTACACCACTCCTTTTTCAGCAACCAATGAAGCGTTCAAATCCTTACAGTAGCAGCGGTAATATGACTGAAACTCAATCCATCGTTTTCCACACAGGTTGAGTATTTTCCAGATCCTCAGCTCACTTCCCGTGGGATCAGCCTTGTCAGGGATGGATGTTCTGCCGCTACGGCTGCTCTATGCACATGGCATTCCGGTGTTATTGTGCGCTGCCTGCAGTTTAGATCTGCATGCAAGATCCACAGAAGCCATGTGAAGTTACGCATGTTTTTACTGTTTACAAAAGTGATCTACGGCTACAGGGACCATGCTAAAAAGCTTGACACTGGGACCAGAAGGCTTGCTGTCTTAAAGCCGAGATGGCGTGACGTGTCTCCCTCTAGCCCGCTAGCCCGGCTTAAGACTGTTGATTGACAAGCCGCAATCGTTAGAATCCTTTCTTTTAGAATCAGATTTGTAGCTAGAGAGACCCTGCGTAGAACCATCATCAAAGCAGGCTCAACAATGAGCCTAATGAACATCCAAGACCTGAAACAGGCGGCGACGAACCGCCGGGCATGGAGAGCTATGAACTCTGCCCCATACGCCGTCCTAGGCTCAAGAGAAAAGATTAACTAACCAAGTCACTGCACCGTGCATAATTCCGTAGCACCAGCGTGAATCTAAATGTGCACACCAGAACCATATATACTAAGAATATTCTTTCTGTTATTTGTTGTGGATGATGACTATTATCATCATCATTATCATCATCACTACCGTCGTTGTTGTGCCGCTTTATATCACACACGGCTTGGAGTCTATTCTTTCACTCCACTCTATTGTGTGCCATTGGATGAAATCCAGTCCAGCACCTCTGACCTCTCTCCACAACGTATATCTTAGGTTTTCTTTCTTGGCGTCATCGTTTCCCTAAGACATCTGTTACCCATTTATCTGCCTGTTAGGTGATGCACTGTTCGCTTGTCCCCAGGGTGTACCCAATACATCGACGTCATTTCCTGACTTAACTCCAGCTGCAACCCAGATATTTCTATTATTCCATCTCCTTTCCTGAATTAATTCAACGTTAATGTTTATAATTTCCCAAGGTATTAGTAGTATTAGTAGATTTTACCCCACTAGGACATCACACAAGGGATAAACACCCGATGACACAAAGTGCCACCATGCAGATGATGAGGATCACTCGCGAAGAGGTCCGGAAAACCGCGTTCAACCATTAGACCATATTCATGGCCGGGCTATATTGTGGCCCCTGGCAAGAGTCAGGGTGGGGCTTCAAAATAACGAAATATTGCAGACCACAAAGGAGTGACTGGTGATTGGCCCCAGATACTTAGTTTTGAATGTATTTAACTGATGCTTAACGTCTTTAGTTGTTTTCCAACATTCACTGGCACACGTTAAAATAAAAATTAACACTATAATGACAATATATAAGGAGGATGGCTAGAGCAATGCAAAGTTTAAACAGCATTTAAAGTCCATGGTTAAGAACCAGCAAGAAAATCAACATTAGAATTTTTAGAGCATACATCTTTCCTGCAGCCACGCCACATACGGATGTGAGTCGTGGACTATCTCCCATCTTTCCTGCAGCCACGCCACATACGGATGTGAGTCGTGGACTATCTCCCATCTTTCCTGCAGCCACGCCACATACGGATGTGAGTCGTGGACTATCTCCCATCTTTCCTGCAGCCACGCCACATACGGATGTGAGTCGTGGACTATCTCCCATCTTTCATGCAGCCACGCCACATACGGATGTGAGTCGACGCCACATACGGATGTGAGTCGTGGACTATCTCCCATCTTTCCTGCAGCCACTCCACATACGGATGTGAGTCGTGGACTATCTCCCATCTTTCCTGCAGCCACGCCACATACGGATGTGAGTCGTGGACTATGGACTATCTCCCATCTTTCCTGCAGCCACGCCACATACGGATGTGAGTCGTGGACTATCTCCCATCTTTCCTGCAGCCACATACGGATGTGAGTCGTGGACTATCTCCCATTTTTCCTGCAGCCACGCCACATACGGATGTGAGTCGTGGACTATCTCCCATCTTTCCTGCAGCCACGCCACATACGGATGTGAGTCGTGGACTATCTCCCATCTTTCCTGCAGCCACGCCACATACGGATGTGAGTCGTGGACTATCTCCCATCTTTCCTGCAGCCACGCCACATACGGATGTGAGTCGTGGACTATCTCCCATCTTTCCTGCAGCCACGCCACATACGGATGTGAGTCGTGGACTATCTCCCATCTTTCCTGCAGCCACGCCACATACGGATGTGAGTCGTGGACTATCTCCCATCTTTCCTGCAGCCACGCCACATACGGATGTGAGTCGTGGACTATCTCCCATCTTTCCTGTAGCCACGCCACATACGGATGTGAGTCGTGGACTATCTCCCATCTTTCCTGCAGCCACGCCACATACGGATGTGAGTCGTGGACTATCTCCCATCTTTCCTGCAGCCACGCCACATACGGATGTGAGTCGTAGACTATCTCCCATCTTTCCTGCAGCCACGCCACATACGGATGTGAGTCGTGGACTATCTCCCATCTTTCCTGCAGCCACATACGGATGTGAGTCGTGGACTATCTCCCATCTTTCCTGCAGCCACGCCACATACGGATGTGAGTCGTGGACTATCTCCCATCTTTTCTGCAGCCACGCCACATACGGATGTGAGTCGTGGACTATCTCCCATCCTTCCTGCAGCCACGCCACATACGGATGTGAGTCGTGGACTATCTCCCATCTTTCCTGCAGACACGCCACATACGGATGTGAGTCGTGCACTATCTCCCATCTTTCCTGCAGCCACGCCACATACGGATGTGAGTCGTGGACTATCTCCCATCTTTCCTACAGCCACGCCACATACGGATGTGAGTCGTGGACTATCTCCCATCTTTCCTGCAGCCACATACGGATGTGAGTCGTGGACTATCTCCCATCTTTTCTGCAGCCACATACGGATGTGAGTCGTGCACTATCTCATATCTTTCCTGCAGCCACATACGGATGTGAGTCGTGGACTATCTCCCATCTTTCCTGCAGCCACATACGGATGTGAGTCGTGCACTATCTCTTATCTTTCCTGCAGCCACATACGGATGTGAGTCGTGCACTATCTCCCATCTTTCCTGCAGCCACGCCACATACGGATGTGAGTCGTGGACTATCTCCCAGTCCTTAAGAAAGAAAAAAAAAAAATAGGGGCTTTTGAGCTGAAATGCTATATACAGTTTCTAAGAATACCATGGACAAAGAAGAGAAGAAATACTGACATTTAAAATTATCTGAACATCAAGGAAGACTGGATAATAAACAGCATCTTGTCTCGGAAGCTGAAATATTTTGGTAGTTTTAAGCGCCATGGCGAATTGGAAAAAGTAATAGCAGAAGGCATGCTACCAAGAAGGAGGGACAGGGGCCGACCAACACGAAGATGGGCACAGGATATAAGTGACTCCTTGAATATGAAAAATACATGAGGCTGGAAAGCTGGCGAGAGACAGAGTTTTCTTACAGGCAGACCGCGATGAAAGCGAAATTCTGCAAAGGACCGGATACATGATAATGATGATGATGACAATACATAATTTGATTTGAAAATTATATATCTATAATTTCGTTTTATATTGTGTCCATGCTTTTAGAGGCAGCTGCTGTCTTGCCAGGGCGCAGAATAACTTCTTTCTTTGTGTGTCTGTGGCAATCAGAACTGTTTCCTAAAACAGGTAAACTGACCTGTTACTTTATATTCTTGCTGTCTCCTGTGTGACTTCTCCTTGATCTGTTTCTGATGTCCTTAATTTATTTGAGTTTTCATCTACCCGTATATTGCGATCGAGGCCTTAGCTACTTCCCCAGTAGATACTTAGTTTTGAATGTATTTAACTGATGCTTAACGTCTTTAGTTGTTTTCCAACATTCACTGGCACACGTTAAAATAAAAATTAACACTATAATGACAATATATAAGGAGGATGGCTAGAGCAATGCAAAGTTTTAAACAGCATTTAAAGTCATGGTTAAGAACCAGCAAGAAAAATCAACATTAGAATTTTTAGAGCATACATCTTTCCTGCAGCTACGCCACATACGGATGTGAGTCGTGGACTATCTCCCATCTTTCCTGCAGCCACGCCACATACGGATGTGAGTCGTGGACTATCTCCCATCTTTCCTGCAGCCACGCCACATACGGATGTGAGTCGTGGACTATCTCCCATCTTTCCTGCAGCCACGCCACATACGGATGTGAGTCGTGGACTATCTCCCATCTTTCATGCAGCCACGCCACATACGGATGTGAGTCGACGCCACATACGGATGTGAGTCGTGGACTATCTCCCATCTTTCCTGCAGCCACTCCACATACGGATGTGAGTCGTGGACTATCTCCCATCTTTCCTGCAGCCACGCCACATACGGATGTGAGTGGTGGACTATCTCCCATCTTTCCTGCAGCCACGCCACATACGGATGTGAGTCGTGGACTATCTCCCATCTTTCCTGCAGCCACATACGGATGTGAGTCGTGGACTATCTCCCATTTTTCCTGCAGCCACGCCACATACGGATGTGAGTCGTGGACTATCTCCCATCTTTTCTGCAGCCACGCCACATACGGATGTGAGTCGTGGACTATCTCCCATCTTCCTGCAGCCACGCCACATACGGATGTGAGTCGTGGGACTATCTCCCATCTTTCCTGCAGCCACGCCACATACGGATGTGAGTCGTGGACTATCTCCCATCTTTCCTGCAGCCACGCCACATACGGATGTGAGTCGTGGACTATCTCCCATCTTTCCTGCAGCCACGCCACATACGGATGTGAGTCGTGGACTATCTCCCATCTTTCCTGCAGCCACGCCACATACGGATGTGAGTCGTGGACTATCTCCCAGTCCTTAAGAAAAAAAAAAATAGGGGCTTTTGAGCTGAAATGCTATATACAGTTTCTAAGAATACCATGGACAAAGAAGAGAAGAAATACTGACATTTAAAATTATCTGAACATCAAGGAAGACTGGATAATAAACAGCATCTTGTCTCGGAAGCTGAAATATTTTGGTAGTTTTAAGCGCCATGGCGAATTGGAAAAAGTAATAGCAGAAGGCATGCTACCAAGAAGGAGGGACAGGGGCCGACCAACACGAAGATGGGCACAGGATATAAGTGACTCCTTGAATATGAAAATACATGAGGCTGGAAAGCTGGCGAGAGACAGAGTTTCTTACAGGCAGACCGCGATGAAAGCGAAATTCTGCAAAGGACCGGATACATGATAATGATGATGATGACAATACATAATTTGATTTGAAAATTATATATCTATAATTTCGTTTTATATTGTGTCCATGCTTTTAGAGGCAGCTGCTGTCTTGCCAGGGCGCAGAATAACTTCTTTCTTTGTGTGTCTGTGGCAATCAGAACTGTTTCCTAAAACAGGTAAACTGACCTGTTACTTTATATTCTTGCTGTCTCCTGTGTGACTTCTCCTTGATCTGTTTCTGATGTCCTTAATTTATTTGAGTTTTCATCTACCCGTATATTGCGATCGAGGCCTTAGCTACTTCCCCAGTAGTTTGCCTTGCAGGGTTGTTCCTGTGCTGTCAGATGTGCCACTCCGCCCGCTCCGTGACAGGAAAAACTGGGCAATCTTCTGAGACAAGCACACCGAGTTTGCTGTGGAGCGCCAATTCCATCAGCATGCGGCTAAGGCAATGTGACACATTTCACGAACATCTGCTGTTAGTTTACAGTGACTCGTTCCCAGTCTGACAGTTCTGGTCTGGGGATTTCTGTCAAGCCTATTTATGCTGTCATGTTTTAGTGTTCACTTTCCTTTCGAGCCACTGGTTCCGAGGCCCTGGGCCTCAGGTATCTGTAGGCACACCCCGTACCAATTGTCCCACCATGCAGAGAAATCCTCTTTTATAGTATTTGTTTATTCATGTTATATAAATCCAACGGCGAGGATATTTATTAGCAACTGGCACATAATTACTGGGGATATTATTATTATTACAAATTTAAACTAGGTTTGGGTTCACTGAGCTCACACCCCTCAAAATATGTAGTGATGCCGTGGCTCACCCCCTCCACCTGCAAAAGTTTTCTTTGTTTCGCCGTCCCTATTATGGATACAACGTTTCTGACGACTGTAAAACAATTTATGTCAGACGTACTTGAAAACATTTAACATAAGCACTAATTCTTCTATTCCACTCACGGAATATGATGCAGGATAAAATATGCTTGATGCGAGATCACAACAACTGGGTCTCACAATTGATAAGGGAAAGACAGATAGCGAGACTATATCAGGCAAACAGTAATGTGGTTTCTCTTAATGATATTCCACTCAAACCTGAAAAAAAAAAAAAAAAAACACTGAATAGGATACAAGTTGAGAAAACTTAAGAAAAATGTCTTTGGAATGTCTTTGGACTGGAACCCACAGTGGCACAGAAATAAAAGCAGACCCAAAAAAAAAAAAAAAACACACACACAGAGGAAGATAGGGGCTAAAGAGAGAAGTTAAAAATACGGGGAGGATATGAGGACAGCTACATGAAATAGCAACAGATAGGTAGGTAGTTGTACCTCACCATGACATTACACAAGCTATAAATACCCGGTGACACAAAGTGCGACCATGCGGATGAGGTCCCATAAACCCCTTTCAGCCGTTAGACTATTATTATGGCTAGGTCATATTAACAACCCAGCTATTTTCAGGGCCCCCGGCAAAAGCCAGGATGGGGTTTCATAATGACAAAACTTACATTCCACAAGCTGGCGATTTCTCCAAGTATAAAACAAGTCATGCAAAAGATAAAACGTCCTGGCTTTAGTTAGTTAGTTAAGGGCTATTAATCCGTTAGGTGATAGAAGGCGGAAACAGAAAGAAGAAGCACTGATTATTTATTTTTCTAAACAAAGAAAAAGGTTTAAACCCTTCCATATGCATCCATTAAAAAAAAAAAAAAAAAACTGACGCAGGTGTCCGACAAGTCAAATAAATCAACCGTACATAGAGCAGATGCAATTTTTCGTGGTACTACAGTACCATCATTTATCAAGTTATGTCCCCTGGCGCTCCCGACAACCCACCAGCAGGTGGCGGGACACGGCGGCGCTAGCTCAGTGTATTAAAAACAATATTCATAGTAAAATAATCACAGAACATCTAATTACAGGGGAGATAATAAAACAGGCAAGTGCACCAGCACAGCTGCAATACCAGGAGCCGTCCAGGCTAGTCGCCACAGCTGACTGTTGGCGAAACTAGAAACTGAAGCAATTTTATTTATCGCACTTGATATACATTCATTTTTTCTGGTTGATTCTGTGGTTATTGAAAGATGAAATTGTTTCAGTGAAGACCTTACTGTCGGTCTTCTTCTGTGCTGCTACTGCTTCTAGTAACCAACCCAAGCGTCGTCTCCAAGTAGGATGCAATTTTTCGATTTTTTGAAGTCCCCACCTGGCTTTTGCCGGGGGCCCTACGTGAGTGAGTGACTTTCTACCCCACTAGGACATCACACAAGCGATAAACACCCGATGACACAATGTGCCACCATGTGGATGAGGATCACCGTGGAGAGGTCCCAGAAACCGCGTTCAGACATTTGGCCATTTTTATGGCCTGCCTATATTGCGGCCCCTGGCAAAAGCCAGAGTGGGGCTTCAAATAACAAAAAATTAAGTCCTGAGAAGGACGTAAGGACTTACAGCTAGTTCTAAATAAAGCCAGACCTTAAATATGGTTTAACGGCTCAACGGGGTTTCTGTGACTCTCCAAGGGTGATCCTCATCCGTATGGTGGCATCTTGTGACACCGGGTATTTATCACTTGTGTGATGTCTTGGTGGGGTATAACATACCTACCTACCTAACCAATGCAAGGCGCAATTTTGCGTTTTTCGGAAGCCCCCCCCCCCCCCCCCCTAGCTTTTGCCGGTGCCCTAATATAACCTAACGACTGAGCGGGGTTTCTGGGACCTCTCATCCTAAAGGTGGCACCTTGTGTAACCGGGTGTTTATCGCTGTGTGTGATGTCCTGGTGAGGTAACATTTCCTTACTTACTGCTGCTCCTACTGCCTTTTCAATTCAACTTAACTCCGTCCCAATTTATGACGCAACTTTTTGTTATTTTTAAGCCCCACCCCAGCTGTCGTCGGTATACCTAAGATAACCTAACGGTTGAACGAGGTTTCTGTGACGTGTGCCTGGGGATGCTCATTCAAATGGTAGCACTTTGTGACCCTGAGTGTTAACGCTTACTCAGTGTTGCCACTTTGGATCTTTTATATCCAAATTTAGATCTTTTTCATTGCATTTAGATACTGTTTTTGACGTTTAGATCGTAAATATTTTTCTAGACGCTTTTCATATGGAGTTAGATATTTTATAGATTTTTTTTCTTTCATTGTCAATTTAATAATTACTGTTTAAAATATTTACTACAATATTTTTGTTTTGGTCTGGCACGTACATTGTGACAACTGCCATTACTTGAACTTTGAACTCTCACTGGGGTCAACGCACAAATATCTGGCAGTCCCGGTACTGATCAATAAAAACGCGCGTAAATCATACTAACTGTTTCAACCGTATCCTCACTGTGCTGACTTTGCGTTTCTTTTTCATGTGATTTAAAAAAAAAATAATTGCTCACCTTCTTATGTGGCTTTCACTTTGAAAAAACCTTTCAACATGCCAAAAGTAAAGTATGAGCAAAAAATTTGGAAATAGTGGTTGCATGATGACAAAATTAAAAAATTTGGATATGACCAAAGCTTGTTGTAAGTACTGCAAGTGTGAAATTGAAGCGAAAATACAAAACTCAAAAGAGTCATGCAGAGACTATAAAAGCATAAAACTGCAGTTTCATTTAAAGATATTACACCGCTGACATCTGTTTTCATAACTATACTGATAAATGAATCATCAAAAGTTGAAGTCGCAATGTTTTTAATTTGTCACTGCACAATTTCAAACTGTGACCATTTGATCGATTTGTAAAAAATCTTGGACTAGTTCGATTTGAAAAGTGTGATGTAGAAAGTATAGTTTAGGAACTGAAGGCCCTTTTAATCAGCAAACAGTTAGGCTTGAAGAATTTGGCTGTAATTGGTACGGATAATGCCTCAGTGATGGTTGGTATAAACAATGGCGTTTATGCCAAGTTGAAGGAAGCTAACCCATCGTTAATACTTATAAAATGTATGCGTCATTCATTGCAGCTAGCATTATCACATGCTTCATCTAAATATTTACCAAGGAATTTGGAATACCTTATTGCTGAAACACTTTACTAGTTTTCCAAATCATTTGTCAGACAACAGCAATACAATACATTATATACAGCCTTGAATGATGGTTCCACACCACCGAAAATTCTGTCAGATTGCAAAACTAGATGGTTATCAATTTAACTAGCTGTTGAAAGAATTATGAAGCAATGGCTGAAGCTGAAGACGCACTTTGAAATAACAAGACAAAGTGAAAAGTGCTACACAGCTGAAATACTATATGGAATGTACAGTGATGAAACAAACAAAACAGAAACTAAAGCGTTTTGGAGTGAAGTGAGACAATTTAAAGATGCCTCATCAAACAGTCCATGCTGTAAGCTCTTTAAAGTGTCATGTCTGCCATGATACTACCACTCAAATGCTGACGTAGAAAGAGTTTTCAGTGCTAGGAATTATATCAAATCTAACCTAAAAAACAGAATGAAATTTGACCTCTTAAATGCTATCGTGCCATTAAAATTCAGCCTAATGAGACTAGAGAAATAAGCCTACTGTTCCACTTATAAAGAAATTTGAACAGCTAAAGCATACCAGGGTCATTTTGGATCTGAAGTTTCAACTTCGTTATCCAAGCTAAGTTTATCCTGTGAATCTTGTGGGGCAGACATCAGTGAAGGTGAGGACATGATTATGTAGGGTAAGTCATAACAAAAGCTATGTAATTTTTGACTTTTTCAATTTGGATGTTTTTTCTAGATCTTTTCCACGGAGATTCAGATCTTTTTAGATATTTTTTGACACCGTTTTGGATATTTTTCGTCAAAGAAAAGTGGCAACACTGCGCTTACTAGCGGTCCTGGAGCGGGGCGTGGACGCCACATACCGAATTCTACTACTGCTGCTGCTGCTGCTGCTGCTGCTGCTACTGCTACTACTACTACTACTACTACTACTACTACTACTACTACTACTACTCTACTACTACTACTACTACTACTACTACTGCTGCTGCTGATGCTACCACTACTGCTGCTGCTACCACTACTATTGCTGCTGCTGTTACTACTACTGCTGCTGCTACTAGTAACAATACTGCAGCTGCTATCACTGTTGATGCAAATTCTAACGCTGCTTTTTAACTACTCCCGTATTGAAGTAGTATTACAGATTTAGAGGAACAAGTTACACAGCACGTTTAGAAGCTGGATCGGGTTTCATCGAAACGGTCCCTGAATATCGTCGAGCCACGAGAGATTCGTCTACCCAGACGAAAGACCGTCCTCAGTCTGAGCACTGGCAGTATGGCGACTCTCCGAACGTTCCACCGGCAGAGGAAATAACAGAAGCTGAAATGCAAACATAAATACTTCCTTCTAAAGAGCCGGCTGCCCAGCCAGCTCTGGATATCACGTCCAAGACTGATGAAATATCTGAGGTATCTGAAGAAGAAGCGCCCAGCTCGGCCCAGCTCAGAGAGAAGTGGACAGAAGACAACGTAGAGGCCGTTCCCGACGTGACTTCGATAAACCAAGACCCTCTGTAATTTATGTTAATCTACTAAAAAATGCGGGATATAAAACCGAAACCCACCACTGATACCAAGTAATTCAGACTGTTCAGAAACTACTTGAGGATGGAAAAAATAGAGGATATAGACATAGTTATATCTGTGATAGATTTTATTATTTTTATCATGTCATCTACAAAAATTGAAAGCATCTGCAGGTATAATAGTAACTAGAAGAAAACATACCCACGGCTCAAAAGATCTTCAGACGGATCAGAGGTTGCATATTGCAAACTGTGTCAGTGCACTGAAGCACCAAGAATTTGTAGCATATAAAATCATGAAAAATCCGAAAAATACAGGATGAAAACTCCGTCAAAAAGCCAGTCACAGTTTATTACAACAATAGCTCCTAGGCAAAGTAATGATAAAGTTAAAGGCAGCAGAGTTGCAACCTGCTGTAGGCATGACCTGCCATTGTGCAATAAGCACAAATGATCATCTAAGTGAAATCACGAGAACATATTGTCGGTGGAGTACATTGTAGTACATACAGTTGCATATAACTAAATGTCTATCCCTAAAAAAAAAAATATTATATCGCCTGCACTTAAGGATGACCTTATTGATGATTTTCGGAACAAGAAATATGCCATCCTTATAGATTCGTTGCAAAGACTTCATCCCATCTGAGAAAATGCTTAAAGATTGTACATCGGAAAAGGTTTACGCTGTATCTTCCACTGGTTCCAGTGAGGATGATAGTGAAGAATTCAATCTAGAGCTTTCGATATGAAAGTGAGTACAATGTTACACTTTATTTGGCATTTTCTGGCATATTTTGGGTAATGGTTTGGCATAAAATTAAGTTTTTTATCTGGCAACCCTGCTGGCCAGCGTAGAGCACAGCGCGGATCAATTTTCTCCAAAGGTCCTTTTTAGGGCCACCATATTTTCGACCTTTTTACTACGATTTTGGTTATAATAATAAAATACTCAATAAAAACTGTTATTGATTGCAAGAAAGGTGATAGGGAAATAGTTAGAGAGGAAGAGAGCGACAGAGAGAGAGAGAGAGAGAGAGAGAGAGAGAGAGAGAGAGAGAGAGTAACAGGCAGAGAAACAAGGTTGGAAAAGAAGAGAGTCAATGAGAAAACTATAGAGGGGCATACAGAGGGAATACGAGAAACAGACAAATTGATGGAAAGACAGATGACTGATTAGAAAGACAGACAGAAAGCAATAGAGGGAGAACAAGAGATAAATAGAATTGGAATCGAAAGAATGAGACAGTGAATGAGAGAAGGAAAGGTGAAGAAGAAGAAGAAGAAGAAAAAAAAAGAAGAAGAAGAAGAAGAAGAAGAAGAAGAAGAAGAAGAAGAAGAAGAAGAAGAAAAGAAGAAGAAGAAGAAGAAGAAGAAGAAGAAGAAGAAGAAGAAGAAGAAGAAGAAGAAGAAGAAGAAGAAGAAGAAGAAGAAGAAGAAGAAGAAGAAGAAGAAGAAGAAGAAGAAGAAGAAGAAGAAGAAGAAGAAGAAGAAGAAGAAGAAAAGGATGAGGAGGAGAAGAACAAGAACAAAAAAAAAAAAAATAAAAAGAGAGAAAAAAAACGAAGTATATCGCTTATATCATTTATCTTTTTTCCCCGTTGGCAGAGTGTCTACCTTAGAACATTTTCCTGGGCAGCGGTTATCTCGCCTGCTCTTTTCGATTCGCAGCTGTATGGGGATTTTTAACGGACTCCATGCATGCTCACTTGTCATTCGAGTCGTGCGCTCTCGTATGAGAAACTAGACGATCCATCCACTACCACTAGATCCAGTGACAGTATGTCAATTATGGCTGTAGTGAGTCTCCTTTGTGGCAAAGCGGTCAAGCCGTTCGCTTAGTGCTATGAAGGTTTAGGCCTGTTTTCCGCCTGGATTGGTTGGGTTCACATCTCTGAAACTATGAGGGCCGTACTCACTGGGGAAGTGGGTAAGACGTTTGCCTTACCCTTTGAAAAAAATGATGTCGGTTTCTGACTCCTTAATTCTCAGTCACGGACGCGCGCGCGCGCGTGTGTGTATGTGTGTGTAATCCTGCGGAAAATGCCGAACATAAAACCGGATGAATGTAAGATGGGATGAACTGGTATCCACAGCTGTGAAACAAAGAGGGTGGCTATATTGTGGAAACATCCTGTGACGAAACGAGCAGAGAATCACCGAGCAGGCACTAAAATGGGAAATAAAAGGATCGATGAAACAAAAACGTCCAAGAGAAACCCTAAAATGAACGTCGAGGACAGAGGCCTAAGATGCTGGACTGGATTAAATCTATAGCATCCAAGGGATTGCACAGGATAGATGGAAGTGAGGAATAGATCGCAAACCCCTTGTGACATAACAGCGCAAAAGGACAATGAAACACACACACAATCATGGTATTCACAGAGTTAAAAAAAAAAAACCCAGCGTCAGACAGCACATAGAAGTTAAAAGGAAAGCACCCTTTTCCATGCTTTCAGGCGTATTGGGTATATAGGGCTAGACCTACATTTTACAGACCAAACGGCATTTGTTGGGCGATATTGGTCAGCATCACACCGGCCGCCTTTATTTCCCAGGACTGTACCTGGTACCCACTCAAGGCGGGTCTACCTGGTTGCAAAGGTCATGTTTGAAAAAGTCCGGCCTCTGCCACGACCTTCCGATCCGCAGGCGAGCGTCTAGCCGCTAGACCACAGCGGCTCCTAACAAATCACATGGTGAAGATAATGCTAAAAAAAAATGTAAAGTGGAACAGAAACGAAACATATATACTCATATCTATACTAGATGATGAAATAGAATGTTGAATGAGGAATCGGCAACACAGCACTCGGGACACTCCCATAAGTGCTCAGTTTCCATCTTCAGCGAAGAGTTCCAATTCCGGTGGTATATCTGTCTCATTCTTTCCCTGAGTGTTGAGCGTCGGCTGGATTCCCTGGTAACTTAGCAGCGCCATTCTCCTTAGACCGTAATGATCTACCTGCGCCTCTGCACTGTTCACTCGCTCCCAAAGGACGATAATGAAATAGTAAAGTAGAATGTCAATTTAAAGGGGAAAAAAGGACAAAGAAACAAGTAATACTTACATTCTTGGCGTCACTGTTGCAACTGTAAGCAGAAGGGAAGACACAATAGAAATCCCAGTTAGTAACATTTCCAAAAAGTCTCCGTTTTAATACTGTACTCAAAAATGCACTCTAAAATTTTTCTTGAATAACGCCTTATTGATAAACACTGCTCTTCTCTCGATGGCAAGTTACAGTTTCATGTACATAATTTACTGTCTTTAATAACACCCTTCGTGAAAAACAGTCTCTGTTCTAAAGGCCATATTAAAATTATACATATAGAAGTTACTGTCCTTAATAATGGCGTTTTCTTAAACACAATCTCTTATCTACACGCCATATTAAAATTGCACGTTTCGAATTTAATGTTTCAATATCACAGTTCTGTCACACACAATCACTTCTAATAAGGACGCTATAAAATTCTGGGCACCCGGTTGTCTTTAACTCTTTGATTACCAACCAGTCTGCAATTACTGTTTTTCTATCTCGAGAAATCCTAGCATAAAGCAGCTAATGTGTGAGTACAATGGAGTTAAGACATTATGGGACATAATGAACCAATCTAAGAATTCGGACAGCATTCGTTAATGTAACAGGTGTCAATGACAGAAAACAAAAATTCTTTACAGTCTAGACTCTATAATAAACGTATGGCGAGTTGCCTGGCACCAAAAGAGTTCACGTATTTGTTAATTATTTGTTTATTTGATACCCAAAACACATTTCCAAATTCCTGGTGAAACATCGCATTTTAATAATCTGTCACATCGCGATCATATCGCCAATGGTACAAAAGAATCGTGTGTCATTTAAGATAAAGAGACGCAGCCGCATCAGACGGCATCGTCAGGAGGCGGCAACAAAAGCGCAATCAAAATACAGTTTGAACATTTTAGGGATGGCAGTTCGAAGCCTTGCATCAAACAGAGAAAATATACCACTCTGCCATGCTTCATTATATCAACCAATGACTTGAGGTCATGCTCAACCAGAATCCCCCGAAAGGGAGAGCTTTTGGTTATAACTGTGACTAGGTTTTGTGCGCTGTATAAAATGTAGCCCTGAAAAGGACTCTTACAGTGTTGATGCAATCAAGAGACGGCCCAAATACTGTCCCAACCGACGACGAAGCCGTCCACCGGCAGGCCAGTGGGCAACTCGGTCGCTAATGATGTCAATAAATGGCAACAATAACTGCTTTTTTACACCCCCCCCCCCCCGCCACCCCACCACTTTCGCATTTTTTCCAATTCCATACTTTTTAAATTGGCACATTTAAATTCTAGGAATTGAACTGTTGTCTGTAATAAAGTCTTTTATCACACAGTGGCATGATTAACACTTTCTAAATGTTGACAACCACTGTTCGAACTGTAAACGGTACTTTACTTTTAACTCACCCCAAACAAAGAAAATCCCGGAGTTCCCATGAACGTTCAATATTCTAGGGGGCTATGGGTTGAAGTTAGGAAAGGAGCTAGGGTTAGAGTTAGAGTTATGGTTAATCGGTGGCTCTGAGGGGGAAACAGGGGTGGGGGAGGGGCTCAGGGTTTTGGCGCCTATGGCTACACTAGTGGCCTTCTCTGCACAGTCCTTCCTTGACATTTTCGACAACACACACACGTGCGTTAGCGTCACAGACTTCCAAATCACACACGCGCAAGTGAGGGACCATTTGCCGACAGTGACGCGTAAAATATATGGTGCTATATCCATATTCGTTGACAGGTGAACACGCCTTCGATGAGTGATGCTAGTATTACACCAGCCGCCGCATTTAGCCTCAATGGCGTTTCTTGGTACCTGCCTAATCCATGTCAACCTGGAAGCCCAGGTCAATTAAAACATTTCCTCCCAGTTCAGGATTAGAACCAAAGGTTTAGAGCCGACAGGGAAGCGCGTAGCCACTGCGCCCTCGTGGATCAGACACGAAAACAAAATAGATTATAAAAGTACGAAGAAAGAAATTGTTATTCCGATGTCACGTGTTTCCGGTTATTTTTTTTTTTTTTTTTAACATTATACCAGTGTTTCCTAAACTTGTTTTTAAAGTCGCGGCGCTTCTTTTTTCAATTAACATTTTTCCACGGCACCCTAGCCTCAGTAAAAGAATGACTATTCGTATGTAAGAGGTAAAAAAAAAAAAAACGTCTCTCCGAATATTTCGCGGCGCCCATGTGGAGAGATTGTGCCTTCCCGGGGCGCACAGTTTGGGAATCACTGTATTTTACTGATCATACTCAGCGTCTGCCTGAATAAAACAGTTCTCTATTCCCATCTGCCCGTCTTAGTTAATTAAAGAGCACGGATTATTTACTCCTAGAAAATAACAGATGTCTAAAATCCATCGCAAAAAAATTATGCTGTTGCTCTGGCAATAAGATCTATGCATTTATGTGTTTTTATTTGGCAGGAAAAGGAGAGGTAAATAAAACCTGGAAAGAAAGAATATTCGTTATCAAAACGCAAAAGTTGCCTATGTGCTGAATCCTTTTTCGAGAAAATTGTGTTTGCACTCTGAAAAAAAAAAAAAAAAGACTGAGGCAAATAAACATTGTGTAACTGTAAAAAATAACATTTAATTTTGGCCCGTTCGGTAGGGCAGGACTAAATGATTTCGTGGGCTTGTGTGGCCCCGCGCCCAGATATTCCCTAGCCTCTGTTGCGAGGGATCTGTATTACAAAATATAGTTAGTTCTCTTCAACTTTACTCATGAAACACTCACACACACACAAAAACTTCGCACGGCTACAGCGTGACGGAAACATCTTACGACACCCAACAGCTTCATTTCCAGCTCATCAAAGACAAGGACAGATAGAACGAAACAATCTCACACATAGTTTATCAACTGGCGATCGTTAGTTTTCTTTCAAGGGAGTATATATTTCCTCTCTCAACAACTGACAGAGATGTTTAGTCTCTGCAGCGTTGCTCATAGGCCGTTAAATGACGTCAAGTTTACGATACCAAGACTTGCATAATGAATGTGTCAGAAGTTTAAAGAGTTGCAGGCAGCCAGAATGACAGGTATGGAGGAAACGAACGAACGAGCCAACAAACCAATCAACCAACCAATTTTACTTTTACATGGTCCAAGATTGGACGCACACTCTTACATCCAGCCCTTCCGTCAATCTCAATATGTATACAGTTATTGTATTTTAAGATGCATACATATTTACATATACAGTATACGTGAACAACTATTTGGAAGCTGCAGAGCTGTGGTTTGATAGACGAATGATGAGAATACCTTGGACAGATAAAACTGTAATAAAGATGTCCTGAAAGAAAATCACAAAAAGGACTCACTGCGAACATCAGGAGGAGACAATCTATATTCTGTGGTCATGTGACGAGAAGGAGAAAACTGGAGTATATTGTGACGGCAGGAAAGTTGGAGGAGGAAGAGAGGCAGAGGGTGATCATGAGAGAAAATGTAGGACAGTTTGGACATTATTGCTTGGAAGAACATCGGTGTCAGAACTGATACAAAGTAAACGAGACAGAAGGTTGTGGATAGGCATGACTACGAACGCTCCAAGTCAACAATTATAGGAAATAGTACGTATGTTACATACAATCATACAAACATTCGTACATAATACATATAAATATATATAATACATACGTGCACACCTAAATATGGGTGCACACCTGCACCCATACAGACACGTACGCATATTCACACGAACGCATACATACAGTAATACACGCAGCAGTGTACATACGCTATATGCAAAATGAAAAAGTGACTCCGTAACCTTTATCTTTGGTAACTAAAATGAAAAAGTGACTCCGTAATCTTTATCTTTCATAACTAAGATGAAAAAGTGACTCCGTAATCTTTATCTTTGGTAACTAAGATGAAAAAGTGACTCCGTAATCTTTATCTTTCGTAACTAAGATAAAAAAAAAGTGACTCAGTAAACAGATCCCGTTGTAATGTGTTACAGACAAATAACGGATAACTGCCTGTCGATTATAGAAAAGTTATGTGAAATCTGCATGTGCGCGCACGCGCGTGTGTCTGTGGGAAGGGGTGGGTGGTCAGAGCTATTAAAAAAAAAATCCGTCTCCATTTTAATAGCTCTGGCCACATAGGTAAAGATGATATATCTGTCACCGCATTAAAATCTTGCTCTGGCGATCATACTACGCGCCTTGCTTTGGAAAATCGCCTCATCCACAGCCTAGGCGTTCTTAGTCCAGGTGTATCACATTTTAAATGTTAAATATTTTCTTTTTTTATTGTATGTCATATTATTACTTTATTGTAACTCTTATCAGTATCATTTATGTATCATTAACATTTGTATTTCATTTATTGATAGTATTATATTATATATTAACAATGCTAATGTTTATTTTTTTTTTTGTGACTAAATTTTTTAGCCATCGTTTATCTTATTTTATTTTATTTATTCTACATCACATTTTTTTAAAAACTTTGTTCACGTCACCCCTTAGAGATCTACATACTCTCCTCTCCTCGTTGTTACGTTTGTGTAGTTCACTTATGTTTGAAAAAGGCTGCCCGGTCGAAACGATACGTTGTGTTGTTTTGTGCACGTTTTTCTGATTCCCCATTTTGTTGAGCTTTTAAGTCTAATTTCTCAGAAATGTCTGTGCATTAGCTCGACTGCAGTCACCCCTATATTTTCACAATCATAAGAAGCATGAAGACAGCTACAGAGACGCCGGGCTAAGCGGTCATTGCCGGCACCTTTCGATCTGTCCCCATGAGAGTACAGTAAACCCTTGTTAACATGAACTAGTTTAAGAAGAACACTCGTTTAACATGAACATTGCGATCGCCAGCAGCGATGTGTTATTATTATCAACAAAAATTTTATTATTATTCTAAAAGAATTCGTGTTAACGAAGTTTTACTGTTTCATATTTTGCTAAACAGAATCATGGGAATCACCGTCTACAGATCTGCTTTGTTTATTCTAAAGCAGTGGATCTCAACCTTCCTAATGCGGCGACCCCTTTAATACAGTTCCTCATGATGTGGCGACCCCTTGAATACAGTTCCTCATGATGTGGCGACCCCTTGAATACAGTTCCTCATGATGTGGCGACCCCTTGAATACAGTTCCTCATGATGTGGCGACCCCTTTAATACAGTTCCTCATGATGTGGCGACCCCTTTAATACAGTTCCTCGTGATGTGGCGACCCCTTGAATACAGTTCCTCATGATGTGGCGACCCCCAACCATAACATTATTGTCGCTGCTTCTTCACACTTTCAGTGAATGTGTATTTTCTGATGGTCTTAGGCGACCCCTGTGAAATGGTCGTCCGACTCCCAAATAGGGTGCGACCCACAGGTTAGGAACCGCTTCTCTAAAGGAAAATTAACACCAATACATCTAGAACAAAACATGCAACAGAAGCTGCTGGATCAGAGGAGCAGTGCTGTGTCTCTCCGCCTGTTGGAGCTTCCCTCCTTGACCAGTTCATTTCCTGGTTTCTCATTTTACACTTGTCGAGGATACACACGAAGAGGTAATGCAAATGTGGAACATACAAAATACACTTCTTCATCTTTTTCTTCATTTTCTTCGCGTTTAGCAACTGTAAAATCAAGCGTAAAGTTCTGTGAGTTCGTCCACTCCTGAATTTGATCCAGAACTAGAGTTTTGTGTGCACATCCAATCTATAGATCTGGCTTATTTGTATGCAGACTGTTGGTTCCTGGCCTCTCAGGCAGATGCACTCCGACTTCAAAGGAAAAACCCGTAATTATTCGCTTTCTGCCACGTGCATGTTAGGGATCACTGAGTCCATTTTTGGTTTTCCAAAAATGGATCCACGGAACCCACAAGGGGAGTTCTCTGACCAGAATATATATATATCTATATATATGATCATCGCCGGTGCTAGGGGGTTCGTGCACTGCACTGAGATTCATCGGGCTCAGGCTTGAGTTAGAATCTGAACGGAGCACTTATGGGTTACTACTCGTGTGCCATGATTTTGATCTGTTGTTCAAACATAGATATATATTTTTGGGCTCTCCGTTTGCCCCATGCTTTGAAGTAGGTGATTTTGTTTTCCGACTCTTATCATTCGATTCGCAAATGCAGGCAGGCAAAGGATATCATAGAGGGTCTTTGCTAGAGCCACAAAGTTCGTGCTTTCGACAATGTTTCCTGCTGAAAGAAGTCTAGTCAAATGGCATGCAACATATCGCTAGAAAATCGAGCTCCTCGCCTGTTAAAGAAAGATTTCAGAATAAATTGCAAACGTTAACATACTGCCCAACTATTAAACTAGCAGTGTGAAGGAAGTGAGTGGCAGAATGAATATCTCTTTCTATGGATAGTGGAGAAAAATATGTAAAACCGACAGCGCAAAAAGACATAACGACACAAACCCATAAATCTGTGTGAAGGAATGGGGGAGTATTGCAAATTTTCCTGTTTAAATAAATATAATATAATAACTGATTAGAACGGGCGCACGCACATACACACTTAACGCAAACTACCAGATGTCTGTAATCAAAGAATATTAATAGATGTATGAGAAAGTTAACAAAACATGCACAGCAGAATCGTCTGAATATATAAGTGCCATCAATAACGAGGATAAACGGAATACAATTTCTTCCATGGTAGACAGGAATGAAACTTCTTGAATAGAACAATAAAACTCCCATAACGACAGAAGAGTGAAACATTTATGATAATATAACAAGAAACTGCTGTGGTGATAATTCGAAGAAACTTACAATGAAAATACCTTGATAATAGAACAACGAAAGATTTTCATGAAAATAGAAAAACGAATAAAACCCCCGAGGTGCTAAAACAATGAAAATAACTGACAAAAGAACAATGGAACTTTTATTATTAAAACATAATAAAACTGACACGATGACAGATCAGTGGAAACATCCACAACAAAAAAACTATGCATTTACGATTACAGAACAACAATACCTGTGATCAGAGAACAATGAAACATACATGCTGGTCGAACAGTGAAAGTCAGGTCATGAACAAACAAGAACCATTCATGATTACAGAACAATGAAACTGCCAGGAATATCGAAAAGTGAATATTATCGTGACGACAGAATAATAAAACTTACGAGATGAAACTTCCATAACGATAGAAAAACGAAACTTTCATGATTATAGAACAATGACTTATTACGTGACGATAAAACAATGACTACTCTCGTGATAACAGAACAGTGAACATTTCAAAGATGACAAACAATGAAAGCGACAACAATGATAGAGCAAACAAAAAACAAAGTGATGATAGAATAGCGAAATCCCCAAGACGCTAGAAGGATAAAAACTCGCGTGAGATAGGTCAATGATATAGACCATTCATATCAATGTTAAATTTTTCGAATAGCTAAATGATTTCCATGTCTCACACAATCGATTGATTTTCGTTTAGTCTATAGAGCATTCTGCTGGGCGCTATATAGTATTGTATTGTACTGCACGGTTATATTCTGTTGTACTGCCAGGCACTAATTTATTGTGTTCTACTGTCAAGCTCGGTGTGAAACGACACTGTATTCTAAGTAAGTACTGAGCGGTACTGCACTGTAGTCAACTGTTAGGCACTGTCTAGTACTGTACTGTATTATATGGTCTATCATTGTACAGATCACAGAAATAAAAATAGATGCTGACTATGTAAACTATGCTACCATCAAACATGAAGCACACACAGGGACATGTCTCCGAGCGTTTATGCTTCACTCTGACACAGCGAAGTAAAGCAACAAAAATAATAATTGCAATAATAATAACGAAGAAGAAGAAGAAGAAGAAGAAGAAGAAGAAGAAGAAGAAGAAGAAGAAGAAGAAGAAGAAGAAGAAGAAGGTAAGAAGAAGAAGAAGAAGAAGAAGAAGAAGATAAGAAGAAGAAAGAAGAAGAAGAAGAAGAAGAAGAAGAAGAAGAAGAAGAAGAAGAGAAGAAGAAGAAGAAGAAGAAGAAAAAGAAGAAGAAGAAGAAGAAGAAGAAGAAGAAGAAGAAGAAGAAGAAGAAGAAGAAGAAGAAGAAGAAGAAGAAGAAGAAGAAGAAGAAGAAGAAGAAGAAGAAGAAGAAGAAGAAGAAGAAGAAGAAGAAGGAGAAGGAGAAGGAGAAGACATGTATCGCTTTAAAGGTGTAACATTGTATTTTAATGTAAAGTACTGTGCGACGCTGTGAGAAGAAGAAGAAGAAGAAGAAGAAGAAGAAGAAGAAGAAGAAGAAGAAGAAGAAGAAGAGGAGGAGAAGTTGTAATTTACTGTGAAATAACTGCACCAAACTGTAATGAACTATACTGGAAAGCACTGTGTGGTACTGTATTATTTCTGCTCCCTCAACAATTAGCCGCACTCTATTGTACAAGTTTGTATGCACAGTTCGTCGCGCGCCGACAATACTCACGGGAAAACCGCGCGCTAATTGCAACAATATCACAGCGTCCTGTATAGGCAACAATATCAAATCAAACAATGTAGACAGCACTTGTCTAGCAAAGTTCACACCAGCAGATCCCCGCACAAGAACAACACAATAGCTCTGTTAAAATTCGTCTCTACACAACGAAAAGAAAACAGCTGGAAATCCCCGTCGACGGTCAAACCCAAGAACTGTAACCGCATCTCAGTTGCTGGGTCCTGACACGCCAGTGCGTAACTAGCCAGCACCGTTTTCACGTGCATGCGGGAGCACCAGCTTCACAACGCTTGCCGTTGTTACAGTCCAGACCGCCCGCCATATTCCGCTCATGTCGTTCTACTCTGCTTTGGGTTTCATTTACCACATTCGCCCCTCCCCCTTTTAATGACTACATATTCCTGTTTCACCACTGTCGGTCGAATAAAAATAATAATAGTAATAATAATAACAAGTAGCCGAAGGTTACGCAGCTTACGGAAAAAAGAATGGTTAAAAAATAAGACAATGAAAAAAATAAGTGTAAAAATAAGTAGCCACAACGGGAAAGCGTGCATAGTGAAACAGAGAGAAAGAAGAAAAGAAAAAAAAGTAAGACTAGAGTAAAGAAGACGGGGAAAACAAGGAGACAAAAAAGAAGACGACGAAGAAGAAGAAGAAAAAAAAAGACCTAGAAAAAGAGACGACAACGACGAGGAGGAGGAGGAGAAGGAGGAAGAAGGAGAAGAAGAAGAAGAAGAAGAAAAGAAGAAGAAATGTATAGCTTTAAAGGTGTAATATTGTATTTTAATAAAAATTATAGTGTTACTCTGTATTGAGGGGGAGGAGAAGAAGGAAGATGAGAAGGAGGAGAAAAAAATAATAATTAATAATAATAATCTTACAAGCAATTATATTTTTTTACACCAAAAAACTTGTAGCAACATCTGCGCAAAGTGTCCGCGACAAAAGAAAACTGACTGAACAAATGAACATACCTAACAGAACAACAATAGCAGAATACCAGAGCGTTGCAGAACAGCTCCGAAATGTCACCACTTCTCTCTGCAGAAGGAACACGGGCACCCTGCTCCTTCACAATTTCGCCTGCAGCTCAAGTATGCACGGACACTTAAACGAGAGGTATGCGTGAGTAAACTGCATGCAGCACGGCAGCCCCCGATATGTTCTCACTGTGACACTGCTGACATTTTCTTTGCATGTTAAGCGCGCATTCCCTGTCGTACACAGAGCAGGCATTCGCTTCCGTACAGAGAATGAATAACAATCAACTTGCTTCTTGGGCGTTCATCATGTTTTAGGAACACTACAACATTTGTTTTTGTATTCATTGTGATTTATGTCAGTTTAGACAAAATATACCAATTTGCTCGACATCAGGAGCCTCTCTTGGCAGTGGTAAAACGTCCACAGCTAGCTTGCTTTGAGCACGTGAAGAAACACGATTCGATTGCAAAGACTGTACTTCAAGAAATATTGTGGGGTAGTCGAAGAAGAGGAGGGCAAAAAAGAACTAGAATGACATCAAGAAATGGACAGGACTAAGTTATCATACACTCATTCATCAAGCGTAAAACAGAGAAAGATGGCGAGTTTTATGAGGCAGTGCTTCCACCAATACATCTCCACGACCCTAATGGGTCAAGGGTTATGTTGGGTTATGTCAGTTTAACTCTTAGCCGATGAAAGGTGACTGCTTTGGGACCTTTCTTTAAAAATATCTATGGTGGTCAACCGTTGCCAGTCACTTTACTGATTTCATTTCCAACTGTTATGATAAACATTTTGTAACTGAACCATTTAAACACTTCTACATAGTTTTGTGATCACATTTTAACAAGCTCTGAAATGCCATCATCTTTATTCTCACAGGACTGGATGTTAAATCGGTACAGCACCTGTGTATCATTTAAGGGTTCTCTCATTTTAACTTCTTATAAGATTGACAAAGACGTCTAACAAAGACCTGAATTCATAACTTCATTGACTGGAACAGGCCGTAAGCGTGCAACCATGAAGTCCATCGCAGCTGTCCGTCAACGGTGAAAGGAACTAATCCAGAGATATCTGGTAATCCTAGTTTCAGCTTCATAGCAAACGGGTCACCCCACACTTGCTCCGCTCCTGTGCCAACGAAAAACAAACGCAGCTCACAGTGTCACGCCATGCACTCAACTCAGAAGCTGGGCGACGAAATTACATCCTTCCAGTCTACAAATGGAGCAAAAATGCAACGGCCACCGTCTGGAAAAATATTTGCCACGGCTTTCAAAAAAAAAAAAAAAAAAAAAAAAAGGTGGCCGTACCTAGCGTCTATTTTGACCGGAAGAATTATATGAGGGTTAATAAACGGTCACCCCAGCAGTACCCTCATTATTAGCTGGGGAAGGGACTTAGGACATTACATCCACCAGCAGGCGTCGCCCCTACAACGACCTGCCTGCCCTCGTTTAACGACTGTTCACCCAACAGCCATGCAGTTCTTTGGCACGAAGGAGACACCTTGAACTTGGGTTTCGTACTGCTGACTCCCTACTAAGATGTTATTTTATGTTCTGTTATCACAATTAATGTCACTGCACATTGGGCATACCCATGCGTGCTCAGTTCTCCGAAGCAGCAGCCACTCTAAAGTACTTCTACTAATTGTCCCCATGAGAAGCTGGTTATATTGTCTCCTTTCTCGGCCTCGAAGACGGCAAAGACGTGCATCACCATGCTTAACTCCCATGTCACGCAATCGTGTTAGTGTCAGGGATTCCTCATTCTCCACTAGCCCGGTTCGTACAGCGTTGACTATGTCTGCTCTGTCCATACTTTTTCCTGCAATCATTAGTGCAGTGCTTGCCAGTTGGTCTGCTCGCTCATTTCCCTTCACGCCCCGCATGACCCGGTGTGTAGATCCAGGTTACGGAGGTTAAGTGCGATTTCCTGATGCTTTCTATCCATTCAGAGCGCATACTGCCTGTTGCTATCTTCTGAAGCATATTCATTGAGTCTGAGACAATTACTACCTGTGTGGCGGTTTGCTCGGATACCCATGCTAAAGCTCTAGAAGCAGCGGCTATTTCCATTGTCATGCTTGACGTGGTTGTCTGGTAAGCGCCGCTGTCCTCATGTATTGTTTTCCCCTTTCTTTGCGCTGTGTATGCCCCATGCTGACCTTGATCCGCGCTTCACAGATCCATCTGTGTAGATGATGGTATCTTCTGGGTCTGAATGCTGATCTATCAGTTCCCTTACTTCTGTGTCTACCGCCGCGGGAATTTGATCCCTGCAGTACCTTCCGAGTGTGATGACAACCTTAGAAATGCCATGCATGTCTACTGGTGTATTCGTCCATTCTTTTCCGTGGCTGATCACGTCTAGGTCACATACCTGCTGGATTAAGTCCTCAGCCTTTGCCATCCAAGAGCGGCCCCTTTTGAGACGCGTTCCTTTTGTGTCGTGAATAGCTTTGTGTAATGGGTGGTTAACATCTGCCGATACCCTCATGTAAGCCTTGACCTGTGCCACTTTGTATCTGCTTGTCATAGTCGGCAGACCCAGGATATAACGCATGGCGTTGCAGGAGGTGTCTTTTGTGCAGCCGAGTATGAGTCTCATGGCCTCATTCTGTACTCGGTCCAGTCTTTCTAGCTGGTTTTTGCTGACAGTGAGGAGGCCGAGACCATAGTCAATGACGCTAAGCACAAGCCCTTGATAGAGAAGGAAAAGTAGACGTTGTTCAATATCAGCTGCTGCTAGCACCTTGAGTGCTGTCAAAACCTTTCCTGGCTCTAAGTATGACGTTGTCTACGTGGCATTTGAATGACAAGCATCTGTCAAATGTCATGCCCAGGTATTTCATGGTGTCCGTTCTCTCGATGTCCACACCACAGATGCTTACGACTGGCGTTGGTGTACTCACGATGTGGGTATTCAGAGAGAACCATGTTAAGGAGGCTTTGGACGGGTTCACATGAGCTCTTGATTCCTGGCACCACTCACTAAGTCTGTCTAGTTCGTGTTGTAGTGTGGTTGTAATTTCCTGCCTGTTTTTACCTCGACGGTACACAAGGATATCATCTGCATACGACATTGTTCTGCCTAGGCCTACTCGTTGTGCACTAGTGACTCCTGCTGTGTACACATTGAAGAGCACAGGCGACAATGGTGATCCCTGGGGCAGACCCATTAGGACGCGTTGAGGTTCGGATGCCCATTCACCACATCGAAGCGACACTGTTCTTTCAAATAGCGCTGCTGCGATCCAGTTGACCAAATTTGTTTCTATCTGCATATCCAACAGCAGTCTGATGAGCATGTTGTATGGGACGCTGTTGTACGCATCTTCTAAGTCAATAGCGGCTGCAGCCGTTTCTATTCCCTCCTGTAAACCTTCGTATGTGTCGTAGGCAAATACAGCAGCATTGCACCATGTATCTCTTCCTGGTCGGTAGCCACCTAGTGTAGCGGGAAAATGGCCACCCGACTCCAATATTTGGGTTAACGTTCTGGCAACGATTTTTTCCATGAGTTTTCCTACAGTGTTCTGGAGTGTGATGATTCTGTAGCCATTTATTCTCGTGTGGTCTTTTCCTGGCTTAGGAACCGGTCTGAGGTAGCTGTGGAGGAATAGTGCCAGTTTTTCATGGTGTTTGTTAAAAATCGTGGACAGTTCATCAATATCTGTCGCCTCGAGGCTTTTGAAGGGCTGTATCTAATGCCATCAGGCCCTGGAGCTGTGTCCGGACAGGTCTTCAGTGTTGCTCTGATGCAGTCCGTTGAGATGTATACTGTATCATCGACTTCCTCCATTTCAGCCATCTGGATATCATATAAACTCTGAAGGGAGTATCCGAGATTTACCTACCGGACTGCCATTAAGGGTGCGAATTTTTGAAGTGATAGGAACGGTCAAATCATGAGATAGCAGCACCATAGTGAAAACAGTCTTACGACAAATTTTTGGACCTATCAAAGATGCTAACAGCGGGCAATAGAGAGTGAGAAGCAAAAACGTAACACATGATCTGTTTAAATCACCATTGATGGGCATAGACCACGAGGCAGACAAGAAAGTAGTTCGAGAGATAGTGTCCAGCCAGACCTGCAAACAGCCGATGTCACAAATTGTGAAGATAAGGCCAGCCAGAGAGATGAATGGAGACGGGTGATATTTGCAACAGTAATGACATTATTAATGTGTGGTTTTTTTTTTTTTTTTAAGATATATTTTATACACTATTCACTATTCGTATTCGTATTCTTATTCGGCCGAATAGTTGGTCCCGCTATTCGTATTCGGCCGAATAGTGAAAAATCACTATTCGGTACAGCTCTACTTTTAATCAAGTTGAAACTGGTATCATAGTTGGGTTTTTTAGGAAAGGGACCAAGCTATTATGGAGGGGTGTGATGTCAGTTCTGGTCTGAACTGACTGAGGACCAAGCAATTATGGAGGGGTGTGATGTCAGTTCTTGTCTGAACTGACTGAGGACCAAGCAATTATGGAGTGCAGTGATGCCAGTTCTTGTCTGAACTGACTGAGTGATCTGATTAGATCAAATGGATCATGAAACACCCAAAGCTGACAGTGAAATATTTTCACATATCTTGATCTATAGAACTCTGAGAACGCACATCTGACCCCACAAGAGAGCCTTCAGAACATTTGTACAGAGCTCGCAAAGCCCGTGAGAAAACAGTCAAGTTCATTTCCGGACTGCGGGATCCGAAGTCTGAGAAAGAACGGAAGCCGAAGAACGGTTACCTGTATGGGCGAAGACTGCGCCAGACAGTGAAATCGTATTATTTTAAACACTCTCCCCAAGGGCTACCAACGTATCAATAAACAAGGGTTACAAAATGTTGCAACAATCAAATGTTACTTCCTGATTATATTGAGACCAGCAGATGAAGTTTACGGCACATGGTTAAAATTCACGTGAACTGGAAGCCTTGCGTTGAATGATGCTTAACTGGAAAAGGAAAACAAAGGGATAAGGGAGGGGTGACTAACGGGAGCGAAGGAAGTGAAAGATTCAGACAAAGAAGTGGAACTACCACAGACAAGGACCACACACAAGTGAAGGAGAAATCATGGAGATCTGGTTTAAGATGATCCTAGTGATGAAAACGAAATGTTAGCAATGAAATCGACAATACTCTGACATAAAAAGAATCCAGGACAAGAAAGGGAAATTCAGAGTTTTCAAAGTACTCGATGCTGGCAGTCATAGGGAGGCTGGGTAAAATACAGGGTGGACCAAAATGCAGGATGGATCAAATATAAGGTGGGAATAATATAGGGTGGACAGAAATTTAGGGCAGACTCAAAACACGGAGTGGATCAAAATAAAGTGTAGATGAAACTGTTAGGTTCTCTATGTACTTCGGCTTCTCTCTCTCTCGCTCTCTCTCTCTGTGTGTGTGTGTGTGTGTGTGTGTGCGCGTGAGTCCCAATTTATTACAATAAATATATGTTTAACATAAATACATGTTTAATATATATATATATATATATATATATATATATATGTGTGTGTGTGTGTGTGTGTGTGTGTGTGTGGTGTGTGTGTGTGTAAACAGAACAAGACAGAAACAAAAACCTTGGACAAACACTAATAGTAGAATATATCGACGACACAGTGTTGCTACTTGGAAGCTATACAAGAGAGAGAGACAAAGACACACACACACACACACACAGAGAGAGAGAGAGAGAGAGAGAGAGAGAGAGAGAGAGAGAGAGAAAGAGAGAGAGAGAGAGAAAAGGGGCGGGAGGAATTGTACCCTTTACTTCTTAACCGATCATAAACGCTGAATCCATCCAGCGGAAGTTTTCCTGAGAAAAATTGTTCACGTTGTGGTAGTAATAATAGTAGTAGTAGTAGTTGTTATTGTTGGAGCATAATCAGCAGTTGTATCTCCATCGCGGTAATTGGAGAGGAAAAGTTCAAATTTCCAAGTGGATACTGTCGGGTAACAACCTCAGCACGCCTACTTCAATGAGGCTTTCCGCATCTTGGACAACCTGTGACACACCTTATTTAAGTAGCGGACTGTCTCTCCTAAGGTAAATAGTACGTCCAGATGCATGAGAAATTATTTGGGTCACTTTTTTTGTTCCGCGGCATCGAGACGGAAAACTGACGTTGCTAGGGCTAAATGTAGTGACGTGACTCTCTCTTCTAGACCTTGGGAACGCCACCACATTCTCTCTGTGAGCGTCCCTTGCCATCGTAAAATAAGATCTATTCTATTTAATGATTTTATTGGTCATCGTGGGAAACTGAAGGTTCCAACTCGTCTTTTAACTTGTGTGAGGAGGAAGATCCAGAGTTGTCTCCAATTATACACCCACCTGGGTGTACATCAACAAATCTAACAGTATCTTTAGTGGATTCAGTACTCTCACTAGTGCATCCAATATATCCAGTTCGTGCAACATCATATCCAGGGAACCCCTTTTATCTAGTTATGTACACTATCATATGGGAGTCGACAATTATGGGTGGGTCACCCAAATCTCTGACTTAACGTTAGTTGATATAGGAGTATTGGGGGGGAAAGGGGGAATATTGGGGACGAAAAGAGGGGATGGGGGTGGGGTGTGAGGATTACGGGCCGGATGACAAGTGAAATATCCGCGAACCGTGTCGGTCAGGAATTTTTACGTATGGGGGAAAATCCGAAAGTTCTTATAACGTGCCTGGAGTGACAAAGATAAGGGACTGAATTTAAAGCTAAACTGATGGCAGCAACTCCAACACACGAGAGCGTACTTCTACACAAAAGTAACCGGACGCGTAAAAGGTTATTAAAATCCCCACAAATAAACGTCTTCGGCAAAGAACGCCACAACAAGATAAACTCATAGAAAGTTAGCCAATGTGAAATAAAATTAAGTGGACTTTTGTTTGTCATTTGCGCCTCCACTGTATCCGCCTCAGAAGAGAAAGTTAAAGCAGACCTGACTTTGGTAAAATCGACATTACTGGGAAATAATCCAATGTGACAACGATGGTCCTCCGTTCTTTGCAGTTTATCCTTCGTTTAAGCGTAAATCTTCAATCAACTCATACCAAGTTGTCCTCTCTGGCTATATCCTAATGCCCCCCACTCCCCTCGCAACCCAGTGCGTTTATTTGTGTCTGTTTCTCTTGTCCATGTGTTTATTACCTTTTATTTCTGTAGCTTCGCGGGTTTCAAAGAAACAATATTTTAACTATAAGGTTTTGTAATGAGTACTACTTAGAGATTAGTGAAATCGTTTCACAGTACAATCCTCGGCGTTTACAAGGGCTCAATTTCCGCTGTGGACGGTTAAAAGAAGTTCGTTCACGTGGTTTTCAGACAATGGTACGAGAGTCGCATCAAGGAAGAAATTAGTACCTCAAATCATAAATTACCCCCCCCCCCCCCCTCGGCCAGTTAGCATACACTGCGACCAATCTCCATTTGTTCACTTGTGTACCCCCAAGAGGAGACAGACTAGCCAATCCCAGACCATTAAGAAAAGTAAAGGACCCTTTTCCAAGCCTTTAGGCGTATAGGGCATATAGGGCTAGACCTGTATTTTTAAAAACCGATCGGCACATGATGGGTGATGTGGTCACCATCAAGACGGCCGCCTTCACGTCTCGGGACTGCACCCACCCCAGACCATACCTTGTAGTATTTGGCATCAATTACCCACAAAGTGCCGTATTTGCGTAATGCGGAATCTTCACTAGGCACTATCTTCTAGATTCTACACGGTAGGAAGTAATTGATTCTTTTCATGTTAGCGACAGACAGGGCAGATGATGGGGATATATCGGGCATATTTTTTATAGACATTGATGGCTGATGTGTCAATATCACGTCGGTCGCATTTACTTATCAGGGAATTATCTGGTACTCATTTTGGGCCTGACAGACCATTCATTCGGATTTGAAACCACCATCTCCCGACCGGCAAGCAGAGCTTTTAGACGCTACAACACAACGGTTCCCAAATGGACACACTTCACACACTTCAATTAAATGTGAACACGTAATACAATGACAATCTTAGAAGTTGGCGCCTCTGGCTTAGGGGTTGTAACTACAGCTGCTAGATCGACGTTTGATGTCGTTTCTTCTTCTTCTTCTGCGTTCGACATCAGTCATGCTAGACATTGAGTCCTGTCTGGGTCACAAATAGGATTGTGCGTTTAAGGTCGCCACCGGTCCCCCATGTGGCTCCCTTGGGCCAGATCCAGTCTTTGTTGGGAGAGGTTAGGGCAGTGCTGTAGTATGTGCCCAGGGGTCTGTCGTTCTGCTCCACAATCACAGGCAGCAGATTCTTTTATGCCTATCCTGTACAGGTGTGCTTGAAGACCACAGTGTCCAGTCCGAAGTCTAAAAATTGTTGTTTGTTCTTTCCTGTGGAGTTTGTTTATGCTGTCACTCTCTGGTCTGTAATCTCCATTCTGCCTTCGCCACTCCCGCTAAAAAGACTGCTTTAGCGCTGTTTTGGTTTCCTTGTAGCCGTGTGGTGGATGAGGTTGTGGAAGATTACTCCCAGCTTTTGCCAACTCATCGGCTCTCTCATTTCCTTGAATACCACAGTGGGCTGGTATCCACTGCAAGACCAGTTCTGCTTCCTTGGAGAGTAAGCCAATGTTGGTCCTTAGATCTGCAATTAGTTTGTCTTGTTTTTTGCTTGATATAGTGCTTTGAGAACAGACAATGAGTCACTAAGTATAACAATTTTGTGCCCTCTGTGTTCTTGATTGATGAGATGTTGGACTGCAGAAAGGAGGGCAGTTGCCTCAGCTCTGAAGTTAGTGCAGATGTCACCTGCTGGTAGAGAGAGCGTTTCTGCTCTACTGCTAGGGGGTTTAATGTATATTCCACAACCCCCCTCTCTGGCTGCTTCTGTAGCAGAGCCGTCAGTGAAAACCTGAGTCCAAGTGGTGTTTGGATACTTCTCATCAAGCATAGCAAGAGCCATGGTTCTCTGTTGTGTCTCTGTCTGCGCATCTTTTGAAGTTATCACTGGTACCGTTAGGGCTACATTTGCCTTCTCTGGCCTGCTTGTCCATGGTTCTGGCCTAAGTTTTTCGCACAGAGCTACATCACTTTCAAGCAGATCTCGGTGCTGTATGTACAGTTCTCTAGCAAGGTGGTTGGGGCTCTGACGCTTCAGTCTGTTTTTTGTTCTCTCTTGAAATTTAAAATGCAGTGGATAACTTTCAAGTCTTTTTAATTTCTCATACTGTAAAAGAGTTTTGTATCGTCTTCTGAGTTCGAATGGTTCAGTATCTGCTATCTTCTCTATCTCTCTGATGGGGGTGGTTTTCATGGCTCCGAGAACAATCCTTAATCCCATATTCTGAACCTTGTCCAGTTGTCCCATTGTTGTCTTGGCTGCTGCAGCCCATGCAGTGGAGGCATATTCCATGACTGGCCTGACTGCTCCAGTATATACTTGTTTTAGGATTCTGGAGTTGGCGCCCCATGTGGTACCCGCTAATTTTTTCATCACTGCAAGCTTCTTGAATGCTTTCCCCTGTACTGCTTCTACGTGTGACTTTCAAGTTAGTCGCGAATCAAGTGTAACGCCAAGAAAGGTAGGAGTGTCAGTCTGTGGAATGGGCTGGTTTTTTATCCAAATTTTTATTTTTTTATTTTTTGGAGGAGAAAGAGAAAAGTGATGCTGTGCTTTTTGAATTATTTGGCTTTAGACCCCACTTTTCGGTCCAGGCTTCTAAATTTTCCACAGTTTAATGTAACAGATATGAGGCTGTGGTAGTGTATTCGGAGGCTGTCCAAACTGCAAAGTCATCAGCATGTAGGGTATTATAAACGTGCTGGTGGCAGGTTGCTGTGATATCATTTATGTAAACCAGGAATAGAGTTGGTGCTATCGCACTGCCCTGTGGAACTCCTTATCTTAGTTTTGCCAGTTTGCCGTTATTTGATGTCAGCTGCTGGCGACATATATCTTTGCATTGATTGTGTCATTGGTATAAGCGTCGTATCATCCAGTAAAAATTTGTAAAAAAATGTTGAAACTTTAAATTTCCTAGTGAAACCACACAATCAATCAATCCTGGGGTTGGTTTGCTACACTGTTTAACCGAAATACATTAAAGATTTTCAAAGAGAAAAAGCATGGTAAGGCACGTACAATGACACTTTATCTTGCCAAATGTCGTGACTGACAGAAGGCAGCAAACATAGGAAAGAAACTAAGTTTCAATTAGGAGATACCACCGTTAGTATATAAACTAATGAATGAGAGTCTTTAAAATTATGGCTACACACCGGCTGTAGTGACGTCGCTGGCTAGAAAGAACAGTAAGCTGTGGGATCTTTCAAGATGGCATTTGATAATGTACAGAAATATGGTGGTTTTTAGGGCAAGAAAGAAGAAATTGCCAGAATATGCTTTTAATATCAAGCACTAAAGTACTGTATATGGGGGACCACCGTGGTGTAGCGGTCAGACTCCCACCTGCGGATTCGAAGGTCTTGGGTTCAAAAACGAATGAAGCCGAACTTTTTTCCCCCATTCAAAAATACCCTTGGCTCCAGGTCGACCCAGCCTTAAATGCATACCAGGTAACGACACGGGAAGAAAAGGTGACCACATTCCCACCAAGAAGTCTATAAATGCAGGTCTTGCACTATTATGCATAATTCGCTCAGGGTGTGTAAAAGGGTTTTTTACTTTGTAGTATTCGGCAACTGAATAACGTCACAAAAACAGGGATGCTGAGAGAGACTGCAAGCGATAACTGGTAAATGCTACCAGGCACCAGCTGGGTACGGTGCGATACGGGTCGCGGTCTGGCAACAAGATACCAGCTGGCATTTGACGGGTTTGTGACTGTGGTACAGTGCCATGGTAGATTCATTAATGTCACTCCCTGCCACTGTTAACTGTGGATCTTTGGCATAATTAACGCTACCGACTGTCACTGTAAACTTTGGATCTCTGGTGTCATTATGTCACTGATTATCACTGTTTATTTCGCAACACTGGTATTATTTACGTCATCTATTCACACTGTTAAATTAGGATATCTTGTGTGATTAACATCATCGATTGTCACTGTTAACGTTGCATCTTTTGCGTAATTTAGAACTGGACTGTTAACTTCGCATCTCCTGTGTAATAGTGTTATCGATACAGAGTGTTATCTCCAGATTCCCCATAGATTTAACGCCACCGACTGCCTGCTAACTTTGGATCTCAGCGGTAATTAACACCACTTACTACCACAGTTAACTTCTTATCGCCATCATGTGCCGTGCCGAAGAACGTAGGCCATCTTAATCGGTTATCTCAGACGATCACTAGAATTGCAAATCAATTCTGTGTTTTTGCACGGTATTTAAGCATTTATCTCTCTATACCCCTTCCCCATCCCACCCCTTTCTCAATCTCTTTTTATTTTTGTTCTCTTCATCTTCATAGTATTTACCGACTGTAAACTCCTGTGGAAAGTTCTGGCTGTTCGTCCACTTCTGGAATTGTCTTCTTCTACAACTTGCATTTTGCCTTCACCTCCGTTTTTTAGATCTGGATTAGGTGTATGCGGACTGTTGGTTTCTCGCCGCTCAGGCAGATGTGCTCGGACTTCGGACTAACACTATTCAATATGGCTGCCCGCTAACATCACCGCAATCCACTTGAGCGTTCTGCTTTAAGTGATGTGTTGAAGCGTCGAATACACACATGCAAGACACACCTAAACACTAGTCGCCTGCGTCATCATCTTGTTGTGTCGCGTGTACATCACATACTGCTCGCAGCGTATTCCTCCATTCGATTCTGTACTGTACAATTGTGTCGGTGACATGGACGGAGTCGTCATTCAATTGTGGCCTCTCTTATCAAGAGATTCTCTTGAACGTTTGCTCAGTCCATTTGTTTCTCACCTATATGGTTATTTGATAATTCTCTTGATATTCGACTGTTCACTGTGCTTTTTTGATTAAATACAATTGCATAAAACATGAGTGTTTGGAAGGGATTAATGAAGACGGGTCTGCGTGGCCAAAAAGAATGTGATCTTTCAAAGATAACATTCGTTCGTTCGTTTTCTGTCCGACTGTCCACATGATGTTCCCAATATATCATCACTATCGTCTTGGCATTCATATAACTGCTGATTTCAGTGGTTGTGCAGACATGTCTCTTGATTTCAGTGGTTGTGCAGACATGTCTCTTGATTTCAGTGGTTGTGCAGACATGTCTCTTGATTTCAGTGGTTGTGCAGACATGTCTCTTGATTTCAGTGGTTGTGCAGACATTTCTCTTGATTTCAGTGGTTGTGCAGACATGTCTCTTGATTTCAGTGGTTGTGCAGACATGTCTCTTGATTTCAGTGGTTGTGCAGACATGTCTCTTGATTTCAGTGGTTGTGCAGACATGTCTCTTGATTTCAGTGGTTGTGCAGACCTGTCTCTTATTTCTTTGCTTTTCTTCAGTTCCTCACACACTGAATATTTATTTAAATGTTGTTCCATGACTTTAGTGGTCCTTTAACTTGATCACCAACGTTATATAACAAACTTGTTTTAATAGATGTCTAAAAAAACTTAATACAATCTTTCTGTAAACACAGGGCTAGCTGACTCAGCAATGCTGCAACACCAAGAGATCCAAGTGGATTCGTAATTGTTTCATCCCCTCCCCCACCCTTTTCCCACCAATAGCTGTTCCATCCTTCCACGTGATAGTGTTAAATGGTGCTACATGGGATTCACAGCCCAAGGCGATGGCCAGTGACATTCCTCTTCCCTGGCACAAGGCCTGGCGAAAACCGGTCACTTCTGTCTATCAATACTTGCAACGGTGCAAAGGGGGTGCAACACATCACTACCGGGTTGGTATTTAAGAGTGATGATAACTGTGCTACATAAAACGCTCACACAAATTTATAAATGCGGAATTAAAGTTAAAAAATACTGTAAGCTAACACACACAAAACGAAAAAGGGAAAAAGAAAGACAAAGAATGAGGGAACAAAAGATCAAAAAGAAAGAAAGTAAAAATTGAGAAAAAAGAAGAAATGAAAGAAGAAAAAGGAACACGATAGAGAGAAAAAAAATCAGGAATGGAAAACAAAAATAACAAAAGAGCCGGAAAATGGGCGAGAGGAGACAGAGATCCAAAAGAAATCAAGAAACATGAAAAGAAAGAAATAAAAAAAAAAAAAAAAAAAAAAAAAAAAAAACAATGCAGCAAACTACAGTAAGGAATACTGCAGGTAAAGACTAAGTAAGCAAAGCACTTTAGACAAAAAACTAAAATGCTGGCATTTAAAATTACCGGATTCGTCGGTTTATTGTTTTTGCTCCAGCGTTTACGCAACGGAATACGTGTCGATAGAATCTCTTCGTCACAGCCTGCCAGTACCGTGCCACTCCTTAAACAAATCTTTCATGGTTTTAAAAAAAATCCCGGGTCCAATCCTCACAGCCAATTTCCCGCCCTCTCCTTCTGCCCGATGTTTTGGGGTAGTTTCTGTAAAGACTCCCAAAGCTAAATCACAGATGTAAAGGAGTGAATTTCTGAGAAAAGCTGTGTAATTCTGTATAGCCTCTTTCTTCTGTATTCGTCCCCAGAAGGATAGCTGGCACGCTGTGTCGTGGTTTACAGCAAGACTGAGTCAGATGTCTGTGCCTTCGGACCAATGCTTCCGATTTCAGGACACCGATAATTAGTGGCCTTTGAAGCCATTCTTGTACGTCAGTGGCTCTCACAACTAGACAATCATTGTCGTTGCTACCGCATAACCTCAATGAATATGTGTTTTCTGATGGTCTTTAGCGACCCCTGTGAAATGGTCGTTCGACCCAGCAAAGGGTCGCGACCCACAGGTTGAGAACCGCTGTTGTAAGGAGACAGTGGGTCTCTTCTATCCTTCTCTACCAAAAATAGGGCTTATATCTAGTCGTTCCCATGTGGGATGCAATTTTTCTTTATTTGATGCCCCACCCCCCGGGCTTTTGCCGGGGGCCCTGAATATAGCCGGGCCATAAATATGGCCAAACGGCTGAAAGAGGTTTCTGGGACCGCTCCACGGTTGATCCTGATCCGCATGGTGGCACTTTGTGTCATCGGGTGTCTATCACTTTGTGTGATGTCCTAGTGGGGTACAAGTTACATATATACACACAAAACAGGGCAGCGAAACCCACACGATTAGAAGTATGATATATATTTTTCGCCGTGTGGGTTCCAGGACCCCATTGTGGTGGGGGGGGGGGGGGGGGAAGACCCACTGACCTTAATTACGCATGTCGTAAAAGGCGACTTATTAGGGGTTTGCTGAAATAGAAAAGCGCAGATATCGCAGCCTAGCTGAAAACACAACACAGAGTGCCAGTAGCCCATTTAAGGTGAAGCGAAGAAGTTTGTCTGTCAAGCCATCACTACTAGGCTTATTATCCGACTATGACGTTCTCAGATCGCACCCTTTTCTATTTGAAAAACTGATGGGCGGCTAAAGAAAGACAGTGTTAACGATAAAGACAAAAGTTCCACACACGCATACACAAACACGCACACATACGCACGCACACACGCGTGCACACATTCACACACACCCGCAAGGACAGCGTTAGTAACAACAGGAATACACTCCGCGTGTGTGTTCCATGGCTCTATTGTGGGGAAAACAAGAATAGACTCACTGCCTCCCCAGCAAGCATGTCGCAAGATTCGACTAAATGGAGGTTTCCTTCGAAGTCGGACTGCATGTGCCAGAGAGGCAAGAAACAAACCGTCTGCATACAAATAAGTCAGATGTGTAAAACGGATGTGCACGCAACACTTAGGTTCTGCAACAAGTCTAGAGGTAGCTGAACAACCGGAACTTTCCGCCGGAGAACGCGAAGAACAACAATAGCAGGAATACAGGACAGTGAAATCGCTTTAGCGCTGTGGTTATGCGCTTAACTGCAGACATGATCAGGGAGGGTTTTTAAAACGAAACCGGGCTCATAGGTTGACCCAGATTAAAAACACTAACCAAAAAAAAAAAAAAAATGACATGAGAGGTAAAAGCGGTCGGCGGATTCAATCATCAATGGAGCACCAACTGGCTTATAAAATATATGAGTTAGCATCATACACCCTTGGAGCCACAGGCGTGAAAGATTCTGTACTCCATTTTTACTAACAAAGAAAGAACCAAAGGATAAAGACGGCATCAATGAACAGATCACTGCGAAGAAGAAAACAATGAAGCGTAACAAGACAATAGGAAGACGATGAGTCAGGGGACAGAAGCGTGACTCATACAATTAAAGATTTTAACGTGGTACTCTTCAGTTCCGGCGGGACGGAAAGGGAAAGGCCAGACGGGAAGAAGGAGACTGTGATTACGACAAGAAAGAAAACTGTTATTCTTCTGTGTCTAATCCATTTATACGCAGATGCCAGTTCTTTTCCAACTACTGCTTTGTCTTTCGTCAGATATTAATTCTTTTTCTTCTTTCCTCTTCTTCTTCTTTCCTCTTCTTTCTTCTTCTTTCCTCTTCTTCTTTTTTCTTCTTCTTCTTTTCCTTCTCCTTCTTCTTCTCACTCTTTTTTGTTGTTAGAAGACGTAAATAGGGTCTGCCAGTTTACAGCGTGGATGCGATATTTTGCAGTTTTCGGCCGAAACATACAATTTCTTCTATTCATTTATTAACAGGGTCAGTCTTCCAGGTTATAATTATTTTAAAGTTACTGAAGGGCACTGATAAAAGGCAGAGGAATCAATAATAAACTCGCAGACGCCTGCATGTAGTCACTTCGGTGGTCAAGTTTTGTACTATCTAACGAAGCTTACTGACTGTATAGCTAATTATATGGTTGGCACCAGTCCGTCTTAACAGATGATAGTGTCATCATACTGCTTTACAGGTAGGCATGGGAGTTTCAGCTCACGTCAAGTGTGACTGGCAACACCAAATCGAGTAGGAACATGTCTTCATAATAATTACTTAGGATTACAGCAGCGCTAGTGGCTGCACGTGCATGAGCACTACGGAGCTGCAGCATGCCATTTTGACCTTTCCACTTTAATTCTTTCTTTATACGTACACCTTATAGAATAAGTAAGCTTATTGCAACATTGTCTTTTATCATTTTTTTCCCACTTCAATTCTTTCTTTATACGTACACCTTATGGAATCAGTAAGCTTAATGCAACATCGTCTTTTATCTTTTCTCCACTCCAATTCTTTCTTTAATCGTACACCTTCCTTAGAGAATCAGTAAGCTTAACTCTTTGAGTCTAAAGGAACGCATGATACGTTCATAGGTTACTGCCTAGAAGCCCAATGAACGCATAATGCGCCGATTTTACGTTTCTCTTGACTACCCCTTGGGCCTGTGATGCTAAACATTCTGGGACTCAAAGAGTTAATGCAACATCGTCTTTTATCTTTTTTTTTTCTACTTTAATTCTTTCTTTATACGAACACCTTATAGAATCAGTAAGCAACATCGTCTTTTATCTTTTACCACTTTAATTCTTTCTTTATACGTACATCTTCCTTAAAGAATCAGTAAGCTTAATGCAACATCGTCTTTTATCTTTTTCCACTTTAATTCTTTCTTTATACGTACCCCTTATAGAATCAGTAAGCTTAATGCAACATCGTCTTTTATCTTTTTCCACTTTAATTCTTTCTTTATACGAACACCTTATGGAATCAGTAAGCTTGATGCAACATCGTCTTTCCATTTATACGCAGATGCCAGTTATTTTCCAACTACGGCTTTGTCTGTCTAAGACATTAATTCTTTTGTTTTCTTTCCTCTTCTTCTTCTTCCCTCTTCTTTTGTCCTCTTCTTCTTTCTTCTTTTTTTTTCTTACGCTAAATACAACATCGTCTTTTATCTTTTTTCACCTTTAATTCTTTCTTTACACGTACGCCTTATACAATCAGTAAGCTTAATGCAACATCGTTTTTTTTCTTCACCTTTAATTCTTTCTTTTGTAGGTATACATTATAGAATCCCTAAGCTTAATGCAGCATCGTTTTTATATTTTTTAACCTTCAATTCTTTTGTTGTATACATTAAAGAATCCTTAAGCTTAATGCAACATCGCTTTTATCCTTTCCCCTTTAATTCTTTCTTTATATGTATACACTGTATAAACATTAAGCTTAATGCAAATAGCCATCCCTTACTTTGTGTAAAACAAATGTACACAGAATCATACGTTTAACAGTTCCCTTGTTGTGCGCGTGAGTATATATACGAGATAAGAAGCTGCACACAAGGTTAAAGGGCACTGTTGGAAACGCAGTGCCGGTCATGTATTAGTCTGTATAAAGTAAAGTTTAAAGAATGGATTTCGTTTCAGAACGAATGGATAACGCATAAACTGTGATAATTTATAAGCTACTATTAATTTATAATTAAAAACAAAACAAAAAAAAAAGGATTTCATTAACTTTCTTCTGTATACATTTCCTTGTTATTTCGTCAAATTTCTTCTGTATAAATTTCCTTGTTATATATTTGTTTACTTTTGCATAGCAGAACAATGACATGACATTTTATGAAACATCACTACCACTAATTTCAGTCAGGAGCCGCCACTTGGGAGCGAGCATTGTCACTATCACCAATATTTCATGTTTCTTTTATAATACTCAGCCGTTGACCTAAATTATATACAATCATTTTTCCTCTGTCTCGACACGACTCCCTACCAAATGTCAACCTTCGCGTTATGAGTTGGCTTGTAATCACAGCATTCCAGTCGCGTTTATAGTTGCTCAGATTCCCTCTTTAATATATACAACCACCGTCCTGAGGTAAACAGTGCCAATCCTATACTGATTAACAAGACTTCGTGTATGTGCGGTATGCCTCGCATGCTCGGATGTGCCGATCTTTACTCCCAATTCGCGTATTCTTAGTAGTGATGTGGAAACGCTGCCCCCAAAATCCTCGGATCGTCATATCTCTCTAAGGCCTTGGGACATTCAGAATGTGAGGCTGGACATCTCCAATGAAGGCAGAACCAGCCAATCTATCAGCTCTTTCACAGCCAAAAACAACACCTGTACATTCTGGGACAAAGATGAAGGTAACTGCATGCACTCAATTCACGTTTCTGCTTACGAAGCCTGGCTTAGATCCGCCTTCATGCAACACGTTTCCAATTCATCTATAATTTTAAATCACGAAAAATAAAAAAAGCGTAAACAACTTCTGGTTGTTCGTCCACTTCTGGACTCTGGTCCTGTTCCAGAAACTGAGTGTTGTAACCACATCCGTTTCACAGGTCTAACTAATTTGCATGCAGACTGTTGATTCCTTGCCTCTCGGGCAGACGTACCTCCCAGTTAGTCGACTCTAGCGACATGATTTTGGGCAGGCATTGGGTCGATTCTTATTTTCCCCAGAATGGGATATGGACTAATTATTGATTTATCATTATCAAGGGTCCCCTTGCTTTTTATTAGTTGTGAGAAATAATTGTACATACAATTTGTAAACTGGATTATTTAATCTTTAGTATACAATAGACAATGCAAGACATTATTTTTCTCCTCTAGTTCATTAATAATGCGATTCGTTTTAAATAAAAGCTTATGTTTCAAATTTGTTTTTGATCATTGTGTCTCTCGTGGCAAACTTGTACCTCTTGGTTTCTTCTCTTCGGTGCTCTTCTCAGTCAATGTTTTTTCAACGCTTAGTGTTTTTTAACGCTCAGTTCTTTGTTCCAGCTACCATGACAGCGAGCGTGATGAAACACTATAGACCATTCAAAGCCAATGACTCAAGGATTACTGCAATGGTTACCCACTTCCGGTTGTATAGCTACTACTTCACGGTTGGCTGGTCGAGGCGGGTAGGGCAAAGTGGAAACCTTGTAGCCCTAGATTACGTGTTTGGATTTCGCGTCTGTCGTGATGAATGACCTCTAGTTCAACACTGCAGAGTGCCAGAGAGTACTGCGGCTTTGTCCGCGCCAACCCAGCGTGGAGAATTGTCAAACAAAGCCGCTGATGAATGAGAAGACAAATTCAACGACCGTTAACACGGCACGGAGCCTCATCTGACGAACACACCCCAGGCACAAACATCTGCGACTGTCTCCGCGTTCTGCCCTGAGTGATGGTCGGTGGCGAGCAGGGGAGATTAATGAAAGCTCACTTCTTCAAGCGGAGAATGCTATCTCAGTTCTGAACAAGATGAATTGCAAGTTCTTGACTTCTATATTCCTCCGAGGTACTAGAACACTTCCCATGTTGATTCCACGCGTTGTCTATTCATTGCTCAAAGCCACGTTCTCTTTGATAGTGATCCGTCTTTCACTGAAGAGCTCGCTCACTCTCTTCACCTCTAACGTAAGAAAATGACTCTTTTCCACGCTATCAGACGCACTGCGTACATAGAGATAGACTTATATGTTATAGACCAAACAGCACTTGGTGGGTGATGTGGTCAGCATCACACGGGCGGCCTTTACTTCCCAGAAGTGTACCTGGTACCCACTCAATCCTCTAACATGGATCTACTAACATCTATACAAGGAAAGTTAGCTGCAATGGATTTTGACCATTCTTGGTCTCTCATGCTGGTCACATACTGTCAAAATGCTCTATCTTTATATCTCTTGTTTTCTCCCGACTTCTTTCGCTGCCAACCGCGAGCCTCCGACATTAGCCCAGTATGGGTGTATATGGAAAGGGGGTTTCCAAGAAAAACCCTAAGACGAACGTTGATAAGAGAAGCAAAAGGTGCAGGACTGGGCTGCATCTATAGAAACGAAAGGATCGCACAAGATAGAACGGCATAGGGGAATGGTACCAGCCATGTGTGATGTATAACGACACAACATGAGATGACACAATGACATCTTTTCTATAAGTATTAAAAGGTTGTCGATAATCTTTACTGGATAATCTTCTTCTTTATCCCTTTCCAGCTGTTACATGTTGCAAATTTTCTTATCTCTACATGTGTTCCCCCCCCCCCCCCCAAAAAAAAAAAAAGTGCTGTTTCTGTTGTTTGTATTCATCAGTATTCGTGTCTTAGTTTCTTTCAAGACATTTAGATTACCTATTTGGCTGTTTAGTAAAGTCTCAGTGTTTTTCTATAAAACGTCCCAGAGGTCTCGAGAGATGTTCTGTGTTTTACTTGATATTTCATACTCTAACGCCCCAGTGTGGGTTCCCTTGACCCATTTTAGGGGGAAATAGAAGAGGGTTTCTCTTGGAAGCCCTCGTTTCCATATACACACACAGAGAGGAGGAGGGGCGGAGGGAGACCGAGAGAACAGATGCTGGACAGTCTGACATCATGGCGTAGAGGATCATCTGTGTCAGAGTGGACTGAAAGTACGAGACCGAGGGTTGTGGATAGACATGACTACCAACGCCACGCGGCATGGACTAAGAAGAAGAAAAAGTAGTTCCCAGCAAGGTCACTAAAGCTATTCTGGACAAATCAGAGTTTCCCACGGTTTGTGCCAAGTGTAGTAAATTTATCACATTCTCGATCCACTTAAAGATAGTCCCCACAGCTCGTCACAGGTCAGAGCAGGGAACAAAACTAGCGTCCGCTCACTGCCGCCTGCCAGGATGAACGCATTAAGATACGGGACACAGTCGTCCATCTGCAGCACTGACAGAACACGTTCATCAGTATGTCAGAGCTGGACAGGTCCGCGACTTGCTGTGACGTACCGCGGAACATGTCTTGATTTGTTTACACTGGCCAAGGGCTAATTTATGTGTCGGATACTGGTCAGGAAGAAAAGCAGCTTCATGGGGAAAAAATTATAAAACTTCCACTTTCTGATTTTATTCACAAGAAAGAATTTTATCATTTGGCCTAATGACACGTTAGCCCAGGACACTGTTAATGATTATTTACCGATTCATCATCTCTTTGATTGTTGCGTTAATCTATACCCTTCTGTCTGGGGTAAAGATAACTTATACGTCTGTGTTATTTCAATACTTCTGGTAACACGCGTTGGATGTTAACTTTAAAATAAAACAGAGGAGGGAGAGCATGAGAGGCCGGGATGAATAGTAGGAGGAGGTGAAAAAGAATGGGAGGACAAAGAAGACGTAGGAAGACAAAGCAGGAGCAGCTGAAGAAGAAGAAAAAAAAAAGAAACAAAGAAGGAAAGAATGAAAGAAAGAAAGAAAAAAAAAGAAAGAAAGAAAGAAAGAAAGAAGAAAGAAAGAAAGAAAGAAAGAAAGAAAGAAAGAAAAAGAAAGAAAGAAAGAAAGAAAGAAAGAAAGTAAAGAAAGAAAGAAAGAAAGAAAGAAAGAAAGAAAGAAAGAAAGAAAGAAAGAAAATAAAGAAAGAAAGAAAGAAAGAAAAAAAGAAAGAAAGAAAGAAAGAAAGAAGAAAGAAAGAAAAAAGAAAGAAGACAGCAGCAGCAGTTATAGTAGCAGCAGCAAAAGTAGTGCAGTAGTAGCAGCAACAGCAGCAGCAGTAGTAGCAGTAGTAGTAGTAGTAGAAGTAGTAGTAGTAGTAGTAGAAGTAGTAGTAGTAGTAGTAGTAGTAGCAGCAGCAGCAGCAGTAGTAGTAGTAGTAGTAGTAACACAATCTGAAGCAAGAGAAGATAACGAAGATGATGGCAATGAAGATAATAATAAGAAAAAGAGGAGAAAGAACAAAAACTGTGCTCTTCCCAGGACATTCGCTCATTTGCATGTAAACTATACCCTCAAATAAAGAGCAGGTAGCTGAATTTGATGAGCAACATACAACAGGGATAAACAGACAGGCTACCTGTCTCAGAGATAATGTCAGATACGAGCTTTCGACGAGAAGCTACCTTGCACAGTGGAACTATAAACTGAGACTGGGGTTCAATCTTTACGGCCTGCTGTCTCAGCTCTAACGGTTGTGCTTGTGGCAGGTAAGACGTTCTATATAATAATATCACCCCAAGAAGAAAAACAAGGAGAAATATAAAAAGAGGAGGAAGAAGAAAGTATAAAAGGACGACTAGTAGTAGGTAGTAGGCAGCAGTAGGCAGCAGTAGGCAGTAGTAGGCAGCAGTAGACAGCAGTAGGCAGTAATAGGCAGTAGTAGTCGTCAGTAGTAGTCAGTATTAGTCAGTAGTAGTAGTAAGTAGTAGTAGTAGTAGTAGTAAGTAGTAGTAGTAGTAGTAGTAGTAGTAGTAGTAGTAGTAAGTAGTAGTAGTAGTAAGTAGTAGTAAGTAGTAGTAGTAAGTAGTAGTAAGTAGTAGTAGTAAGTAGTAGTAGTAGTAGTAGTAGTAGTAGTAGTAGTAGTAGTAAGTAGTAGTAGTAGTAAGTAGTAGTAGTAAGTAGTAGTAGTAGTAGTAGTAAGTAGTAGTAGTAGTAAGTAGTAGTAGTAGTAAGTAGTAGTAGTAGTAAGTAGTAGTAGTAGTAAGTAGTAGTAGTAGTAGTAGTAAGTAGTATAGGCAGTAAGTAGTAGTAGTAGTAAGTAGTAGTTGCAGTACTACGTAGTAGTAGTAAGTAGTAGTAGTAGTAGTAGTAAGTAGTAGTAGTAGTAAGTAGTAGTAGTAGTAACTAGTAGTAGTAGTCAGTAGTAGTAGTAGTAGTCAGTAGTAGTAGTAGTAGTAGTAGTAAGTAGTAGTAGTAGTAAGTAGTAGTAGTAGTAAGTAGTAGTAGTAAGTAGTAGTAGTAGTAAGTAGTAAGTAGTTGTAGTAAGTAGTAGCAGTAAGTAGTAGTAGTAAGTAGTAGTAGTAAGTAGTAGTAGTAAGTAGTAGTAGCAGCAGCAGCAGCAGCAGTAGCAGTAGTAGTAGTAGTAGTAGTAGTAGTAGTAGTAGTAGTAGTAGTAGTAGTAGTAGTAGTAGTAGTAGTAGTAGTAGTAGTAGTAGTAGTAGTAGTAGTAGTAGTAGTAGTAGTAGTAGTAGTTGTAGTAGTAGTAACGGCAGCAGAAAGAAAAAAGAGGAAGAAGGAGAAAATGAAAATGATCATAAATTTTAAAACATAAAAAAATTTTTAAAAAACAGGAAAAGAAAATAATAAAAAGGGGATAATAAATAAAAAGATATATAGTTCTTATTTTTTTTTCCCTGCCTATGTAGAGTTGAGAAAAGAAAGACAAGCCTGTGAATATGGACCATATTTAAAACAACCTAACACTCTTACCAAAAAATAAAAATAAAAAAGCGGGGTTGGGGGGGGGGGGTGTAGGAGAGACAACTAAAGGCAAGGGTAAAACAGCGATATAATTGGAATGTTATCAAGAAATGGATGAAAAGCAGTGTTAGATAATATACAACCAGCCCTACAGACGTGTTGGATTTCCATGGCAATCTACCTGTGTTGTGGGGACGACTGTGATCGACTGACTGATTCTATCAACTCAATGACTAATTAAGCAACTCTGGAAACTAACTAATATTGAAATATCTCTTTATGTGACACTAGGGTGCCGTGGTGGCGCAGTGGCTAGACGCTCGCCTTCCGAAATGAAGGCCTGGGCTTCGAATCAGCAACGATAATGATGATGATGGTAATGGCGGTGATGATGATGATGGTAATGGCGGTGATGCTGATGATGGTAATGGCGGTGATGATGATGATGGTAATGGCGGTGATGATGATGATGGTAATGGCGGTGATGATGATGATTATGGTAATGACGGTGATGATGATGATGGTAATGGCGGTAATGATGATGATGGTAATGGCGGTGATGATGATGATGGTAATGGCGGTGATGATGATGATGGTAATGGCGGTGATGATGATGATGGTGGTGATGATGATGATGGTGGTAATGGCGGTGATGATGATGATGGTAATGGCTGTGATGATGATGATGATGGTAATGGCGGTGATGATGACGATGGTAATGGTTGTGATGACGATGATGGTAATGGCGGTGATGGTGATGATGGTAATGGCGGTGATGATAATGATGGTAATGGAGGTGATGATGATAACGGTAATGGCGGTGGTGATGATGATGGTAATGGCGGTGATGGTAATGGCGGTGATGGCGGTGATGATGATAATGGTAATGGCGGTGATGATGACGATGATAATGGTTGTGATGACGATAATGGTAATGGCGGTGATGGTGATGATGGTAATGGCGGTGATGGTGATGATGGTAATGGCGGTGATGATAATGATGGTAATGGAGGTGATGATGATAACGGTAATGGCGGTGGTGATGATGATGGTAATGGCGGTGATGGTGATGACGGTAATGGTTGTGATGACGATGATGGTAATGGTTGTGATGACGATGATGATAATGGAGGTGATGGTGATGACGGTAATGGCGGTGGTGATGATGATGGTAATGGCGGCGATAGTGATGACGGTAATGGCGGTGATGATGATAATGGTAATGGCCATGATGATAATGATGATGATGATAATGGCGATAACAGTGATGAGAAAGCAGCAGAATGTGCACAACTGTCAAACATCTTTCAGAACCAGATAAGGATCCACTAAAAAAAAAACGTAAATCATAAACGTATCAGTATCACATGCTCGGGGAATGACGACTACACGAACTGGCATTTGCTGACATGTGTAAACTGATCATCTGTTACAAAGCTATGTAAAAGGCAGCTTCAAAGAGTTGCTAGAATGTGTGCGTCTTTGGATTAAATTCAGTAATGTTACACAACTTTAGGGATATTTTCTCTCGGTTTGAAGAAAAAGATTCTCTTGACATCAAACGCCTCAAATGTAGTGCGTTTCTCTCAAAATATGCCTTATGCAATGACTGGGACCAGGACAACTCGTGAGTCCAAATAGATGCTGTTATTTCTCCGCTATGACAAGCCCCTATCTCTACAAAAACAGACACTACAGTTCGCATTGACCACGTTTGACGGCGGTGTATACAAAGGGGTCTATAACTCACCCACACTAGACCCCATCCTTTTGTGTCACTTCGGGTGCCCTAATATAACTATGTTGTAGTACTGTGAAAAGGGGAGCCGCCGTGGTGTAGCATTTACATGCTCGCCTGTGGATCGGAAGGTCGTGGGTTAGGGTCCGGATAGAGCCAGACTTTTTTTTTTCTTCCAAAAATGACCTGGGCTGCCAGGTAGACCCAGAGTGGGTACCAGGTAGACCCAGAGTGGGTAACAGGTAGACCCAGAGTGGGTAACAGGTAGACCCAGAGTGGGTAACAGGTAGACCCAGAGTGGGTAACAGGTAGACCCAGAGTGGGTAACAGGTAGACCCAGAGTGGGTAACAGGTAGACCCAGAGTGGGTAACAGGTAGACCCAGAGTGGGTAACAGGTAGACCCAGAGTGGGTAACAGGTAGACCCAGAGTGGGTATCAGGTAGACCCAGAGTGGGTACCAGGTAGACCCAGACTGAGTACCAGGTAACAACCAGGAGAGTTAACGCCGCGGCGGGATGTTGACCACATCACCTACCAAGCGCCAATTGATCTGTATAATAAGCTTTTATGCCCAATACGCCTAAAGGCGTGGAAAATTAGTATTTTGCGCTAAAAAAAGTTTCTGTAATTTTAGAAAGTTGGATTCTCTTCTAAATAGTGTCTCTTTGAGACACTGTGTTAAACTTTCAGTATAAGAAAAAAAAAATGTCACCCAGTTGAAACAAGTTGAGAATCGACGATCGCCACCTGCTTGTGATGGGTAACCAAACAACGTCAGGGCAAGAGCAGACAATCGGCTTGTTAACGTCTTGTTTGCTACAGCTGTTATCTCACTTGGACCGAGTCGGGACCGACCATCAAGGCTTGTCTTCAACATGGCTAGAAATAGCACACTCTCTATCTTTCCTTGGCATCTCCGGGGAATCCCTGAGTTGGGTACACCACATCTATGGACTAGTCTTTAACAGTCGTATTACCATTGCATTCTTTCAGCTTATCTAGTGTACAAACGAGATGCCCAAGAGGACTAGACGATGATAAAAGAGATACACACAAAACAAACAGAAGTTTGTCAAGCTCCGGAATGTGAAACAAATGTAATAAAACAGAGTACGAAGGTCAGAAACAGAGAAATATACAGCAATAGTAAATATAACTAATATTCAATGTTGTAAGATAAGACACATAATCAACCTACACTAGACGGCAAGTTACTGTGTAGCTGTAAGTTGTATATTACAATGATGACTCGAGTAATTACAATGGTGCGCCGAGAAATTATAATGATGCCCCAAAATGTTACAATGGACCTCGATATATTACAATGATGCCACTATATGTTTCAATGGTGCATCGAGAAATTATAATGATGCTCCAAAATGTTCCAATAGACCTCGATATATTATGATGATGCCCCAATATATTACATTGATGTCCCGATATATTACAATGGTGCCCTGATAAATTACAATGATGCCCTGATATATTACAATGATGCCCTGATAAATTACAATAATGCCCTGATAAATTACAATGATGCCCTGATATATTATAATGATGCCCTGATAAATTACAATGATGCCCTGATAAATTACAATAATGCCCTGATAAATTACAATGATGCCCTGATATATTATAATGATGCCCTGATAAATTACAATGATGCCCTGATAAATTACAATGATGCCCTGATAAATTACAATGATGCCCTAATAAATTACAATGATGCCCTGATAAATTACAATGATGCCCTGATATATTACAATGATGCCCTGATAAATTACAATGATGCCCTGATAAATTACAATGATGCCCTGATATATTACAATGATGCCCTGATAAATTACAATGATGCCCTGATAAATTACAATGATGCCCTGATATATTACAATGATGCCCCCGATATATTACCATGATGCCCTGATAAAATACAATGATGCCCCGATATATTATAATGATGCTCCGATATGTAACAATGGAGCCCGAAATATTACATTAAAGCCCCGATACGTTTCAATGTTGCCCCGATATGTAACAATGGAGCCCCATTTTTTACAAAGATGCCCCGATATATTACAATGGAGCCCGAAATATTACAATGATGCCCCGATGTGTTACAATGCAGCCCGATTTAATACGATGCCCAGATATATTACAATGGTGCGATAATATATTACAATGATGCCCCGATATGTTAAAATGATGCCACGATATATTACAATGATGCCCCGATATGTTACAATGATGCCCCGATATATTACAATGATGCCCGATATGTTACAATGAGGCCCCGATATATTACAATGATGCCTGATATGTTACAATGATGCCTGATTTGTTACAATGATGCCCCGATATATTACAATGATGCCCCGATATGTTACAATGATGCCCCGATATGTTACAATGATGCCCCGATATGTTACAATGGTGCCCTGATATGTTACAATGATGCCCCGATTTGTTACAATGGTGCCCCGATATGTTACAATGATGCCCCGATATGTTACAATGATGCCCCGATATGTTACAATGGTGCCCTGATATGTTACAATGGTGCCCTGATATGTTACAATGGTGCCCTGATATTTAAAAACGGTGCCCGATATGTCACAATGGAGCCACGATATGTTACAATGGTGCCCTGATGTGTTACAATGGTGCCCGATATATTACAATGGTGCCCCGAAATGTAACAATGGTGCCACTAAATGTTACAATGGTGCCGCTAAATGTTACAATGGTGCCTGATAAATCAATCGGTGATGATGTGTGACTGCAGCAAGGTTGGATCAGAAGTGATATATTAAGTATTGAGAACAAAGAAACCATCAATTATCAATAAAATATTCCAATGAAGTTCATTCGGGGGTGGGGTGGGGGTGGGGACCTATTCCATTAAAACAGAATGAAAACATCAATTTAAAATAATTTTTCTTCAATAAAAGTATCAAAAATTAAAGACATAAAACAAATATTGAAAGCCAGAGAGAGCAAACATGTGAAACACACTAGAATAAAACAAAATCTGAAAAAAAAAAAAAAAAAAACAATGAAGAGAAAACTAAACAAATCCCAAAGTAGAAACTGCAACAGACAGAACAAACTCAGTAAACAATAATAACACAAACAGGGCTGCCAAAGTTAATACTCTTGAACAAGTTTGGTACTATCTGACTAATGTCGAGCAGAATGTTTGCTTTTGGTAACAAGCCCGATATTCTGTTAGATTTTAGAAATTCTGCACCAATATGATAATTTTAGCATCGTATGATAATTTTAGCATCGTATGATAATTTTAGCATCGTATGATAATTTTAGCATCGTATTAGACCTTCAAAAAAGTGACTGGGAGTGTAAAAAAAAATCGCTCTTCTTTAAAGATTTCAACAATAAATGCAGATTTCAACAATAAATGCAGATTTCAACAATAAATGAAGATTTCAACAATAAATGCATTGATGATTTCAAAAATATTGCTCCAAGACATGAATTGCACTAACTATTATCTCGTGCATCTAATCATAAATTTGCAGAACCTTTGAATAACCCTACTTGTTCAGACTCTCCGTGCTAGAAGTTATATCCCGGTGATCTTCATCCGAATGGTGACACTTTGTGTCCCAGGGTACTGGTCGCTCGTTGTACGGTCCTGGTACGGTTGAACGACACAAAGAACGCCCCTCCGCCTCCCACAAGGAACAGCCTTAATGTCACGCTGTCTCGTGCCCTACTGTCTGCTTCGGATTTGTTTTAAGGCTAATGAGCTTCTAATATTCAGTGTCCTCGACTGCGCTGATCCACATGAATTGATTTTCAGAACTGTCACGAGACGATCTCAGTGGTTCCAGAAGTTAGTACTTGTAATAAGTTCCTATGGTTCTAAAGAGAGAGGATTATATTTACTCTGCCCTTTACCCTAATATTACTTTAACCTAAAACTGATTTAAATGTTTCCAGTCCTTAGTCCAGACCAAGCGACTGAGTCTTGGGTAATGTTACGCAATTACACCGGGACTAGAGAATTTCCTTTCACATGCACATGTCATAAATGTTATCTCCTGACCACACTGTAGAGGCCAGCGAACGGGGAACTTAGCATCACACCTGAGCTGGACCGTAGGTCGTAAAGGTTACCTAACACAGACGGCTTTGAAAGACTAGAACAGGGGAATTGAGTGGACTTGTAGACATTGTGGAGCCTGGAGGTCGGAGTTTCGCAAGTCAGTGTAATTCTTGGCAGAACAGGTGTTTGGCAATTAGGAATGTTTGATCTGGGTCAAGTAGTAAACACAATGGCTTCACGGACCGTTTTCACACCGGCTAGTTAGATTCGTTGTAAACTAGATTGGGTCACTTAAGAATGTACGCTCTAGGGATGTCAGTCCAGAATTGACTGACAGGCCACTTGTTAGCTAATTTGATCTAATAGGTACTTCAGAGGCGGGGCTTAAGTCATCGTCTTGGGGGTTGGGTAGAACTAAGTAAAGGGAGGAGTTTAATTTGGACAATAGATTGATACTTATACTTCGAGCCTGTGGAATTCCCGTCATTAATCGCAGCCTGCCGGCAAACAAACACAGGTCGACGTAAAAGTATTTTACGGTCGGATTCTGTTTTGGCGATTGATGGAAAGTTCCCAGGTGAATATTAATTTTAATCTTGTATACATAGGTTAGGGAGTTAAGTTTAGTCTATACTACCTTTTCCTAATTTTTCTGCACATTCTGCTTGAAATAGTTCTTTGTGAGTATTCAGTATCTCAGTTAGGGAACTGCTAAACTATTCCTATTTCTTGTATGTTTGTGTCACATGTTTTTCAGTGTATGTTTTCATGTGTATAAAATAAGATGTGAACAATGACATTTGCTATAATGAAATGTAATTATATTGTTTCCATGATCAGCCAAAATATGAGTTTGGACTGTGGGAAATCCTGCCCATATGTGCAGGGATGCTGTTACATTTTGTGTGCCCACCATGTGCTCACTTAAGGTGTTCACCTAGACAGGGGATTTATAACCCCAGGGGAAGAATGATGGGTGTATAGAATTCACGGTCACTGAAAGATAATATTCAGGACAGCATGCACACATAAAATGGTTGGAGTTTCAGCACATAACCTGCCCCACGTGTTGATGGAAAAACAATGATTGGAAGTCTGAGTGAAGACGGACAACAGACTTAGAAAGTCAACTATCATGACATAGCATGAGAGGAATGCAGGTTATGTGACGCCCATGTAAGACAAAAGACCTTCAGACTAGACTGAAGAGGATGTGGAATATGAGGAGGAGTGATGGGATATATTTTATTATTATATGTTACAATAATTGATACATGTATTCTTAGTGTAAGTCAAGATACTACACGTATGTGTTTGTTTCCATGATTACAGCGCCCATGTGACGATCAGTCCATGAAAGAGACTACATTGTGTTAGACTCGGCCAGCTGGGAACGAGGTGGAGAACGAGGTGGAGAACGAGATGGAGAACGAGGTGGGGACGAGCAGGGACCGAGGTGGAGGACCAGGAGAACTGGGAGGAAAAGGTGGAAGAACTTGACAGTACCCAAGGCTGTCAGAGGTTCTATGATAATTAAGTTACGTCTCACCATGTGTTATGGATGTAAACTTATCACCACCATTATCCATTCACTCTAATCTTAGGTGCTCAGTTATCTAGCTGAAGCCCTCATTATCACCATACCATCACTATCTATTATACAATAATGATGACTAATGTCATACTCTGATTGCTAGGTTAATAAATCAAATATATGGTCTTATCCTGCATCAGTTTTTGTAATTCCAAATGTCTGTTCTTACATGTTCAATTAAACTGTTAAGATAGAATACCATTTGGTGGGGGCTCAATTAATATGATAATAATTCTTTAATTATTCATAATAACACCGGGAGAAGGTAGATGACGGAGGAATCATTTGCCCTGTCTAATAATTCATTTAATATAATGCTATAGACATCTAAAATTCCTTTCCTTCTCTTGTGGGTACCAAGTGCAGCTAATGTTAATGTACTTAACGAGCCAATATGGCTGTTTTCTTGGATATCCAGGACTTTGTCTGAGAGCAACATAGCTCAAATTTTAGTTCGGTTAATCTGGTGGAGGGAATGTGTTGAGAGGAACATCCCCACTCAACATTATAAAACATTAAATCCCACCGCGTCACGTCACACTAGCACGGAAGCAATTATTATGGCAAATGCTTCGATTTTAAGATCTTAAACAATTCGTGCACTTCTTTCTTCTTAATAGATGGTGCCACATCCTAAGAAGTGTTCAGTGACATCTAGATTCAGTAAACCCATACATATATATTTTTTTTAAGTTCGTGAAATGACCCATAACTGACATCTATATGTTGCCATATGCTTTCTAACACGTTTACCTGGCTTACAGGTGTTTGCTGGTATGCTTCTACTCATAGGTCCAAATGCCGGAATTCCTCGCGAATGCAGTCAGTCTCCAGATGCTGACCATGCGCGGGAAACTATCATTCCGGACATATCTTTAGAAGTCGTGATGCATCAATCAACACAAACCCAGAAACAAACCACACAATCAATCAACAGGGTCCTGTCAGCGTCAAAGAGAGTCAGATATCAATAAACCCACCACGGGACATGGTCTGGCTGCTCCAAGCAAGCATTCCCTCGGCCACCACCTGCAGCTTGTCCAGCCACGCAAAGAAAACAACCGTGTGCGACTTGGCCGTGAGGTAACCTTTGGCAAACTTGGTGGAACGTATCATGGAATGAGAGACCAATGCCCACACAGCAGTGGCATTACTGACATGCCTGTTTCTCTCTTTCTTTTACGTGTATTATATCTATTGACATGGAAGACCTAGCTCTACAGCCCACAGTCTGCAATAACGTTCACTGATCGATGGGTAAAATCAACACTGGCAAAACGAGATGACTGAGGATTGCCATCACTTTAACTATCACAGACCCAGTGGGACACTATTCTCCAAAAGAACAGTTCCGAATCAGCTAAGAACCCGCTTATTTTCGAAGGTCTGCCACCGAAGCTACATTTTTAATCACCGTGAATAAATTATTAGAAATGATACATATTACAATGGCAAACGAAATGCATTAAAAAACTATTTTTTCCCCTGCACGTTTTTGTAAATGATATTACGGACCCTTTAAATGCGTTCCCGACCTCCAAATGGAAAATATTGCGCTAAGACAGATGAGTAGTTGCGTCAAGAATTGACATCACAGTAATCGGGGCATTCCCATGAGTGCTCCGTCCTTATCTTTAGCGCAAAGTTCCAATACTGATGGTACCGGTCACAATCTGGTTATATGTCCGTCTTGCCTTTCCGCTGAGTGTAGTGAGCCGGCCAGACCCTATGGTTACACCCAGGTGTCTCATTCTTTTCAAGCCGTAATAATCTTGTTCCTCTACTAATTCCGTTGCTTGTTGCCAAAGGATCTTGACCACATCTGCCTTATATGTATCAATTCACGACCCAGTGGTACAGATCCGGCCAATCTGTCTGGCCATTAATTACCAACTACGCCGACATACTTGAAGAAAAGATCGAAAGTATGCTCACTACCCGTGACCTTTCCAGTGAAGCTGGCCACTCTGCTTTAAGCATCCCTGCCTTCACCTTTCTTAGCCTGCTTTCAGAGTCAGTTACAATTACACGTGTGTATGCATCTTGTTCTCTAACCATCGGATAGCTGTAGTTACCGCCTCCACTTCCATTCTCATGCTAGATGTTGTAATGTCGTATGCTAGGCTGTCCTGCACTCAAGATTTTCTATTGGCTTTCGCTACGAACCCCCAGGCACTTCTCTTTCCTCTCAACACTAAACCATCTGTATAGATAATCAGATCACTGTGCGTGAATTGACGTGAATCATCTGTTGGACTTCCACCTCCGTAGCACTCGCTGGCCACTCTCTGCACACCCGGCCCAATGTAATCATAATCCTACACAGGTCAGACTTTTCCTTTGGTACTCTGACCCACTCCTCTCCTCGCCCAATGTTCTCCGGCATACATACTTGTCTTATTGTGTCTTCTGCTTGAACCATCCACGACTTCTCCCTTTTCAGCCTCTGACCCATGCCTGCAGCCAACGCTTCATACAGAGGGTGTTCTTTGTATGCAGCTACTCTGAGTAAGTCAGATGTGGGAAACAATGTCTTTTGAAATGAAAAGCGAAAAAAAAATTTACAAGAACTATTGGAACAATGGCTATAAAAACGGCACTATATAAGTAAAGGAAAGAAGTGGGGATAAAATGACAGACTAGACAAAATAACTCCAGGGCTATCGAGTTGCTACGACGGGATTTTACTTCCCAGTGTTTAAATGCCGACAACAGCGCATCGGTGAGGACCTACAAAGGACAGCTTACTATACACCTGCCTGTACGGTTTTCCAATCCGGCTTGCTGCTACCTGAAAGTCTGCCTGAAACAGAATTGTAATCCACACTTCTGTAAGGGTAGGCAGCATTATTATAAATCTCTAAAAGCAGTCTCCACCCACCAGTTTGATAAATGTTTATAAATCAAGCACAGGTCTCTCTCTCTCTCTCTCTCTCTCTCTCTCTCTCTCTCTCACTATCTATCTATTTATCTCTCTATCTCTCTCATGCTCAGGGTATAGTGGCTTTCATTTAGCTACGGTTGTTTTTGATGCTGCCGTGTTCATTCCTATTTCTAAAGCATGACTCTGTTATAGATCGTGCCAACGCATTCTCGTCAGCTGGACATTTACACCCGTGGATCTTTTCAATCCTAGTTTTTAATTATATCTCTTTACTGTTACTCCAGGAAATTTCCAACAATACGTTTCTGTTGTTATGATTTCTCGCTCATTAATTGTAGAAAGCTTCCATGTCTGACACTTACCATAAAGGGTTATTCATAACATCCTAAGTCAGCATACTTGGCTGTTTTAGCAACCTGCAGCCTTCGTAGACTCACTTTACATTCACAAAACCACGCCCTCCCACGCACGTGTTAGTGTATATATAAGTTGTGTGGAGAACTCAGATAGGATCTGCCCAGTGTCTGCAGACGTGGACCCGGTGTTACATGACGCCGTGTATCAGTGAGCGGAGGAATAAGGAAATGACATCAAATGAAACAAGCGAAAACATACCCAACAAGGGGTAATCTAACCGCCTGGGAATTTATCCCGCGAAACAGTGAAGGGGCAAAATTGCGGCTGAACAAAAGGTTGTGTAATGTAAAGAATGGTGGGTGTGTGTGTGTGGGGGGGGGGGGTGTTTACAAAGTGGAGGTACAATTAACTATTTGGTCAACAACAGGAGAGTAACTTCCATTCCCATTCATTCATCGACGGGTGGCAGGGCTTCTCCTATGTTGCAGAGGTGTCATGTTTTCCTTAATGTAAACGCTTTAACCGTTCTCTTTTCTGTGTTGTCACCGCTGATCTGCGTGATTATTTTAAAGTTTTGCTACTTTCGCGACAGTTTGGGAGTATGGAAACTGCAATGTTTTTCCATTCCTACGTTCCTTTTCAGTTACTTCTTTACAGTGGTGGGTGGGGGTGGGAGGAACCCGCTAACGAACGTTGAAATACAAAAACATCCCAGTTGTAATACTCACAAACCGTCGCACCTGCGGCACTTCATCATGCAGTATTATTTGCTTGTACACAGGCAAAAAAAACTCATGGTAACACAATGTCCCACAAACAAGCCAATCCATACCATAACCCCCCCCCCCCGCAACATAGGAGAGGCCATGCGACCCGACGAGGCATGAATGAGAAGGGAAGTGACTCTTTGTGAGTGTGTGTGTGTGTGCGTGTGTGTGTGTGTATATGTGTGTGTGGACCAAAACATTATTGGTATCCAAAGGGAAATATACAATAAAAAAAGAAAAGAATTATTATCCTAATTATTTAGGTTTTTCATTTTCATTTATTGTTACATGAGTGCGTTAATCCGCCCCCTTGTAGGATGCAATTTTTCTTTAGTTGAAGCTCCACTTTGGCTTTTGCCGGGGGCCCTTAATATAGCTGGGCTATAACGGCTCAAAGGGGTTTCTGGGACCTCTTCACATAAGATCCTCACACCCATGGTGGCATTTTGTGTCACCGGGTGTTTATCGCTTGTTTTATGTCCTAGTGGGGTACAACAAGCAAGCTAAATCAATCGGTGATGAGGGGTGATCAATTCGTACGTAAAAGCACCAGCAGGTAATGATTACACTGGATATAGTATCACGTGATATTTTCCTCATCGCCGCTGATGAGATTATTCGTGTACAGCAAGCATCGTTATACAAATAACTGGTAACCTTTACACGTCACAGTCTCCGTATTTGTGACGTAAGCATGTAGCGAGCTTTCATCTAACAACTGGCTGGTTTTACTTCCCAGAACACTTCCTGGCACCAATTGTTAGGTTTTGCCGAGCCTCTTTCCCAGTCTCCAACTTAAGAGAGCCCTCCCAGGGGTCGCAAAGAGGTTTGAAGGGGAAGGGGTGTCAAATAATTTTAATACTGCGTGCATTTGTATCATTATACTAACATTCGGGTTTAATTTATTTCATTAGGAGAGAGAGAGAGAGAGAGAGAGAGAGAGAGAGAGAGAGAGAGAGAGAGAGAGAGAGAGAGAGAGAGAGAGAGAGAGAGAGAGAGAGAGGGGGGGGAACCCGCCCCTTTCCAATTACAAACTTTATTTATTTTTATTTTCTCAGCCAGGACTAGAATATTTTCTATTTTGCTTTATCGGTCCGCCAAACTTTTAGTTCACGCTTTTCCCGTTGGCACCCCTTGTCTCCCCTATTTTTTGTAAACATCGCTCCCCGCAGACGGCCGTGCGGTTTAAAACTAACCCGCCCTGTTCATAGCATCAATACTTTGACTTTCTTCGCCAGCTATTCGGGATTTCTGGAACCCCCAAAACCACACTTGCGTATCCCAGAGTAACACTTTCCCGACTCTGTGACCTATAAAATATACTCCTAGCAATGAACGATCGACGGCTGCGCTTGTTTTCCTGCCGCCCTAATGTCATAAACAGAGCCGGATATGATGTCTGTCTAGAGTAAGTCTTGTTTTTTAGATGAAGCGCGCTACAACTACAAACAAGCGGGCTATCGGCACGAACAAAAGCAGATACGTGAAAACCCCATGGCGCCAAATGGGCCAGTTTCTTTTTTCCCGCTGTGGGGTCGCTGCGTACGTCTACGATAAAGGCATTTAACGGGTATTAATTGAGAATTACCCTAATAACTTTAAAGTTTGAACAACGGATTGTTTTTTTCAAGAATCCAGAAACCATGAGTAGTAAACCCTTTGACTCGGTATTATGGATATCGCAAACCTTCAGTCTTGATTCCATGATAGATACCGTAAATCTGGGAGAAATGTGGCTTTTCTGCTTACCCGCCGCGAAGTCAGCTTTAACCAACTACGCCAGAGAGCCGGGCTAAACAGCGGATTAACATCATGTCACAATGATAGTAACCCATAAGTGCTCCGTTCTTTTTCCAACTCAAATCTGAGTTCAAAGAAGCTCAGCACAATGCACAGGCTCTGTAGCACCGGCGAGGATACTGAAATATATATTTTCAATCCCAAATTTTGCACGGTCAGCGCGGTTAGGCTACTCTTTTCGATTTCCAACTGCCAAGGGATTTTTTTATGTGCGCAACAATGCACACGGGCGTCTGATCTCACTACCCAGGGACTAGAGGGAATTACTAGAAGTCAAAGTCCACGTGAAAAAATCCTAGCCCTTACCGGGGATTGATCCTGGAACCTCTAGCACTCGAGGCGGACACCATGCCTCGAGACCATGCAGCCACAATCCTAATGATTAAGAAACCGTTTTAAGAATGCATACTTCGCAACACTGCTGGTCCTAATCAAGGGGTAAGGAAATTCGGCACACAGGCCGTAAAATGCAAGTGAAATAATTTTATCTAGCTGGTCCTTATCTGCACGGTACTACAGGTCACACTAGGCTGGTATAGCCATTACTATGATTTCGTATAAATTCTTTGGAGGATGAACAGAGTATCTGAGATCTGTCCCTTTGGTTTGCCATCTAAGACTGATAATTTGTTATTGTTAATATCTCAGGTTGGTAAGTTCTCCCTGTGGTAAACCCAGTGCCCTCTCAATATATTCTTTAATAAACAGAGCTCATCGACCCCCCACTCCCCCCCCCCCGTACAATTTTGTGGGTGCCCTAGCCCCTCCCTGAAGTTTTTTTCGCCAGGGACACAGATGAGTATCATTTATTTTATACATTAGAGTCCTATGTAGTCACTTCATAGTTAGAGCATATTTGTGTATGTGTACTGTGTTGTCCTTTATGTGCTGATGAAGGCTAACCGCCGCAACGTCCTTTGTTTGTTTATTGTGATCGATTTTGTAAAGCTAACATAAACTATTTGTTGTTTCTTACCAACTTTTTCTCTCCCCTATAATTTTCTACTCCTTTTAAAAACTGAAGTTATGGGGAAGAGTGCTGAAGGTACCTTAAACCCCAGGTTCCAGCACCCCTGAGAGAAACCATCACTCTTCCCGGCGAACATTTCCACCCCAAGCATTCAACAGTTCACGTTTCCCAGCAACGTACCATATTTACCATATAGACAAGAATAATGCCGGTTAAAGAGATGCCCCGTGATTCTGGCGATCTCCTATTTCTGGGTCAGCATTTCCGAAAATAACACACGACTACACAAGTCACTTACACAAGATTGTTATTATACACGCTACACTTGTAGCAAACAAACTAGCGACGGGTTAAATAACTAGAGATTAACTCTGATATCACAGACTCGCCACCCACAAACGCCTCACACACCGTCACTACACAATTTGGGTGCGCACACAATGAGTAATTCTACGCTAACTTACTATTTATTCTCCTGGCTAGAGCAACCGTCTGGAATTTCTCCTAACAACCGAAGAGAAAACAGCTGAGAGAAAGGCAGGCCAAACATTATTCCAGCGTATTTTAATTAAAAACAATTAAACGCTAACTGAGTTGCTGGCACCAGCTTATCTGGTCACCCAAACCAGAGCCCATATTCCGTGGAGTCGGGACAATAACAGTACACTAACAGATGCTAAGTTTCACTAACGCACTGGAACTGTTGACGGGATGACCGTCTTTGCAATGTTACTGTTTTCGACGTCGAGTCAGCTGTCCGATGACATCAGGAAGACACTTGTGCCATCATCATCATCACTATAATAATAATCCACAACCGAGGCAGTGCAGTGGCTGGCATACTTGCGTGAGCCCCAAGGTCTTGGATTCAAATCCGCAGATTTATTTAATAAAGCTTTAAATAGCTCCCAAGTCGACCCAACCTGATGAGCATCAGAAAGGTTGCATTGTATGCAACAGAACGGAACCGATCAATCAAATGTTCATATTACTTTTTCAAACGTTAATTTATTATAGAGAAAGCATTACGGTCTGATGTGTTAATATTTGTTTTTGTGTTCACTACTCGATCCGTGCGTGGGTAATATGAATGTATGTAACATATGGTGCTATTTCAATGGTTTGGGAAGACAGACACGGCTTATGTAATGAAGACAAATTTTTAGGGGTGCCTAGCTGGTCGTGCATCTTGTTCATGAAGCGTGACGCTGCCGTCATTTGGAGGTGACAAGTACGATTCCCGGTATTGTAATTATAGCTTTGGTTTGTATGCTGTCTATTGTGTCCTTCTAACTGTTTTCTTTCTACGAGTACCTAACAATGTATGTCTATACGTCAGTGACACACCAGACAAGTTGGCAAGGGACTGAGTAACTCTTTGGCGTGCTGTGATCAGAAAGAAGTTCTGCAAAGGACCTGCTGCTATGTGATGATGATGAATAACTGTCACAGCCATACAGTCCAGTGACCAGCACTTGCCTACCGAAAAAGTGGTCGTAAAATCGAATGAGTAGATACAGATCTACGTCTGCGGTGCCCTTTTATGTCAGCAGTAGCATCACAGAACCCTGTAAACAAAACCTGGACATTTAAGGAAAAAGGACCCGTGAAAAGTTATAATTTTTAGACTTCACTTCTGTCACACATGAATCAAAATCAAAAGTTTTTTTTTTTTTTTTTACACATCTTTTTTTTTATTATTCAACTTGTTATCTTCAACATTTTTGTCTTCACAATAACTTCTCTCTCTTCTCTCTCTCTCTCTCTCTCTCTAAAAAAAAATGAAGATTTGTGTCTGAACATTTAAAAACTGTGTGTGTTGGGAGGGGGGGGGGGGGGGGGGGGAGTTAAAGGAACTCTTCCCTACCGGGTACCGCCTAACCTTGCAATATGACTGGAAAGGGTGAAATGTGGTAGAAGCCAGTGAGTCAATTTATGACCCTGTGGAAATACCGTTATTTCCTCTCTCTTTCTCTGTGCGTGTGTGTGTGTGCGTGTGTGTGTGTGTGTGCGCGCGCGCGCGTGTTTAAGCAAGTATACGTGTGACCGATGGTAATGCTCTTACCCACACACAAAAAACTGGGCACCATTTCAAACGGCGATCCCAAGGGACGCAATCTGTTGTAACCTAACTTTAAATGCCCATCCTAGGGGACGCAATCCACTGTTTGTGTAAGTTCACACAATAATGATATTTTTTCATATTATATATTATTTCAGATTAGGGTTAGGGCTAAACCTAACCCAATCCATATTAGATATTACAGAGCATTATTGTGTGAACGTACACAAACAATGGATTGTGTCCCTTATGGTCGCCATAAACAAACGATAGATTGTGTCCCTCAGGGTCGCGGTTTGAAGCAGTGTCGAAATTTGTGTTATATCTGTTATACATTGCAAAATGTGCGAAGTGCTGAAAGCGTCAATGTGATATCTTCATTGGCAACTGGAATTACTTAGCCACTATATATATATATATATACTTTTGGATGGACAACTTTTATCGACGCTTCGTTGATATTTGATAAAAAAAAGAGAATATCTTGTCAATTTTAAACTTAAAAGCGTAACCAGTTGTTGTACATTACTGACGTGGATAATAAAGAAAGATTTCAGCTCTGCACCAAGAACAAAATGTGAAAGTCCTGGAATATCGCCATACAGTCTACCATAAATCAATCAACAGTGACGCGTGAAATCACCCTTGCCTGAAGAATCAACAGCAAAACCGCTTTGCTGTTCAAAGTACAGGAAGCAAATTGAACGGAAGCTGAGCTTTAAAAAAAAAAAGTGACGTTAGCAATTTTTGCAATACACTTGAGCGGGCGATTCACAAGTTAGTTTATGCTTTCGTGGGGTGTAGGATTTGACAGATAAGAGTAGGAGTAGGTGAGTGGGACGTGAAATGTCCTACACGTAGAAGAAGAAGCCGGTGTGGTTATCAATATGTATATATAAATAGTAAATAGGAAGAAACGTAGTGAATAAATTATATCAGATTAAAAGGTAAAGAGAAACATTACTGAGGTGAACACACACATTACAAAGATGTGACAGAGAAAGAGAGATTATTGATCATGACAGGAGAGACACACATAGACACTCTGATGAAAGAAGAGGTAAAAAGAGAGAATATGTACTCATAAAGGAACAGGTCTCGATATAATCTTGATAGATGACAGGAGATACAAGAGGTAGAACCAAATCTTGATTCATGGCAAGAGAGGTTGAGAGAGAATTATTACTGGTAACGTTAGAGGTAGAGACTTCATCCATGACAGGAGAGGTAGAGACATACAGAGATAAGACTGACTGATAACAGGAGAGGTAGAGACTCTTCATCCATGACAGGAGAGGTAGAGACTCTTCATCCATGACAGGAGAGGTAGAGACATACAGAGATAAGACTGACTGATGATATGAGAGGTAGAGACATACAGATATAAGACTGACTTATGACAGGAGAGGTAGAGACTTCATCCATGACAGGAGAGGTAGAGACTCTTCATCCATGACAGGAGAGGTAGAGACATACAGAGATAAGACTGAGTGATGACAGGAGAGGTAGAGACTTCATCAATGACAGAAAAGGTAGACACATACAGAGATATGATTGACTGATGATAGGAGAGGTAGAGACTTCATCCATGATAGGAGAGGTAGAGACTCTTCATCCATGACAGGAGAGGTAGAGACATACAGAGATAAGACTGACTGATGACAGGAGAGGTAGAGACATACAGATATAAGACTGACTTATGACAGGAGAGGTAGAGACTTCATCCATGACAGGAGAGCTAGCGACTCTTCATCCATGGCAGGAGAGGTAGAGACTCTTTATCCATGACAGGAGATGTAGAGACATATAGAGATAAGACTGACTGATTACAGGAGAGGTAGAGACTCTTCATCCATGACAGGATAGGAAGAGACATATAGAGACTATATTTTCATGGCAGTAGAGGTAGAGGCAGATAGAGAGTACTGTTTTATGACAGGAGAGGTAGAAATATATAGAGAGTACTGTTTCATGACAGGAGAGGCAGAGACAGATAGAGAGTACTGTTTCACGACAGGACAGGCAGAGACAGATAGAGAGTACTGTTCATGACAGGAGAGGTAGAGACAGATAGAGAGTACTGTTTCATGACATGAGAGGTAGAGACATATAGAGAGTACTGTTTCATGACAGGAGAGGTAGAGACAGATAGAGAGTACTGTTTCATGGCAGGACAGGTAAAGACAGATAGAGAGTACTGTTTCATGACAGGAGAGGCAGAGACAGATAGAGAGTACTGTTTCATGACAGGACAGGCAGAGACAGATAGAGAGTACTGTTCATGACAGGAGAGGTAGAGACAGATAGAGAGTACTGTTTCATGACATGAGAGGTAGAGACATATAGAGAGTACTGTTTCATGACAGGAGAGGTAGAGACAGATAGAGAGTACTGTTTCATGGCAGGACAGGTAAAGACAGATAGAGAGTAATGTTTCATGACAAGACAGGCAGAGACAGATAGAGAGTATTGTTTCATGACAGGAGAGGCGGAGACAGATAGAGAGTACTGTTTCATGACATGAGAGGTAGAGACAGACAGAGAGTACTGTTTCATGACATGAGAGGTAGAGACATATAGAGAGTACTGTTTCATGACAGGAGAGGCAGAGACAGATAGAGAGTATTGTTTCATGACAGGAAAGGCGGAGACAGATAGAGAGTACTGTTTCATGACAGGAGAGGCAGAGACAGATAGAGAGTATTGTTTCATGACAGCAGAGGCAGAGACAGATAGAGAGTACTGTTTCATGGCAGGAGAGGTAGAGACAGAGATAAGACAAATTCATCAGGAGAGGTCGGTACAGATAGAAAGACGACTGTTTCATGACAGGCGAGGCAGAGGCAGAAAGTGATGCGACCGATGCATGATGGGAGAGGCAGAGACAAGACAAAAACTAAGGATTTATTACAGGTGAGGTAGAAAGATTACTGATTAACTGAAAGGAGAGTTTTTATTGGATGTTTCGACAGAAGCATTACTTAACGACGTGTAAAGAGGTAACGTGATCGAACATTCGGACCAATAAGGTACGTGAGCAAAAAGAAATGTATCCTGACACCCCTCCAAGTCATGGAAAAATCCTGATTGCCAATAACAACAGAGATCAGTTCACGGGCGTCGACACAAAGAAAACATGGAGAGGGGCTCAATGAAATTTCTAGGTGGCTTAAGCGGGCCTTTTCATGTTTAAGTGTGTAATAATTATAATGGAGGGGTTCAATGAAAGGCGGCTAACAGACATATCCTAGTTTAATTGTGTAAAAACTAAAATGCCCTAAATAAAAAATAAATATAATACTACATCATAAATAATATAGAATGCAATTTTATATGCAAATATTTAAACAGAGAACTTAGACAAGTTGGGGGGGCTGGGGGAGGATGACCGTAAGTAAAAAATAGTTTAGGACCCCTTTCCTCGCCTTTAGGGCATATAGGACTAGACATATATTTTTATAGACCAATCGGTCAGCATCACGCCGTCCGCCTTTACTTCCCAGGACTGCACTCAATGCTGGGTCGACCTGGTGGCCAAGGTCATTTTTGGAAAAAAGTCCAGCTCCACCAGAAAGCGAACCCATGACCTTCCGATCCGCGGCGAGCATCTAGCCGCTCTGCCACGGCGACTCACGCTTCAGCCCTCAGAATCAGGCGCCCCAGGATCCGGCGCCCCCAGAATCCGGCGCCCCTGGATCAATTAGACTTTAAGCATGCGCATGCAAAGTACGGAAGTAATTATGTCTCCTGTAACTACGTTCTCTACCATTACAAAAAGCCAGAATTCTCTCCCGTTTACGGCCAAGTAACGAATCGAAAACTAATATGTCCTTTAAGCAAATGCTTACGTAGCGTAGTATACCAGGAAAGCCTGTGAACTCTGTACTAATCTTCACGCTCAAATTCAATACAGAAGATAAATGAGAATCCAGCTAGACATAAGGGCTCCGCTTTTTTCAACGCCTGAATTCAAAGATATATATAAGGCCCTGCCTCTACAGACTGATGGCAGACCGCTTGTGCCCTGAAGTCTAAGAATGTGTTCGCTCTTATCAAACACGCGGTTATTTAATAATACCTTCAATCTGTGATGGGCGAGATATAAATTACAAGAATGGAAGAATGCAAGCTCGCGCCTACAGCTTTTCACACTACAGACTGGCGGGGACGACAATGACGATCAACATGAAAGCAGATTCTTAACGCTGGCGCCATAATTGTTCACCCTGACTGAAGTATTTAATCTACATAAAGTGTTTCCCTTTTGTGTCTGGCATTTACAAATATTGGCGCTACAGACGTCGTTATTCTTCTTTTCTCCGTGAATTATCTCAATTATTCAGACTCCTTTATTGTTACCGGACACCGCGATCACAAGGCGATCTGTAAGGAATTGTGATAACTCTACACTGGAGATATTGGCTATTGTAATGTGTTTGCCAGACGTTATGCAAGGGCCCTTTTCTTTACAGTGCATGTGGGGTCTTGTGGGATATGGCTGTCTTATTGTGAGTTATTCAGTGGTGGCATAGTGGTTAGTGCGCTGTTTAAAACGTGGTATGTGGTCAATCCCCTACTGTGGCACATTAACTGTTCAGATATTTTGTCTGTACCAGAGCAAGCTATTTAACGGTTATAACTGTAGATCTCTATATACAACAATAAGAAATAGACGAGCACTGTTCTTTGGCTACGCAATGAGAAGAGAGACATTGGAGAACATCGTGACAACTAGATGATCAGTGGAAAAATGGGTAAAGGCAGACTAAGAGAGATGATGCTGGATGGGCTGAAACGATGGCATGGAGGGAAATCATCAACAGAGCTTTTTCAGGCAGCCAAGGATCGTGATCTGTGGAGAAGCATGAGCGCCTACGCCAGTTGGCAAGGCACATGATGATGATGATAAACCGCAGCTTAACTTTCCAGTGCCAAAGAAAAATTAATTATATTATTTGTTATTATCGTTTACTGTTTATTATTACTGTTCACTAAGATGTCATGGAAACAACCAAGGTATGGAAACTGGCACCAGTTGGATCTTATCCTCACAAAGTTGCAGCACTTGAACTATGTATCACTAACTCGCAGCTACCACAACGCTGACTGTGATACTAACCATTCCCTGGTTGTTATAAGAGTTAGGATGACACTAACTAGAATTTTCACTTCAAGAAACAAATATATCGCCAGGTTAAATATTTATACAACTGAAGATCCTGAAAAGTGGTAGGAATTCCAACAACAAATCGAAGATGCTTTCGCTGGTCAAAAGGATAAGTATAAAGCAAGCCTAAGATGGAATGTAATTAAGGAGACAAAAACAACTGCAACAGCCTACAGGATTAGAGAACATAGAAGTAAGGACTGGTTTGAAGCAGATAAAGAGACACTCCAACCGTTAATTAATTGACAGCAATAATTTAACCCTTTGGTAATCCGTAATAAATGGCAAAAAAAAAAAAAAAATTTGGACAGCTTCAACCTGCCACTGGGGCTTGGTTTTAATTGCGTCCTTGTTTCTTTGCGGTTTTTGGTTTCTTTCTTTTTGTGCGACGTGGTCTCACGCCTGGTTGTGCTTTTTTCTTGGATTTCTGCAACACCGGCCTAGATTGGGAGTGGATGTATTGCTAGTCCTGAGAAGGACTAGCAGAGTATGCCTGGCACGGCCTGAATCGGGAAAGGGTGGGAGTAGATCAGGTTGTCGAGCAATCATGCCTGGCTGGTTTTTCGCAAGTGACTTTTTTCCGGTCCAATGAACTGGGTTTGGTAGGTGTCATGGCGGCTTGGTCAGTTCTGGTTGGCTAATGGCTTCTTGATTCTGCGGTTGAGCTGGTTCGTCTGCTGGGTTGTTTTTGATCGGTTTATCTGGCTTAATATTGGCGGCGTCTGTTCGGTGTTCCCTGCTTCCTTTGTTTCCTTTTTGTCGCTTTTATTCGCCCATAGGCTTCACTCACCAGTTCCCAGTATCTTTCCAATTTTGCGACGAGGGCTCTGCTTTTTTCATCGGCTCTGAGTGTACCTTTTGCAAACATCTCGTCGTCATAGTGGATCTGGTAATAGCCTTCCTCAATTATGAACTTGTGCGGGAGAGCTTGTTCGTTGATGATTTCTACCATCTTTCTTAAGCCGTCCTTTGGGATTACAATGGTTTCTGTGTCCTCATCATCAGATTTTATCTCGCCGGCTTCCTGGTCAGTTTCATCCTCACATACTTCTTCTTCTGGTTCCGAGCTGTTGGTTTCTGCGGCTGGGGTCGCCTCTGTACCTTCGGATATGGTTACGCTATCTGACTGGATTGCGTTTTCCTCATCGGTATTTGTCTCTGTAATTTTGTCGGCCCTGCTGATGCTTGGTTTTACGGCTAGTGCCTTGCTTCTTTCTGCGAGTAGCAGTTCTCTTTCTTGCTTTGCTTCTCGGGTTGCAGCTTCTGCTTCTGCTGTTGTTTTGACTAGCAGGGCGACTTCTCTGTATGTGGATTCTCTGGCTTCGTTTAATAAGGCCGTCTCTGTCTTTCTTTCTTCTCGTTCGGCTTGCCGGTAGGCTGCTGCCTGGTCTTGATCTGTCTTTAGCTGTGTCAGAAGGCCTTGGAGCTTTTGGTTTGCTTCATTGATTTCTGCTACCAGCTTGGTGTTTTGCGCAGCTTCTGCTATTCTGTCTGGGCTTTGATTTCGTCGAGTGTTTGGGAGATTAGTCCCAGCATTTCGAGTCTTTCAGCGGTGGCCTTCTCTCTGTCTCCTGTCAGCTTCTGGACTGCGAGTTTAAGTTCTGCCACTTCCTGGGTTATCGCGGTGTTGTTTATGACTCGGATTACCTTCTCTGTTCTTCTCTCTCATCTCGGTATTGCAGCTTGCAGTTTGCACTTTTTAAGGTAGGTGCAGCCCAGGTATCTGGCGCTATGGGGCCCTCTACAGTTTGAGCATCGTCTGCTGCTGTTAGGCTTTTTAAAGTCAGGGTCCCCCTTGGCTAGTGGGAACTCCTTCAAATCGTGCGGCTTGGAGCTGTAGCGGCATGCTGGGCTGCTGCGACAATTTGCGGCTGTGTGCCACGCCTTATTACAGCGCGAGCACTGTACAACTTCTGGACTGAGGGCTCCCGGTCGCTGCTGCTGCTGCCTGTGTGGGCGGGTGTAGGCAGGCTCCTGCGCAACGACTGGGGCGACGTCTGGGTGTGATGCTGCCTCGACAGGGGCTACATCCAAGGCTGGCGGCGTCTGGGTGGGCGAGGCTGGTGCCTCGACCGGGGCGTCAATCAGTTCTGGCATCGTCTGCACCGTAGGGACTGGTACGATGACAGGTGCTACTTCGTTGGCTGACGTTGGTCTAGTATCACGGTCCTGGCTCGGCTTCTTCTGGCTGGTTTTGCCACGGGCCATAATTGATGTGGCTGTGGCTGGCAAAAACTTTACTGATCAGGCTGCTGTCGAAAGCTCGATTCCTGCAGAGTCGGCAAGGTTTGTAATTGCTCTGAAAAGAACACCAAGCGTGCTTTCTCTACAGTTCACGAGACAATCGTTTGTATACGGTGCTATAACTGGCTGTGTCTTCAACAATGATGTGTTCACGGGCTGCTAATAACCCAAACGCAGACGACCTCGATAGCGTAGTAGAGACAAACTCAGCCGAATATCAAGCGAGTATTGTCGAGTATCTAGCTATCAAGAATCAGGCTACGAATGAGTAGTTAGCGGGCGACGAGTCGAGACACAAGTGGCTGATCGAACGGTTGAGCGGGCGAGTGCCGATGTTGGATGTTAACCCTTTGGAGACGACGCGGTCGAAATATTGGCCCAACACAAAGTAGCAGAAATGACGACTTGGCCGTTAGGTCGGCCCTGTGTAATACAAGCCTTGAGATTGGCTGGCAGGTTTACGAGTTAGCCAATCAGATTGCTTCTCGCAATTCTTGAACTTGTGGCTGTTTAGCGACGGCTTGCGAGAAAGTTTGACATGTTATGCAATTTTACAGCAAATTTTAGTTGGGTTACCTGTGCCCAACGATAGCAAAAAAGCCTGTTGCGTCATAGCGAGCGAAACATAGCAAAAGGCATGAACGTTAGTAGAACCATGTGTCAGAAGTGTCTGTGCGGCCTCCATGGGCCTTATTTTCCCAAAACACATGCCTTCGGACTTATTCAGGCCTTATCCATTAAAAAATGCACCCACATTTTTAAGGTTAGACATGTTTGTTTCCAAGTTTTGAAAAGTGCTTGCATTAATTATGCAAATCATAATAATTAGTTTGAATAAATGTTGAGATTTCAGTTTAATTAATATATATTCTGTTAGTTCATTCAATTCCCTACCCGAATATTTATAGTTTTATTTATGTTAATTACAGGCTTTATTTTTTTTTTTATAATTTGTGCGTGTGTAAACTAAGAGAATCCTCCCGTGATGGGTTTAATTTGTGTCACTAAAATTCCAAAACGGCGCCGTCTCCAAATGGTTAATATTTCTTAGAAACAAGGAACAGTCTTAGTGAATTAGAAGAAGTTAGAAATCATTTGCAAAATTAGCTAGACAGTGTGCCAACGACCATTGCATATAGGAGTTATGCGAAAGCGTTCAAAAAGCTTGCAGTAGTGGTAATATTAGAGGCACATATGATGGGATAAAGAAAGCCATCGACCCAACTATTTGAAAAAAAAGTGCACCATCAAAGAGTTTGAATGCGGATATAATTGCCGACAAGAAGAAACAGCGAGATAGAAAAGTGGAACATTATTTAGGACTGTATTCGTTTGAGACTAAACTAACAGATGGTGCTCTCAATGCCACGAAGACGCGATTAACTCTTGAACTATCTAGACACATTTCCAACACATGTAGAAGTTAGGAATGCTGCTGATGAACTTCGCTTCGAGGAAACCCCCAGACAGAGATGGAATTCCTATTGAGATAATCAGGAGTGGAAAAGACATTCTAACCCTGCACATTCATCAGCTAATAACACTCTGCTGGCAAGATGGACAGTTTCCGCAAGACTTCAAAGACACAAGCATCATAACTTCGTACAAGAACAAGGGTGACCACAGCAACTGCAATAACTACAGGGGAATATCACTGCTGAATACTGATGGAAAAGTGCTTGCGAGAATTGTTCTGCGAAAACTCCAGATCCTGGGAGACCCAGTTTACCCAGAGTCGCAGTGTGGCTTTCGTGGAAACTGGTCTACCATAGATATGATCTTTCTTACAGCAATTGAAGAAAAAATGCTGTGAACAAAATTAACTACCGTAAATTGCTTTTATTAATCTTACTAAGGCATTTGATTTGGTTAGTCGAAAAGGTCTGTTCAATAGCTGAAGTGTCCACGCACCGTACTGGGCACAGTTGAGTCATTCCCCACATGCATGAAAGGTACAATCACCGTTGATGGTGTAACATCAAAGGAGTTTGCAATCAACAATGGAATAAATCTGGGGTGTAAACTTGCTCCTACCCTCTTTGAAATATATGTCTCACTTATATTGAGACACGTCTTTCGAGATGAGGAGGGTGGTATGTTCATCCGTTCTCGATCTGGGGGCAGCCTTTACAATGTTCGTAAGCTGAAGGCCAAAATCAGGATAAGAAAGGTACTTATCAGAGAGCTGCTGTTTGCAGATGATGCAGCTATTACCACCACCGTAAAAATATACAGCTGATCGTTTCCACCACAGTAAAATTATACAGTGGAACGTTTTCAGCACAGTGACAATTTACACCAGAACAGTCAACAAGCAATTCTAAAATCAAGCTTAGTCTCTGGAGGTGTGGATATACAGAATAGTTCTGTATTTTGTGCAGACAATGGCAATCAAATACAGAGATTCCGAAGAGATAAGGAATGGAGAGGGGAAAAAGTTACTAGAAGTAAGTTTTAAAAAAAAATACAATAAAAAAAGGGGGCCAATTCAGATAGTTCGACCACATTAATAAAAGTAACACCCTTTAAAAACCTTACTGGCGAAAAAGCAATAGGTAGACAAAGATACAAGTGGCCGTACATTATCTTGAGATTGACGAACAGCAGTCTCAGAAAGTGTAGAACCAATACAGAGAGTGTGCTGGAGATCCATTGAAGCCAATCCTCATTGTGGCAACGTCATCAAAGTGACTGATTGATTACAAATTCGCCCTACAGTAAACGCTGTTGGCCAATAACTTTTTGTCGTTATGGTTTTTCCTTCTTGCCTCAATCTATATTATCTCTTTGATTTACTATCTCCCCCCCCCCCCCCCCAGCTCTACTCACGAGTGAAACTCATCCGCCTACTTTATAGCTCATTACCCGTTACACCGGCACGAACGCTCTAGTTTCCTGGCACCTGTCTCTCCCTCGTGTTCCCGCGCCCCCTGCCACGGCTCAGCCATGTTTTCACCAGGCAATAAACTCCCCCGCGCCATCCAGCAGGGCTTGCACTCAGATTTCATCAGAGCTGACGAGTAATTCTACGATAACCACTAACCGACGATTCTGAAACGCTTGAAAGACAGTGTCGTTTAGAATCCGATCTGACGTCAAACTTATAAATAATCACACAGCCATATCTGTAGATGTTTGAGATTTTGCCAGCCGGTGCAGAAATATTTAGCACTTCCCCTTGTGTTCCGTGAGTATCGATCTATATCAGTCACAAGCATGGCGACAGCATAAGAAACACTTACATTTTTACAGATTTTACGAAAAAGAAAAAACAAACCATAAAGTGCATGTTTACATTTATGGAGATAAAGACAAAAAAAGATAGAGGTTATAGAGTAAAGCCTTTGGAAATAAACAGCGAGTAGCGGAAAGACAGGAAACAGACAATTATTTTTTTTCTGCCACATTAAAAAAAAAGTTATCTTATTTAAAAAAAAAAAAAAAAAAAAAAAAAAAACTACTGGAGAGAACACAGGAGCTGCAAGCGAGAAAGAGGTGGATGGCGATAAACGTGGGAGGGTCACAACGAGCGATAGACGAAGAGCGGCCTCAGTCACTACTAGACGGCGTTCCATTGCTAGCAACCTTTCCTGTGAAGATGGCTCCTGATTGATTGGAACTGATCTAGTCAAGCGCTTTTTAATCACATGTTTTCATCATGTTTAATAAGCATGTGGTTTACAGAACGTCGCTCTCAGCAGGGCATGCCTGAAAGTTTCTCTAGCCGATCTAACAACCCTCTGTGCTTTCAAAGCCAATGCATATTCTATGTCCTGTATCCAGTTTTGTCGGGTCTGCCTCTGCATCACTGCCCGGAAACTCTACACAGCCCAGCCACCCTAGCCACCTCCAACCCAGCCCCCACCCCCAACCCAGCCCCCCTAGTGTTTAACCTGGTCTTTTGGGGACAGAAGGCTGCTATATATCAGCCAGTTCTCCTCGATGCCGCCCCCACGGTATTTTGATTTGTTCTGTAACATTTCAATTCAAAATCACCGATTTCTTTCTTCAAAAAGTGATTAGGAGTCTATGACGCACTTCTATAAACTGCCACCATACACGTGTAATTTATATTAATTATGCCGACGTGAAGCTAGCGGGATCAACATCACTTGTCTGAGCTGCCAGCAACATCTCTGAGACAACAGTGAGATGCAATATCTGCCAGGGACCTCCACCTGCACAAAGCCACGCCAAGCAGTCGATTCAGGCAGTACAAACATTAACCCGCCATGTAAGTGTTTTTGAAAACTTTAGTTACTACACGCGTTTGTACCTGGCGCCTGAAAATAGAATACGACTACAGAATGTTGAATTAAGAATCGACATCACAGCATTAGGGACACATAAGTGCCCAGTCCTCATCTTCAGCAGCAAGGGAAGAGTTCAAACTCCAATGGTACCAGTAACCATTTGATTGTATATCTATCTCACCCCTCCACTGAGTGTTGAGCGTCGGCCAAATCCCCTGGTAATTCCTTCCAGCGCCATTCTCCTCAGACCGTAATAATGTATTTGGGCCTCTACACTGTTCACTCGCTCCCAAAGGGCCCTCACCATATCTAACTTGTAGACGACTACAGAAAGAAAGAAAACAAAAATATCAGTAATCACAGCGGTTACGACCCTAACGTCCAACTGCGCGAACATGGCATAAACAATTTTTTCAAAGTAAATAAATTCGAGCAAACATGCCAATTTGCAAAACAAATAGTCATAAACGGGGAAAACTACTTACAAATGTGGAGACAATGGAAGCATTAAAAGCAGCAAAAATGACAAAATTGAGGTGTAGGATTTCCAAACGGTTTGATATCCCAGGCAGGCGTGCCGCAACCTGGTGGCTAGAGCACCTTGCCACTCTCTCTCTCTCTCTCTCTCTCTCTCTCTCTCTCTCTCTCACGCTCGCGACACTTTCATGGGTGAACTCAGCCCCGACCCCCCCCCCTAAAAAAAATTGCAAAGAGTCTACGACTCACCGTCGGCTCTGTGGCTAAGTCGATGCGAACGCTTCGTAATGCCGGGATCCCGGGTTCGATCTCAGCTGCAGGCCATGTGCCTTGTGTTGGTTTCGACAGTGGTATCAAGAAAGCCGACCGTACAGAGGCAATGGCAAACTACTGGACGTATTTGCCTAGAAAAACCACACAACAGCCAGGGGCTGTTGGGGTTGGTTCTGCAGCATCCTGTAAAGGATACGCAACTAATCTACGACTCACCACCCCCCTCCCCCACCATCTCTCTCGCCCGCGACACTTCTATAGGTGAAGTCAGCCCCCCCCCCCTATTTTCCAACCCCCAAAACATTAGCAAAGGGTCTACGACTGACCTACGGATTACTCTCTCTCTATCTCTCTCTCTCACTCGCCCTCGACACTTTTACGGGTGAACTTAACCCCGCCTTCACCCACCCTGAAACAATAGCAAGGGGTTTACGACCGACCTATGCCTCCTTCTACACCCCATTCCCAAACTTAAAAAAATTGCAAGGTGTTTATGACCGACCTAACCTCCCTTCCCCCTTTCCCACCATGTGCAGAGATGCTTTTCTCAAATATCTGTTAAAACATTGCAAGTTATTTCACATATGTTATTATATAAATTTGCCATATAACCCATAATAATTATTCCGATTATTTTTTCATGGTGCATTTGAACAAACCTTAAGCCCCGCCACCTACTCGTTTCCTTTTTTATGTGTCAGCGCCCCTGGTCGGAAGGGGAATAGTTCTCATAACTAACAACTCCATACTGCTGGCAGAACGCGGATTTCGTTTCATCTGCCGCAAAACAACAACAACAAAAAAAAAAAAAAAAAACGAAACAACTACTCCAACCGAGCAATTACTTGCTTTAAAAAAGCATATACCAATCGCAAATTATATAGCTTTTGACACGTCTGAGCATGAGTGTGTGTAAAAACTCGCAACCCCGTACTCCCGAGAAATAAGATGGGTGAAAACAAGAAAAACAACCATTATTATATGGGACTTTCCAGAAATGATTACTGTAGTTTATATATTGCTTCGGTGCTCATGTTTTAAGCCTTAAATATGTGAAACTGGAAACTGGCTAACTCGTCTGCTATCTTAATTTGAGAAAACTCATCAGAATTGGAAAGCAAAAAAACCAGACAGAAGGCCCCGTTTCAGTCCTATATATTTTGCAGTGTCCGATAATATTTTTAAAATTCTAATCAGTCTGTTATTCTTGCTGTCGGCGTCTGTGGCTTTGGCGTTGCGAACTGGCTTCATAATGCCGGGTTCGATCCCAGCGGCGGGCCTTGCACCTTTCAATGTTTTCGACAGGGAGTATCGAGAAGCCGACCATTCAGAGAGCAACAGCAAACTACTGGACTTAAATCGGCCTAGAAAAACCACAAAAGCCACATATAAAAATGCTAGCGTTGGTACTGCAACGTCTTATAAATGATACGCTACCAACTAAAACTATTCTTGTTATTACAATAAACATCAGAACGTGTGCTGTTTGTTCGTGGCTAAGGTACTAGTCTCTCCGACCTTTACCTTAGACCCAAGAACCACTGTCGCACACCACCCTAAAAAAATAGTTTTAAGGGCATTAACAATGGTATTCTTACTCTTTTTCATCACTATCATCTGCATCTTCTCCTCCTTAATATTTTTCTTCTTCTTTTGCTCCTACATCTGCTCTTTTCCCCCTCATACTACACCCCCCCCCCCACCTTCTCCTTCTTCTCTTCACCATCTTAATCTTGTATATGCGTTTTCTGTCTTCTTTTATTCCATTAGCTCTGCGGATTTTGGTGCAAGGACATTCTAGTTATTATCAGGTGTATTTTTAATATGCCATATTCAACTCCAGCATTTATGTTGTCCTCACTCCTTGATTCGCTTATTTACTGGGATTTGTTTAGTTTTTACCCGAAGCTTCACATCGATGACCATTTAATTACCAGACAACTCATGATCTAAATTTAGAAACTGGAGCAGCAGATATTACCAGACAACGGTTTATCTCTGTTTGTTGTAGTTGTATTATAAACATTTGAATATAGATTTCAGGAATCATAATGTATTTCAGAATGGCAATCTCCCAGTTGTAATGAGTTACAATCTGATGGACTGGACCAAGTAACCATAACAACTGGGTCAGAGTTGATTCAATTGTTAACAAAACTAAAGAACGCAAAGGACAATATTTTACGCCACTGGCACAGTAGGCAAATAGTGAAAACCCCACACTTGCACAGACCAATCAGCAGTCACATGGTAATGAGCTTCACATTATTCATGCTTGTCACCTTCACTTCCCATGATATTTCCTACTATCCATTCAAAGTATGACTGACACAGTAGCCGGGGTCAATGGTGACAACCTAGCTGACACAGTAGCCCGGGTCAACCTAGCTGACACAGTAGCCCGGGTCAGTGGTGGAAACCTAGCTGACACAGTAGCCCGGGTCAGTGGTGGAAACCTAGCTGACACAGTAGCCCGGGTCAATGGTGACAACCTAGCTGACACAGTAGCCCGGGTCAGTGGTGACAACCTAGCTGACACAGTAACCCAGGTCAGTGGTGGAAACCTAGCTGACACAGTAGCCCGGGTCAATGGTGACAACCTAGCTGACACAGTAGCCCGGGTCAGTGGTGACAACCTAGCTGACACAGTAGCCCGGTTCAGTGGTGACAACCTAGCTGACACAGTAACCCAGGTCAGTGGTGGAAACCTAGCTGACACAGTAGCCCGGGTCAATGGTGACAACTTAGCTGACACAGTAGCCCAGGTCAATGGTGACAACCTACCTCGATTCATTTCTTATGTATGAATGAAATTATTCAGACAGAAGCACTTTAACTTCAAAGGAAACACCCCTAATTAGCCTTTTATGGTATACAACATATGTAGTATAGATAACAGAGGAAAATGCACTGGTACTAACGTAACTGCCACAGAAAACTGCAGCGAAAACATATAATGGACACAAAAGAAGGGGAAGACTGTGTAAACTATGGAATGACAGCTAAAAGTATATAACAACATAACTTTTTCTTTTTTTTATCTTCTTAAAATGAGGCAGAATAACCCACATGGGAAGAGGCAAGGCCAACTGCCAATCTGGTAATCTTAGTTTCAGCTTCATAGCAAACGGGTCACCCCATAGTTGCTCCGCTCCTGTGCCAACGAAAAACACACCCAATGTTTATCAGTCCCTTGTGGAAAGATTGACATACTGTTGTCTGAAATATACTAGCATACACACGCATTAAAAGCAAACGGTAGCCATCCGAAGTGCTAACACAAACAGTCCGACATTAAAAATGCAGTTCATCGCAGATGGTAGCACTAGCATAAGTCACCAACAGATCAGCAGTTGCACACGCGATCAATTTTAATCACATAATGGCACCACCAATATTGGGACTACCGGCATTGCAATTTTCTGAACCTACAAATCACAACACCATGTTGGTCACATTCCAAATCAAATCCACAGTGTCACGCCATGCACTTAACTTAGAAGCTGGGCAACGAAATTATATCCTTTTAGTCTACAAATGGAGCAAAAATGCAACGACCACCGTCTGGAAAAAAAAAAATTGCCGTAGCTCAAAACAGTGGCCGTGCCTAGCGTCTATTTTGACCAGAAGTGTGTTATGTTTAACTGCCAATGCAACAGCAATGCTGGCTGGAGAAATGCTGCCACATCTATGTCTCGAACCCAAGACATGATCTCAGCAGGCTTGCATAGTGCACAGTAAGTGAATGTTTTCTTAAAAGACAGTCTTAGCTCTTTCAGTTCAAAGATGGGTAACCGGCTAACCACTTGCATTTGAGCCAATGATTGTTATCTTTTTTATCTTTCACTCTGTATATAATTCTTTGAAAGTAATACATCTATAATTTTTAACAGTTAATGCGTCTCTGAACATGCCTTTTCGACATTTTGCTGACAGACATCTTTCTTCTTCGTGTTCACTGACTGCAGACTACAGCAGAAAATTGTGATTGTTTGTCCACCTCTGGACTTCAGTCGTGTTCCAGCACCTGAATGTTGCATGTACAATCATTTTCAGATCTGACTTGAGTGTATGCAGATTGTTGGTTCCTTGCCTCAGATTGTTGGTTCCTTGCCTCTCAGGCAGAAGCACTCTGACTTCAAAGGAAGTCCTCAGTCAGTTGATTCCTACGATATGCTTGTTAGAGAGCAGTGGGTCTATTCTTGTTTTCCTCACAATGGAGCCATAGAACCCACACGAGAGTCAAAGAGCAGATTTTTCTAGCAGAATACACATCAAAGAGTGAGAAAAAGAATGAGAGAGAAACACAGACATGGACAGACGGAGATAGCTGAGCACAGACTAAAACAGGCACACACACATACATGCACACACACATATGGAAAGCGAGATAGAAAAAAATTGGGAGGGGGAGAAAGAGACATGCAGACAGAGAGAAAGACAGAGAGAAATGATAGATTGAGAGAAACAGAGAGAGGAGACATACCTGAGGTTTGTAATGCTGTGACTTGGATTGTGATGGATGCATTAGCCAGAATTCGTAGAGGAAAGTTGATAGCAGAGCATGTGTACACCACTGACTGTGTCACAGGGATTCTCAAAGTTGAGGAGAGGGTCACTTCTGATGTGACATGCTCAGTCTGAATCTCTGGGTTACTTTGGTTCTTCAGGATCTGTCAGCAGCAGAATCACAATATACTTACAGAACAAATCATCTGACTACTCAAATTGTTATCACAAATAAAATAAGTTTTTTTTTCTTCTTCTTCACTTCCTTCAGTTATTTTATTAAAGTGTTAAGGGTGGGGGGCAGGTAAGAATCTTGTGTGTACTTATTTAAATATGTTGTATAAATTGATCCCATACTTTAACGATGCACTTTCTGCCCTTATTCCTTCTTCTGCATGGTTTCTCCCATTTCTGTCAGCATGTGGCTCTCTATGACATTCCCTTCAGATGTGCAAACCATCTCATCTGTTGCTCTCTGACAAACTGTATGACTTTGACTTCCATGTTTGCCTTGTTCTAATTTCATCATTTTCAATGTTTTCTCTTCTTGTTACTCCAGCAGTTCTTCTTAGACATCTCTGTTGTGTTACTCCAGCAGTTCTTCTTAGACACGTCTGTTGTGTTACTCCAGTAGTTCTTCTTAGACATCTCTGTTGTGTTACTCCAGCAGTTCTTCTTAGACATGTCTGTTGTGTTACTCCAGCAGTTCTTCTTAGACATCTCTGTTGTGTTACTCCAGCAGTTCTTCTTAGACATGTCTGTTGTGTTACTCCAGTAGTTCTTCTTAGACATCTCTGTTGTGTTACTCCATCAATTCTTCTTAGACATCTCTGTTGTGTTACTCCAGTAGTTCTTCTTAGACATCTCTGTTGTGTTACTCCAGCAGTTCTTCTTAGACATCTCTGTTGTGTTACTGCAGCAGTTCTTCTTAGACATCTCTGTTGTGTTACTCCAGTAGTTCTTCTTAGACATCTCTGTTGTGTTACTCCAGTAGTTCTTCTTAGACATCTCTGTTGTGTTACTCCAGCAATTCTTCTTAGACATCTCTGTTGTGTTACTCCAGTAGTTCTTCTTAGACATCTCTGTTGTGTTATTCCAGTAGTTCTTTTTAGACATCTCTGTTGTGTTACTCCAGCAGTTCTTCTTAGACATCTCTGTTGTGTTACTCCAGCAATTCTTCTTAGACATCTCTGTTGTGTTACTCCAGCAGTTCTTCTTAGACATGTCTGTTGTGTTACTCCAGTAGTTCTTCTTAGACATGTCTGTTGTGTTACTCCAGCAGTTCTTCTTAGACATCTCTGTTGTGTTACTCCAGAAATTCTTCTTAGACATCTCTGTTGACATATTTTGTTCACATTAGTTTTAGCCTCTATGGCCTATATATCCTCAAATAACTCATTCCAACTTTCACCAAATCTTCCTTGCTTTCGCCAACAGAATTAGCTCACCCCATATCATCTTTTTTAACCTCATTCTCCAGCTCTGCTTCATATGCTTTTAGTCTGCATTTATTCCTCTGACCCAGTGGGTTCCAGTGAACACACACTCTGGTTATACTATTAATAGATTTTCTCCCTCTTTGTCCTATTCAATGCCACCAATTACCCATACATGACTGAGTAGTAAATGATACTATTAATCTATTATGGAAACGCCTTTCATCTAAAAAATGGAGACACCGAGATTGTAATGTCTGCTGTATATGATGAAAGGCAGCAACATCAGTTAGCAATACAATTCTACAACAAAGAAGATTTTGATACGCAGCAGCAAGAGGGTATCCAACAGGAAACTATATATACAGATACAGAAATATTTCATTTAATTCACACACAAAATTAGTAATTGTGAGGAATATTACAGTAGTCCAGACAGGTCCACAGGTGCTATGATCACCACCTCAGTAGCTTCATAAATGTCCAATGGCAGATCAGGTCAATTCTGTGCTTATAAGGCAAAAATACTGTGGCCTTGGTCTTTCTTCTGCATTCATACTTAGTCTTTCTTCTGCATTCATACTTAGTCTTTCTTCTGCATTCATACTTAGTCTTTCTTCTGCATTCATACTTAGTCTTTCTTCTGCATTCATACTTAGTCTTTCTTCTGCATTCATACTTAGTCTTTCTTCTGCATTCATACTTAGTCTTTCTTCTGCATTCATACTTAGTCTTTCTTCTGCATTCATACTTGGTCTTTCTTCTGCATTCATACTTAGTCTTTCTTCTGCATTCATACTTAGTCTTTCTTCTGCATTCATACTTAGTCTTTCTTCTGCATTCATACTTAAAAAAAAAGAACAATTGCCTTGCTTTGTTGTGGTTTACAGCGAGGTTGCACTATCAGCGCCTTTCAGCAAAACACTTGCTTTTTCAGCTAATATCTAATTTGTCAGCTTTTATAACATGCTTGTTAGAGGCTCAGTGTCTGTGGCTTAGGTGTTGTGAATGAGGGTATTAGGTTCGACCCAGGCTGCAGACGATTTGTTTTGCATAGGTTTCGACAGCGTTACCAAGAGCTGACCGTTTAGAAAGCAATGGCAAACAAATGAATGTAAAATTTGCCTAGAAAACCACAACAGCCAAAAAAAATGCTGGCAGTTGGTTCTGCAACGTCCTGTAAAGGATATACAACTAACTTTTTTGTTTTGTTTTTAGGTGTTTTTTCTGTTAGAAGGGCAGTGGATCTATATTATTGACCCCATAATTTGGCTATGGGACCTATGACTGCCCATAGTGAAATGTTAATTTAAGGCATCTCCAGGTTGTACCCTCATATGAACAAAAGATTACAGATTTATGCTTGTTTTATTCATCTTTGTGATATACACTTTATGTGGCAATAATGAAATTGCTCCTGCCCAGTGCCGGACCAGTCATAATTACCACACACATAAAAATTAACAGCAGCCAGCGCCAACCTATGTTTGCTGCAATTCCCTCCCCCCCCCCTCCCCTTCCTCCCCCCCCCCCCCCCAGAAAAAAACCAGTGACCTTAGAATGTGATCACAATCCAACAATTAGCATCATGAGTCACATCACTAAGGGTTTTGCTAAGAATCAGCATGCAAAGAAAGGATAAGGAAGAAAATACAATAAGACATAGGTGAAAAGCAATGTGAGTTCAAAGAAGTCAAGAGTACAATAAATGCTGTATATCTCCTGAAAACAATAACAGAAGTTTGATAGAAGTAAATAAAGATCTTCATTTCTGCTCTAATGATTACACACAGGATTTTGACAGAGTAAGACAGACACATCATCATGATAAAAATGCTTACAAATCTACAAACCTTAGACTGATTAAGAACATAAACTACATATACTGGAAACAATATGTTGCTATAGGAATAGATAATGAAGTAGGTCTGTACCAACCAACCACGAGAGGTGTGCCACAGGGATGTTTGATATCTCCAGATCTTTTTCTTTGTATAGTTAAAATATTATATGACATCTGAAAGACTTGGAAGGGAATAAACATGGAGGGATCAATAATATAAGATATGCAGATGATATACAGACAATAACTATCTGCAGCGTTTAGTGGAAGCAATAGTTCACAGTGAGAAACAGATCTGAGTTAAATTTCACTAAAAAAAAACAAAAAACCGAAATTATGGTCATCACCTAGAAGAAAGAAATACCAAAATGTGACATACATGCCAACGGCAACATTCTTATTAAGCAAGTTACAGATAAAAGGAAATATCGACTTACAAATGATGATATCAGGAGGAGAAATGACACAGAACCAATGCTGAACTTTATAGGTAGACAACAAATCAAATGGTTTGGCCATGTAACAAGACTGGCAGCAGACAGGGCACCACAGAGAACAATATTATACAGGTACAGTAGTAACAGACCCAGAGGCTGACCACACAGAATATGGACCACAGAAATATCAGAGATACTGAAAAGTACTATATACAAAGCGAACAGAAGAGCACTTTCTAGAGATCTCTTTCTCCCCCTGATGCTGCTAGGCATTCCAGGAGTAGAGAAAAGAAGACTAACAAGAACAGATTCAACAATTTAGGATGCCTTACAGAAATTAGAATAAAAATGACCATGGCAAAGGTGACCTTTAACCAGATGCAAAAGATTCTCTGACCCACTCCCCTCCTCGCTCCATTTTCTCCAGCATCACACTTGTCTTATTGTGTCTTCTGCTTGAGCCATCCACGATTTTCCCATTTTCAATCTCTGACCCTTCCCTGCAGCCAAAGCTTCATACAGAGGGTGTTCCCTGTCTGCAGCTACTTTGAGGTATGACTTAGACTGCATCACCTTTAGCCTATCTGCAATAGTCAGCAATGCAAGGATGTATTGCATGCCGACAATCAGGGTGTCTCTTGTACATCAAGAAAAGACAACAAAACATACACTGTGATACTGAAAGTTGCACGTCTTACAAGTTCATTTATCAAAATTATAAGGAAGAGATGGATTAAATTTATGGTGAATACCAACAGCAAATGTATGACACAGAAATTAGCCTCATACGAAAAAAAAAAAAAAAACTAAGCAAGCAACTAAAGGAAAGCAGGAAAAGATGTATGTAGGAAGTTGAAGAAGCTGGACAACAAATAATAATATAAGCAAATTTTTCTTCTTCTTCACGTAAACTGTGGCGGAAAGTTCTGGTTGTTTGTCCACTTCTGGACTGCAGTCCAGTTTCAGAACCTGAGTGTTGCACGTGCATCCGTTTTACAGACTGACTCATTTGTATGCAGACTGCTGGTTCCTTGCTTCTCAGGCAGATGCACTCCCACTTCTAAGGAAGCTCCCAATTAGTGGACTTTTAAAACATGCTTTTGGGTAAGCAGTGGGTCTATTCTTGTTTTCCCCATAATAGGGCCCCGGAACTCATAAGGGGGAAAAAAATTCCATTCATAGATGATTGTGGAGTCATTATGTATACTCCTGGTTAGGTCCCTAAAATAGTAGAGGACATATATGATTTATTCCGCTAACGGTTTGAGGCTTTTTGACTAAGATAATTTGAAAGTCATAAAACATGAATTAAACGAAGATAACTAAAACTGGATAATAACATGCAGAGAGAAGAAACAAACAACTGATTGCCTGGCATATTTCGCTGTATATCATCAGGTGCATTTTGTGTTTCAGTTGAAAGAATTCATTTACTCGCTTCATTTTAATCAATTGTTACTGTATGCACCTGACAAGCTACAGCGAAATATGCCAGGCAATAAATTGTGCAGTCTACTGTTTGTGTTTTCTTTCTTAAAATTTACGAAGGGAAAACAATAACAATTTGTCAATAACAACAGAATACTGACCAGAACACCATTTCTCCTCCACTCAATATATGGGAGGGGAATCCCAGCTACCGAACAAGTAATATGTACAAAAGAACCAACTGGCGCTATCCTAGGTCGGGACATGATATCACTGTCTCTGATCTCCGCTGCAGCTAAAATGAAAATGGACAGTTTATGAAACAATAATAAAGGGTATACATTTATATTAAATGTAATTACCCACAATGGAAGTGTGCGATCCACATTATTTGAGGATGTCATGAATACGGGAATAACGGGAAGAAAAACAGGAAACAACTTTCTTTTTTCTTCTTTTTCAGTCATCCTTAAAATGACAGTTGGCATATTGTGTTGTGGCTTAGTTAGTCTGTGATATTTGCCCCATTCAGCTCAACACATTAAATTTTAGCAACATCTTAATTAGTCACCTTGAACAATTTTCTTTTTAAGGGCCATTTCCCCTAAGATAGGGCCCCAGTAAATTCGGGACGGATAAGACCAAGAGATAAGATGTTAGACAATTGATCAGCATGGTATAGAGGAACATCTGCCTCACCAGTGATCAACAGTATAAGAGACAAAAGACTGTGGACAGATGTGATTACCAAATGCCACCCAGCTTAGATTATAAGAAGAAAAGACATGAAGACACATGCAGTTAAATTCAAATTTACTTAATACTCACGGATTAAAAGAACTGACATATTTTTACCCCAAAAAAGTTAGAAGATCTAGACAGCTCAGAAATTTTGTCAAACTGTATTACTGGATTTGTTCAATGCTATAACTAAGTTATTACATAACACCCGTTAGGTTCGGAAAGGTGTAATTATGAAAGCACTAGCATGCAAAACCTGCCATCCTTCTGTCTTCTGCTTAATGAGTAAGTGTAAGATAACTTAGTCCTGTCCATTTCTTGATGTTGTCATTCCAGTTACTTCTTTGTCCTCTTCTTCTTCTACTACCCCTTAATGTTCCTTGAAGTACAGTCATTGCAATCGAATCATGTCTCAACACATGCCCGAACCAAGCTAGCTTACGACATTTCACCCCTGCCAAGAGAGACTCCTGATGTCTTGCAAATTTGTATGTTTTGTCTCTGGCGTATCCATCTTTTGTATTCTAAATAACTAATTCGTAAAGTGTGTCTGTAACATTTACATTCAAAAGCCTAAATCATCTTTTCCATTTCCACAGTGATAGTACAACTCTCATATTTTTATAGGAAAACAGACAATACCAGTGATTTGTATATAATGACCTTAACTGTGATGCTGATTTTGCTCTTCCACATTGTATTCGGCTGTTGCCATATCAAGCCTTGTGTTGATCTCTTTGGTACAGCTCCAATTATTACATATGTGTCACGACCCAATTATTTAAGTGTTTCCAGGTGAATGGGGTTAAAGTACTTATTTTTATACTATCAGCTTACTGATTAGTTAGTTAGTTAATCAACAGATTATCCTTAATGCACACTGGACAAAGCTTACTGATTTTATGGTGCTAGCCCAACATATTGAAAGACTGAAGTTCAACCCCGCCAGGAACACACAAAGATCAATAACACTTGGTGAGCAAAGTGCCACCATTTGGATGAAAATCACCCACGTACAAGTCTCAAAAACCCTGTTCAACTTTTAGGTTAAATTAGGGCCCCTGACTACAGCCGTTGTGGGGCTTTAAAATAATAAAACGTTGAGTCCCATATTTATGCGGGTGTAATAACCCACACATTAAATCAATCAACATTTTAGAGGATCAGAATGAATTCTGGCGCACTCATAAATTATGGAAGTTGTTGTCGTGAAGCAGTTCGAAACTTGCCTGATGGCCCAAAGGTCGCAGGTTTGATCATCATTGATTGAGAATTGTATAATTCACTTAGAACTCCCATGTGAGCACATATTAAAATGGGTCTTGGGAGCTAAAGACAGCCAACAGTATGTTGACCACATCATCCATCGTGTGCCAAGAAGTCTATAAAAAATATAGCTCCAGGGAGGTCTAATGCACCAATAAAGACATCAAATGGACAAGCCAGCTAGGAATGTCCAATGTGCACTGATACTGATAATAAAACATCATATTTCTAATGAACATTTCAATGGTTTATTTATTATGACTACAGACAGTGTATAATCAATAAGTATTAGTTAATCTGATGAATACAGGCAGCATTTAATTTATAACTATGAGGTAATTTTATAAATAAAGGCAGTGTTTAATTTATAAGTTAATCTGAAGAATACAGGCAGTGTTTAATTTATAAGTTAATCTGAAGAATACAGGCAGTGTTTAATTTATAAGTTAATCTGAAGAATACAAGCAGTGTTTAATTTTTAAGTTAATCTGAAGAATACAGGCAGTGTTTAATTTATAAGTTAATCTAAAGAATACAGACAGTGTTTAATTTATAAGTTAATTTGAAGAATACAGGCAGTGTTTAATTTATAAGTTAATCTGAAGAATACAGCCAGTGTTTAATTTATAAGTTAATCTGAAGAATACAGGCAGTGTTTAATTTATAAGTTAATCTGAAGAATACAGGCAGTGTTTAATTTATAAGTTAATCTGAAGAATACAAGCAGTGTTTAATTTATAAGTTAATCTGAAGAATACAGGCAGTGTTTAATTTATGTATAAGTTAATCTGAAGAATACAGGCAATGTTTAATTTATAAGTTAATCTGAAGAATACAGGCAATGTTTAATTTATAAGTTAATCTGAAGAATACAGGCAGTGTTTAATTTATAATTTAATCTGAAGAATACAGGCAGTGTTTAATTTATAATTTAATCTGAAGAATACAGGCAGTGTTTAATTTATAATTTAATCTGAAGAATACAGGCAGTGTTTAATTTATAATTTAATCTGAAGAATACAGGCAGTGTTTAATTTATAATTTAATCTAAAGAATACAGGCAGTGTTTAATTTATAAGTCCAGATATATAAATGGCCTGTTTTCTCAGGACTCTTCTTTTATGATAGTGAAACTTGGTTAACCTTTTCAAGCCAGGAACAACAGCTACATAGCTTTCACATGTGATGCCCCTGAAGAATACTTGGCATTAAATGGCAGGACAAGATAGCAAACACTGAGGTATTGGAAACAGCAGGTACTACACAAGTTTTCTCAATGCTTAGTCTCTGAAGGCTCACAAGGCTAGGTGACACTTGAAGGCTAGAGGGTGCCAAAGTCCCTAAGGATGTACTCTATGTTTAATTTAAAATGGGTAGGAAAAGTCAAAGTCGTTGACCTCTATTATGACAAAAAGATGTACAAGCAGGACAGGAACAATATAAGTAATGAGGTTGATTCATGTAAACACAATTCCATTGTCTATGCTGCAATGAGAGGGAAAATCAAGAATGGAATTGAAATACAGAAGAAAAGGATTTCAGACCGGTTAAGAGCTCTGAGTTTGTAAAGAAACACAATAAATACATGTAAGGGCAGCAATAGTCCAGAAATCCCATGCTCTTATTGTGGAAGACTTGTCTCAATACGAGCAGGTCTTGCCAGTCACACTCGCCATCACCATGGGCTGTAATTCCCATCCTTCCCTATATACAGCACAATATAACATTATCATCTAGAAAGATGGAAAGGTGCCATCCATAAACAAAAGACTAATGGTCAATATCTAAAATGGGTACCAGGATGGGCTGTCCTGGGAAAGTAAAGACAGCCGGCGTAATGCTGACCACATTACCCACAGTGCTGATGGTCTGTAAAAATATGGGACGCTCTGCCCATATGCCCGATGCGCCGAAAGGCGTGAAAAGGGATCTTTACTTTTTTTTTTTAACTTTTTAATGGTCAATATGCAAACATCATTGGAGCATATTCAGAATAGGTGCTAGATGCAAAGATTAAGGAAATGTTGCTAGACCAGTGATTCCCAAATTGTGCGCCGTGGCCCCCTGGGGAGCCACGACCTCTTCACAGGGGCACTGCGAAATATTTGAAGATACACAAGTTTGTCTTTTGTTTTTTTTTCTTTACCTTTTACATACACATAGTCATACTTTTACTTAGGTTAGGGCACTGTTGAAAAATGTTCATTGAAAAAAAGGTGCAGCGACTAAGAAAAGTTTGGGAAACACTGCGCTAGACCAAACAATAAAGTTACAAAGGAAATGTGGCTAGGACTAGAAGTAGCTTACTAAAGATATGGTTCCTTACAGAACCTAACAGTAGCATACAGCCTTGAGAAAAGAAAGTAAGTAAATTTAATAACTGGACCTTTTTCACAACTTGAGGTGCATCAGGCATATAGCGCTAGACCAATCAGCATTCAATGAATGATGTGGTCAACATCAAACAGGCCGTCTCTACATCCCATAATATTACTTGGTACCCATTTTGTGAAGATCGACCCAGGAGTCAAGGTTAATTTTTGAGAAAAAAATTAACTGCAATGCAGATTTGAACATCTGACCTTCAGGCCGGCAGGTAAGCACCTAGCCACCATGGTATCGTGGCTTCCCTAAAGTCAGCAAATAACAAAAATTAAAATCAGGAAAGGGTTATGCCTGCCAGCCCAGCGGTTACAGGTTAAAATTCGTGCTGAGACAAGATTGTCAAAACTGAATTGTGCACACAGATTCACATCTAAAATGCATAAAAGGAAATGTCAAGGGAAGCAAAAGTGGCCAATGTTAAACTACGAGCAGTAAGTCACAAAACTTACCATGTACAGTCAGATAGGCCGGCCGGGCTTCAGCGACCTCCTTGAAGCTGTTCTCTACTCTGCAATGGTACCAGCCTCTGTTGAACACTTTAACTTTAGTGAACCTCAGCGTTCCATCCTTTTGGATCTCATAGTTCTGACCTTTGCGTGCCATTTCATAACCATTGTGAAACCTGCAAAATGTTCACGGCTGTCATTAGTTGACAGTAAAGATATCATGTAAATAATACAGACGGGCCCTTTGAGGCCATAGAAACAGTGATAAACTAATTTACTTATAATGATTGGCAGAAACAGCATGAGTGCTGATCAGTATATGTCTGTTTACATAATGTCAATAACAGGACTACAATGCTTTCAACAAAAGCAAAGAAGAAATAATACAAATGTCTGGAACAGTTGTAGACAATTATCAGACAAAGAAGATGGCAATATACATGTCACTTTCTGAGAAGTGAGCAGAAATCAATAAAGAGGTACTGAAATGAGAAGCAATGGACTGAGAGGAAGCAGACATTCAAGAGAAATCCCAAAAACTCACTAAAGGGGCAGAACTGGAATTCATCAATAATATCAAAAAGATTGCACAGGATAAAATAGAACAGAGGAATAGAGTGTGAGGCTTTTGTGCATATAATGCACTAGCTGTACCCGGCCACGTGTTGCTGTGGCCCAGAATGGTGAAATAAAGAGGAAAGAAAATAGCTCTCAGCTAACAGTGTCTGTCATCCCCCCCCCCCCCCCCCCCCCCCTCCTCTCCCCTCGACGCAGTCATATTTCCCTCTTCGAAGGATTGAAAAATCATCCATGGCGAAATTATTAAAATAGAAATAGTTAAGAAATAAGAACATTAAAATAATATTTTAAGCTCTCTCAGCTAACTGTGTTTGGCATAACACCCCCCCCCCCCTTTTCCACCAATAATATTTCCCTCTCCGTAGGATTAAAAAATCATCACCTGGCAAATTATTAAAATAGAAATAGTTAATAAATGAAAACATTAAAATAATATTTTAAGCTCTCTCAGCTAACGGTGTCTGGCATAACCCCCCCCCCCTCCCCCTTCACATCTCCCTCTCCCAAAGATTGAAAAATCATTGCCTGGTGAAGTCATATCTCCCTCTCCGAAGGACTGAAAAATCATCCATGGCGAAATTATTAAAATAGAAATAGTTAAGAAATAAGAACTTTAAAATAATATTTTAAGCTCTCTCAGCTAACTGTGTCCGGCATACCCCCCCCCCCCCCCCTTTCCATCATATCTCCCTCTCCGAAGGATTGAAAAATCATCACCTGGCTAAATTATAAAAAGAAAATAGTTAAGAAATGAGAACTTTAAAATAATATTTTAAGCTCTCTCAGCTAATTGTGTCTGGCATAACCCCCCCCCCCCCCTTTTTCCACCAATAATATTTCCCTCTCCGTAGGATTAAAAAATCATCACTGGGCAAATTATTAAAATAGAAATAGTTAATAAATGAGAACATTAAAATAATATTTTAAGCTCTCTCAGCTAACGGTGTCTGGCATAACCCCCCACCTCCCCCCCCCCCCCTCCCGCACTCACATCTACCTCTCCCAAAGATTGAAAAATCATCACCTGGCGAAGTCATATCTCCCTCTCTGAAGGATTGAAAAATCATCTATGGCGAAATTATTAAAATAGAAATAGTTAAGAAATAAGAACTTTAAAATAATATTTTAAGCTCTCTCAGCTGTGTCCTGCATAACCCCCCATCATATCTCCCTCTCCAAAGGATTGAAAAATCATCACCTGGCGAAATTATTAAAAAATAAATAGGTAAGAAATGAGAACTTTAAAATAATATTTTAAGCTCTCTCAGCTAACTGTGTCTGGCATACACCCCCCCCCCCCCCCCCCCCAATCATATCATCTTCTCCGAAGGATGGGAAAGTGACCGTGTAACGAAATATTGTAACTAAATTGAGCTTTACATCCGTGTCTACCCAGACTTAAATAGGTAGCATTAACTTGTACAGAGAAGTAAATGTAGCCAGTGTAACAGCTACCACATCACCTATCCAGTACCAGTACTACTGCAGCCATAACTACCACCACCATCACAACAACAACAAAAACTCACTACAGTCTGTATAGGTCGGTGTAGAAAAGAGGAGTTAGCGCCGCATGCTGTCGCCACGGACTATTTAGTTTGATTTAGCCCCAGTAATTTAGGGGGGGGGGGGGGGGGACTTCATCACGTAACCAGTGATGGAACCCACAGTGAAAAGTACACTATACTCACGATTAGGGGAGAAAAATACCCCGCACCCGTCATCTCTCCCTCTCCGAGGGAACGATGTTTAACTGACATCGGCATCCGTGTCCACCCAAACTTAACTGGACAGTAAGCCCTCTTAGTTAACAGTTTATGTCATCGCCGAATAGTTTTTGATCGAGAAGCGTCGCGGGGAGGCTAATTAGGACTTAACTGAAATCGGATGTCTTTGGGCGTAAGGCGCAGATATCGCAGCCTAGCTGTAAACCACAACACAACGTGGCAACCACCCTTTTAAGGGGAAAAGAACAATTATCACCCAGCAGGGAATCAAACACCGGTCAACCGAGTAAAGGATGACATACTTAAAACTATAATACCGACGACTGAAGAGTTTAGGTCAGATATCGCAGCCTAGCTGCCAACGGCCCTCTCGAGGGCGAACGAAGATTACCCCCCGTGACATGACCACTGAGCATCACGTAGCCGCTGTCGCAGGCTAGCTGTAAACCCCAAAACCGAAAAATGCGTAGATATCGCAGCCTAGCCATAAACCACAACACAACCTGCCAGCCGCCCAGGTAGGGGCTAAACAAATATTATACTACCTAGCAAGGAATCTAACGCGGGTCACGTGCATGATAGGCAGAATAGTTAACAACAACGCTACCAAACACTCAAGCAAATAGTGCAAATGAAATTATATAATAATGCAAAGTTCAATAAGAGCTCAGCAGTCAAATATGGCCGATCACATAAAAACAAATCCAGGCCGGCAACGAAACAAATAATAATTTGACCGTTGCTGGAGTTACGTTGTTCATGGTCTGGGCGATTTTCTGGGGGGAAAAAATCACGCTTTGAGTCAAAGGCAACGTTGTTATTGCAAGCACAACTTGTGTGCAACAAGTTGTTTCACAACTTGCTTGTGAAAGCAATTGGTTCTGTAGTTTCCGAGTTTTAGCTTACATCATCGGAAAATTAACATTTTTATTAATATATAGAATAGATAGAAGAAAGCACAATGATGATAATGTTTAGAGCCGTTAGTGCACATGCAACTACAACAGCACATACTGACACCATAACTGAATGAACAACTACTGACACAACACCAACACAAAGAAAACATTATGGTGGGAGGCTTCTTATCATGTTCTGGGTGGCGTTGGGATGCTCTCAAGCGTCTTAAGCCTTGTTTAAATAAGTGTGCAGTTAAATTATTAATTACTATTCTTGGCTCTCTTTTGAATCAACCCCCAAAATGGTGGCTTTAATATGATGGAGTTCGAAAGAGAGCTAAATTGGCCAATTTCTTGCCATAAAATATCCAAAAATATCCGAATGCGGGTCAGATCTATTAAAAATATAAGTGCCAGCTCCGGATAACGAAACAAATGCTCTGACAGGGTCTCGGCGATACGTTACTTGCCGACCTGCTTCTGAGTTTAGGTCAGATATCGCAGCCTAGCTGCCAACGGCCCTCTCGAGGGCGAACGAAGATTACCCGTGACATGACCACTGAGCATCACGTCGCCGCTGTCGCAGGCTAGCTGTAAACCCCAAAACCGAAAAATGCGTAGATATCGCAGCCTAGCCATAAACCACAACACAACGTGCCAGCCGCCCAGGTAGGGGCTAAACAAATATTATACTACCTAGCGAGGAATCTAACGCGGGTCATCTGCATAATAGGCAGAATAGTTAACAACAACGCTACCAAACACTCAAGCAAATAGTGCAAATGAAATTATATAATAATGCAAAGTTCAATAAGAGCTCAGCAGTCAAATATGGCCGATCACATAAAAACAAATCCAGGCCGGCAACGAAACAAATAATAATTTGACCGTTGCTGGAGTTACGTTGTTCATGGTCTGGGCGATTTTCTGGGGGGGGGGGGGGGGGGGAAATCACGCTTTGAGTCAAAGGCAACGTTGTTATTGCAAGCACAACTTGTGTGCAACAAGTTGTTTCATAACTTGCTTGTGAAAGCAATTGGTTCTGTAGTTTCCGAGTTTTTAGCTTACATCATCGGAAAATTAACATTTTTATTAATATATAGAATAGATAGAAGATAGCACAATGATGATAATGTTTAGAGCCGTTAGTGCACATGCAACTACAACAGCACATACTGACACCATAACTGAATGAACAACTACTGACACAACACCAACACAAAGAAAACATTATGGTGGGAGGCTTCTTATCATGTTCTGGGTGGCGTTGGGATGCTCTCAAGCGTCTTAAGCCTTGTTTAAGTAAGTGTGCAGTTAAATTATTAATTACTATTCTTGGCTCTCTTTTGAATCAACCCCCAAAATGGTGGCTTTAATATGATGGAGTTCGAAAGAGAGCTAAATTGGCCAATTTCTTGCCATAAAATATCCAAAAATATCCGAATGCGGGTCAGATCTATTAAAAATATAAGTGCCAGCTCCGGATAACGAAACAAATGCTCTGACAGGGTCTCGGCGATACGTTACTTGCCGACCTGCTTCTGCGAGTGTGCCTCACCACCGAGCGTATCCCACGCGCGGCGCGGATGAGGATTAAACTAGATGGCTGGGACTCACGAGCGGCAGCTACCGCATCTCCTGCAACTTCCTCCAATTACTGTACTCGTGAGTCCCAGACACATAGTTTAGTCCCCATCCGCGCCGCGCGTAGCACTCGCAGAAGCAGGTCGGCAAGTAACGTATCGCCGAGACCCTGTCAGAGCATTTATATCGTCTGCAGAAAAGCTCAAAATTATCGTCTGCTCCTATCGTCGGCTGCCACTATCGTCTGCAGAAACTGTCGGTATTTATCGTCTGCTACCACTACCGTCCGGCGTAATGCTGACCACATTACCCTCCGAGTGCTGATGGTCTGTAAAAATATGGGCGCTCTTCCCATATGCCCGATACGCCTAAAGGCGTGAAAGGGATCTTTCCTTTTTTTTTTTTTTTTACTACTACCGTGTGCAATGTTCATATTGTCAAGTAATCCTAGTTTTGCCGCGATTTGTTCCTCGGCAGAAAGTCCGTATTTTAGATATACGCGAACACTGTCGTTCTGATATTTTTTGATATTTTATGGCCAGAATGTGGCATGCCGCCATTTTGGGGGTTGATTCAAAGGAGAGCCCTATTCTTATTATGTGATGAATGGCAAACAATATATCTGAAATAATATGAACTGTATAAACAAATAAGTGTTTTTAAAATCTATGCATGGTTACGGGGACCACTCAGCCCTGTTGAAAACTTTCTATTTTAAAATAACAGTTTGGTGGTCAGGGAGCTCAGTCTTATTCTAAATTATTGGGAAGGAGTGCCTGAGGGCGCCCCCCCCCCCCCCAAACTCCCACAGGTTTTGCAACCCCTGACAACAGCTCCCGTGTCTGCTAAACGGGCACTGATTCTAGTCATACAATAAACATCTGTTGGGTGCCGACGAAATGAGATGTGATGACGATGATGATCACGAAGAGGAGGAGGGTGTATATACATTTATTTACAATGAAAACAATGCTGGTGAAATAATTCTTACCATTTCACTGAATATTCACTTGGTTTTGGATTGGACACCCGGCAGTGATATTTGAATCGCTGATCATTTTGGACTGTTTGGTTCTGTGGTGCCCGAACAATTTGGATTTCTTGGGAAATAAACACCACACAGCTGATCAGTCAAATGGTAATGGTAGGTTAATAATAGATAAATGGCAACATTTTGTAAATAAAAACAATCTGCCGACACAAAACAGTAGATTACTTTAAATATACTATACTATACCCAATCATCGGAAGCTGAAATATTTTGGTCCTATCAAGCGCCACGACGGATTGGAAAAACATTATAGCAGAAGGCATGGTACCAGAAAGGATGGGCAGGGGCCGACCGACACGAACATGGGCACAGGATATAAATGACTCCTTGAGTATAAAGGTACATGAGGCGGAAGAAATGGTGAGATACCAAGTTTCTTTCAGGCAGAATGTGATGAATCCAGTCAAATTCCCATGCAAACAGTGGTTCTCTGGACGAATGAACGAACACACTTTATTTCAAAAGAGTTCATTCGAGCATTCATCTTTCATATGGCAATTATAGTTGACATATCATGCATATTATGTTCATATATCAAAACAATAGAAAGAAAGTAAAGTGAAAATACAAAGGCATGTATGACAAATGCATACTTTTAAATATACATGCAAAAATACTCACACATCACAGACACACACAAGCACAACACTACTGCACACACATTGATCACACACACAACATAAACAGACATATACACAATCACAGACAGAACGCATACACACAGACCCAACACATACACACGCACACACACACAAAAGAGCACACACAGTCACAACACGTGCACATAGATACGACAGACGCACAGATAACATATACCAATACAACATACAGAGGCATCCCAGTAACTGGCGCCAAGTCTATCAGGCTGTAATCAGGAGTGAAATTTTAAAAAAACCCAGATACAGACTTCTTAACCAAATGAAGAAAAAGGACATAAAAAAACCACAGCTGATCAGATGAATCTTATTTTTTTAAACCCACCTATATGGATACAAAAACCACAACACTGAAAAAAAAAAGAAGAAAATACAGCCAATCAGACAAATAGTTTACGCTCTGAATCTTTCAGTTTCAGACCAAGTACCATTTGTGTTCAGTTACTATTCATGTGTACTACACAATGAACTATGTGATCTGCTGCATGGCTTAAACCAGTGTTTTTTAACCAAGGACCAGTTCCGGTTGACAGAAACTCCAGGTGCTCCACCAAAACTTTCTGTCCAATCAAGCAGCGGCTACGTCATTCAGGCGTTACACTGCTGCTGAGCTAATGAGGCACCAAATACAACAATGTGGTGGGGGAATTATAGGCCATGTCAGTTATATAAACTGTTTTATCTAAGTTTGTTTTTATTTTTGCATTAACCATTAACCAGTCCATGCATTTTTTTCCCCCTCTAATCGTGGTCTGCAGTGTTGGAGAACACTGGCCCAAACATTCCACAGAAACTTAGGTAGTTATTTTAAAATGCAAGTCGGGATATGTTCGGCTGCGTCAGTGAGAGTCATAGATTCCTGTTTTGTTTATATTCATTGTGAATATTTGTGTGTGTCTTAGGTAAATGTTGTGAAACATTATGGAAATAAAAATGCTAATCAAACTTACGAAAAGCAGAAAACATATCAAATACACTGGTTCTGAAGAAAGTGGGAATGAGAGGAGAGTTGCTGAGAGAAATATATAAAAAGATAACTGAAATATCCTATCCATGTTAAAACATTTGACACTATAATCTAGTCTATGGTGGGGTTCGATACTAGCTGCGGGCATTGCGCCTTGCGTTGGTTTCGACACAGGTATCAAGAAAGCCGACCGTCCAGGGAGCAATGGCAAACTACTGGATGTAAACTGCCTAGAGAAACAACACAACAGCCAGGGGCTGTTAGGGTTGGTTCTGCAACGTCCTGTAAAGGATACGCAACTAACTATAGTGGGGGGAAACATTAAAGGCAGGTGAGTAAGATGTAGCCAGTGATACAAGTGGGACCCTAACATCAAATGAAGAGATGAATGAAAAGCAGGTATACACAACACAATCTTGGAAATGGAGAGTCAGAGAGAGAATGGACGAAAAAATGAACTAACAAACAAACTTTATTTTCAAAGGGTTACAAATTGGGCAAGCAGAGAGAGAGAGGGCTATATAGACTGATGGACGGACATACAGACGGACGGACATACAGACGGATGGACAGACAGACAGACGGACGAACAGAGATAGACAGACAGACACACAGACAGACGGATTGGATGGGTGGACGGATTGGATGGATGGACGAATTGGATGGATGGATGGACGGACGGACAGACACAGACAGATATATATTTATATATATATATATATATATATATATATATATATATATATATAGAGAGAGAGAGAGAGAGAGAGAGAGAGAGAGAAAGAGAGACAGAGAGGGAGAGAGAGAGACAGAGAGGGAGAGAGAGAGAGAGAGAGAGTTGGGAAGCTACTGTAGCCGACTCATCATAAGAGTGTCTGATTAACTGATATTTCTGACTGCTTGACTGACTAAAACTCAAATATGCACATGAAATTAGAGGATATTATTGTCAACCGGGTCACTAACACGATAACTGGTTTTCTCCAAAGGTTAAATATATCTCATTTAGTCATCAGTCCAATTATCTTTATCGCACAGAACCTAATACAGTATGCTCTTCTGGCCTGGGTGCTGGTATGTATGACATATGTTTGTTTCGCATAATTATTATTTACGTTTCTCCCAAAATATGTAGATATGCCTAACTTACAACTAGACAGGATTACAACCAACACTGTTTTAAATTTCAAGTATGGAAAGTTAAATTAATCATAGTATCACACCGAATCTTTCTGTTTTATCTTCAAAATATTTAGCTTCTACTTGTATTTTTATTTAAGATACTCCCCCCCCCCCCCTTTTTTTTAAGCGTCAATATTACCAACTAGCCTTAGTTGTTTACTGACGCAGACATTATTCGCCTCCATTAATTTTTGTGAATGGCCTTCCCTTTCTAGTTAGTGACTCCGAGACGTAGAAGGTGACGCTGTATCCCACACACGACACAGAAGGTGACGCTGTAACCCATACACGACATAGAAGGTGACGCTGTATCCCACACACGACATAGAAGGTGACGCTGTAACCCATACATGACATAGAAGGTGACGCTGTAACCCATACACGACATAGAAGGTGACGCTGTTACCCATACACGACATAGAAGGTGACGCTGTATCCCACACACGACATAGAAGGTGACGCTGTATCCTATACATGACATAGAAGGTGACGCTGTAACCCATACACGACATAGAAGGTGACGCTGTTACCCATACACGACATAGAAGGTGACGCTGTATCCCACACACGACATAGAAGGTGACGCTGTATCCCAAACACGACATAGAAGGTGACGCTGTATCCCATACATGACATAGAAGGTGACGCTGTATCCCATACACGACGTAGAAGGTGACGCTGTATCCCACACACGACACAAAAGGTGACGCTCTATCCCATACACGACACAGAAGGTGACGCTCTATCCCATACACGACATAAAAGGTGACGCTGTATCCCATACACGACATAGAAGGTGACGCTGTATCCCATACATGACATAGAAGGTGACGCTGTATCCCACACACGACACAGAAGGTGACGCTGTATCCCATACACGACATAGAAGGTGACGCTGTATCCCACACACGACATAGAAGGTGACGCTGTATCCCACACACGACAAAGAAGGTGACGCTGTATCCCATACATGACATATAAGGTGACACTGTATCCCACACACGACACAGAAGGTGACGCTGTAACCCATACATGACATATAAGGTGACACTGTATCCCACACACGACATAGAAGGTGACGCTGTAACCCATACATGACATAGAAGGTGACGCTGTATCCCAAACACGACATAGAAGGTGACGCTGTATCCCACACACGACATAGAAGGTGACGTTGTATCCCACACATGACATAGAAGGTGACACTGTATCCCACACACGACATAGAAGGTGACGCTGTAACCCATACATGACATAGAAGGTGACGCTGTATCCCAAACACGACATAGAAGGTGACGCTGTATCCCACACACGACATAGAAGGTGACGCTGTATCCCACACACGACATAGAAGGTGACGTTGTATCCCATACACGACATAGAAAATGACACTGTATCAGGCACACACTTGAGACGTGAACAGAGAATCACTAAACAGCAGTGAAATAAGGAAACAAATCGATTGAGAAACCAAAGACGAAGAATCCCCAAGACGAACGTTGAAAGAGAGGCCACAGATGGTGGAGGGGATTCTACCCATGACACTGAAACAACAGCACAGGCTAGAATTGAATGGAGAATAAACGGTCTGCAACATACATACTAGGGCTGTACCGAATAGTGATTTTCACTATTCGGGCGAATACGAATAGTGGGACCAACTATTCGGCCGAATACGAATAGTGTATCATCATCATCAGGTGCCTTGCCGACTGGTGTTGGCGATTTTGCCTCGCCACAATCTGCGATCTCCTGCAGCATGTATCAGTTCGTGTGCTGACACACCTCCATGACATGCAACGACTGTCAAGAATCTTCTTGTCTTTTTCTTTCTCTCCTTCCACAAATCTTTCCAGTGGTCATCACATGTTCCATTTTCCCTCATCTTATAAGATGGCCGAAAAATGATGACTGTCTCGTTCTGATATCTGCGATTAGTTGTCTTCGGGCTCCCGCCTCTTTCAAAACTTTTTTGCTTTTTTTAGGCTGTCCAATGTATTTTAAGCATTGTTCTGTAAAACCACATCTCTGAGGCCTCAAAAAATTGTTTGGCCTGGCTACCGATCGTCCAGGCCTCATAGCCAAATGTTAAAACTGGATGTATGTAGCAAGCAAGACAAAGATATATTGCATAAGATGTTCTTTTTTTTTTTTTTTTTTTTTTTTTTTTTTACAAAATGCAGTTTTTGCCTGTCCTATTTTGTTTTTTATTTTAGTAATGCATCTTTCATCTGATTTTATCCATGTGCCAAATTCGCATTTAAATCATCGTTCGTTCAGGCGTTCGTTTGATGTAATTTAAATGCACCTCCATATTCTCGTTCGCAATATCTTCAATTTGATTTAGGAAAAGACACCCCGAAAGAACGAAAAAAGGCATGCTCTCTCTCTCTCTCTCTCTCTCTCTCTCTCTCTCTCTCTCTCTCTCTCTCTCTCTCACACTAACACAGATACACTTTCAAGTTTCTTCATGCCTTCTTCAACACAACAGTAGCGTTGCCTAAATCTGTCGTAGCGGAGAAAACTGCGACCCGGTTGCGTGGTAACAGCGCCTGCTGACTCCTAGGCATTACAGCAGAGGTTCTAAAACTGGGTGCGTATGCCAGGGTTGCCGCGGCGAAAATCAAGAAAAGTCGGCTATAAATTGTGACATTTTTAATGAGAGAGTTATTTCAGTCCAGCGCAGTGTATGCAGAAATCACTATTCGTATTCGGCCCGACCGCTACTATTCGGCCGAATACCGAATAGCTATTAGGTCCCCTATGCGGCCCCGAAGCAAATATTCGGTACAGCCCTAATTCATACGGACAACAAGATGTGATGATTATGATGAGGATATTTTAAGCATTCTCAACATAGCCAGGATGAATATTCAGCATTGTTTTAACTAGCGTGCATGTCTAAAAAGGGGCGGGGGCGGGGGGCGGCGGGGATATATCTGTGTGGGGGGGAGGGGGTGTATGTGTGCGCGCGCGTGTGTTGTTTCATTTCTTTTCAAATTCTACTTTTGGTTTTTACCTTCTCGCCTCCAAATAAATAAACTACTGTTGTTTCCCCAAGTCATCAGCATCATCAAGGGCCTTGCCGAACTAGCATGGGTGATCGTTTTGCTACGTCAAAAGGTTGTCAAGAATCTTGTTGCACACTGCTTTCTTCTATCTCTGTTTCTATAGATCTCTCCGGAGGTCGAAATATGTTCCAGTCTCCTTGTTCTCATAATGTAACCAACATATTATGACTGTCTTCGTTTGAAGTTGCTGCTATCTTTCAGCCTCAGCTTCACCAAACATCTGGGTTGCTCTTTCTGACTGTCCAAGGAATATTTAAAATGAGAGAAAGGAGGGAGGGTAACAAGAAGTGTGAGGAAGACAGAAAGAATGCGTATGTTAGCGCGTACGCGATAGAACGAGTGTGAGAGAGGGAGAAGGCGAGACAGACTGTATGTGTATGACTGTGAGAAAAACTAAGTATGTATGTGTATGACTGTGAGAAAAACTAAGTATGCATGTGTGTTTAAAAGAGTATGTGTGTACACGCGTGTGTGTATGTATGTATGTATGTATGTATGTATGTATGTATGTATGTATGTATGTATGTATGTATGTATGTATGTATGTATGTATGTATGTATGTATGTATGTATGTATGTATGTATGTATGTATGTATGTATGTTGTACCCCACCAGTACATCACACAAGCGATTAACACCCGAAGGATCACCCTTGGAGAGGTCCCAGAAACCCCGTTAAGCCATATTTCAGACCCGGCTATATTTAGGGCGCCCGGCAAAAGCCAGGCTTCAAAATATCTACCAACTGCATCCCACAAAGGGATGGCGAGGTAATCAATGTATACATGCATGTGTTTTTAACCATCCTCTAGATCACCGCGACAGCAATCAGCCGTCTGTTTCACAAGTTCCTCCATTGTTGAATTATGTAACCCCTGAAGCATCTGATTCAAAACATTCCTCGGACATTATCCTTAGCGGAAACAGGAAAACAGCCATGAATATTCAAGAGATGATCTTTGTACGTGGAAATATCTGACAAGTCAGATTGCAGGTGACAACACTGCAAACAGAATATGTGGTGGTAGGAGAATAACAAGTGACAGGAAGATTGCAAAAGGGGAGGGGGAGATTTCAAAAGTAAACGTTAACACCCATTACATTTTCTGAAACTTTCAGTAATGTCTAAATGCCCATCTTTCTTTTTCTGCTGGCTCTTTGTAATGGTATTTTTACATCTGGTTAGAAAAGTGCGGAAGTGAAATAAAAGATATGGATTTACTACCAGACAACGAAACAAATAAGAATACACTGATATAAAAGCATGAAATACACACCAGGACAGAAAGTAAAATACAAGTCAATTAATAACAGTGTATGTGAAAAAAAAAAAGCCAGGTGGTACTGACAAGCTCAAAAAACGGATTGAGAAAGGGCCCCATACGACGATCCATTTCCTGTTGCATACCATTCCACGTTCTTTACCAATTTAACGAAAATTCGCCAAAGATTAGGCAAATAACCATTAACATATCAAATAACACAGAGAAAACACTTTCCAAGAGTAGGTTTAAAGTGGAAGGCGGAACAATTTCAAAATTAGAACAGGAAATAATTGAATCAAAGACCCCCAACAGAATGATTCTTTTCTCTCTATCGCTATACGCACGCTGTGAAACAACCATGGAGGTCTATTGATATATAAATAGCGCCATGTAAAAAAAATACAACCAAAATAAACGGGACAAATATGTAATGTATTCAAGCCTAACCACGCCTCGGAAACCTCCTGCATAACATATGTTTTTAATTTAGCGGGGTAAATGCCAGCGGCATAACGACTAAGCTGCAAGGGGCGGCATGGACCACCCGAGCCGTGGCCCGTCGGTCTGGCATGATTCCGCTTGAAATTGGACCGATATCTAATTAGGACGACAATTTGACACATATGCGTGTAGATTCTGGTTCCCTTCCAGTTGAGCCAAACTTTACTGCACTGCACATAAACATGGATGAACGTTATTACCCGGTAGATGCCAAACATAACATAACATAACCCTTGACCCGTTAGTGTCATGGAGGTGTATGGATGGAAGCACTAGCACATAAAACCCGCCATCTTTCTCTGTTTTCAGCTTGATGAATAAGTGTTTGATAACTTAGTCTTGTCCATTTCTTCGTTTGCCCTCCTCTTCCATGAATACCCAACCCCCCCCCTCCCCCGACCACCCCAATGTTACCCCAAGCACAGTCTTTGCAATCGAATCATGACTTATCACGTGTCCTAACCAAGCAAGATTGCGACCTTCACCACTGCCAAGAGACGCTCCGGATGTCCTGCAAACTTCTATATTTTGACTGTCACATATTTATTAGTTTTGTGTTCTAAATAATTAATTCGTAAAATGGGTCTATAGTATTTACATTCGAAGAGCTGAATCATCCTTTATGCCAAAGATTTCATCAAATAAATGGAGTCATATGCTATTGCTGCTAGGAAGTGCAGCGGTTACATAATAAGGCAGAGTGAAAGTTCTTAAGGAACTTTTTTCCGAGTAACTCCAAAGAAAATTCTAAATATCATTATCAACATCAGATGCCTTACCAGCTGGCGCGGGCGATTCTGCGTCTCCCCAGTTTGCGATTAACAACTGGGTGTATCAGTTCATGGACACCCGTCCATGGCATGCGAAAAGGCTGTCAAGAATCTTCTCAAGTTGTTTCCTATGTCTCACTTTCCACAGATCTTTCCAGTGGACACAATATGTTCCTTTTTCCCCTCTTTTCATAACATGACCAAACCTAAAATGACGACTGTCCCTTTCAAGTGTTTGTGATCAAATGTCGCCGAGCCCTCGCCCCTTCAAAACATCTGGGTTTTACCTGTCCAAGAAATTCTAAGGATTCTTCTTTGGATTGTTTATGAATTGTCCAGGCTTAACAGCCATATGTTAAAACTGGCTCTATATAGCATGCAAGAATTCCTAATCTTAATGAAATGGAATTACCGTACATAATGTTTTTCATTTTATAAAATGCAGTTTTAGCCTGGCCTGTTCTTTTCTTTATTTATGTAATACATTTTCCGTCGGATGTTATCCATATGCCTAGATATTTTTATTTCTGTAGGTCAGTTGCGTATCCTTTACAGGACATTGCAGAACCAACCCCATCAGCTCCTGGCTGTTGTGTGGTTTCACTAGGCAAATTTACGCCCAGTAGTTTGCCATTGCTCCCTGGACGGTCGGCTCCCTGATACCACTGTCTAAACCAACGCAAGGCGTAGTATAGCCCGCAGCTGGGATCGAAACCGGTACCCCGGCATTACGAAGCGTTCGCATCGACTTAGCCACAGAGACGACAATATATTTCTGTACTTGTCCTAAAATAACGCTTTTGACTTTTACTACACAATTTGGCATTTGGGGGAAAGGGGGGGGGGGTGGAAAGTATTATTGCTTCTAATTTCCCATTATTGAAACTTATCAATCTTGAACATCACAGGTATTCAATTTACGGATTCGAATTCGCATTAAATTGAATTTTTTTCCTTCTTAACTGAATTTGGCTTTCTTAGCCGACCGTACCTAAAATAGATAATATCATGCGATGTAGAGGCGACTGTGGTGTTTTCTGCATCACCCATCTGCCGATTGGTCTATAAAAAATATATGTTTAGCACTATATGCGGCATGGCGTGAAATGGACCGTTTATTTACTTAATTTAGCGGAGGCTCGTGAAAAATTCTGCAAACATGCACAAGTCATCGCCATTTACTTCCTTGAACGTTGAATTAGGAATCGACCTCACAGCACTAGGGACATTACAATAAGTGCTCAGTCAACATTTTCAGCAGCAAGCGAAGAGTTCAAATTCCTATGGTACAAGTAACCGTCTGACTGTATATCCGTCTCATCCTTCCCCTGAGTATTTGAACTACTCGCAGCGCCATTCAACTTACACCGTAAAAAACTATCTGCACCTCAGTCCTGTTCATTCACTCCCAGAGGGCCTTCACAATATCTAACTGGTCACATATCAATTCCCCACCAAGTGGTGCACAGCCAGATTGTCTATCCGCCTGTTCATTTCCCAACACACCGGCATGACCTGGAGAACATTTACTTCCTGTGAAAACTCCAGCAGCGATGACTATTTTATTTTCTTCCCTAGTTCTTCATTTGTGATCTTGTCTGGCCAAAATATTCACAGGGTTCACTTCATAAATTTTTTTTAATGACCACTCTACTTTATGTCCAATACCCGTTAGAATTTTTGTAACGAACATTGTTACACAGTAAGCTGTGCATCCTTTACAGGGCGTTGCAGAACCAACACCAGCAATTATTTTTTCGGCTGTTGTGGTTTTTCTAAACAATTTTACGTTCAGCAGTTTACCACTACCTTACCGAATTGTGAACGGTCGACTCTTGACACCACTGTAGAATCCAACGCAAGACGGTCTTCTGCCAAATTGCCTGCAGCTGGGATCGAAACCCGCATGACGAAGCGCGTTCGCAACGCCCGAGCCACCGACGCTGACAGTTGAATACAAGCATTCCCAAAAATTCACTGGTATTATGGAGTTATCCAGATGTTTCGAAACAGGCTAACACTATAAGACAACTGATCATAAACATCTGAAAATGGTCATCAGTATTTATGTGCTGCATTGTTACCATTGTGCATCAGATGCACGACAAAACGTCGCTCTCCCAGGTTTCTGGGATGTTAGAAAGCGACCCGGTGTGTTGGCAACTTTGTGTTTATATATAGGTGGCCAAATATTATATTATACAATCATTAGTTATAAATGTCTCATCATGGGTATACTATTGTAAGTTATAGATGTCTAAACATAGGTATACTATCGTTGGTTATAAATGTCTCAACATGGGTATACTATCGTTAATTATAAATGTCTCATCATGGGTATACTATCGTAAGTTATAGATGTCTAAACATAGGTATACTATCGTTGGTTATAAATGTCTCAACATGGGTATACTATCGTTAATTATAAATGTCTCAACATGGGTATAATATCGTTAGTTATAAATGTCTCAACATGTGTATACTATCATCAGTTATATATACCTCAACATGTGTATACTATTATCTCACTCATATGTTTACGTCCCATTATGAATACATCTCTCACCCATATTTATGTCCCACCATGTCTATATCTCTAACCTATCTGTTAATGTCTCATCATGTCAACATCTCTCATCCATATGTTTATGTTCCACTATGTCTACATCTCTCACCCATATGTTTTTGCCAAATCATGTCTACATCTCTCACCCATATGTTTATGCCAAATTATGTCTACATCTATCATCCATATGTTTATGTCCCACTATGTCTACATCTCTCATCTATACGTATATGTCCTACTACACTTACATCTCTCATCCATACGTATATGTCCTACTACCCTTACATCTCTTCCCCATATGTTAATGTCCCACCATGACTACATCTCTTACCCATATGTTTATGTCCCACAATATTTACATCTCTCACCCACATGTTTATGTCATGCCATGTTTTCATCTCTTACTTATATGTTTATGTCCCACCATGTCTACATCTCTTACCCATATGTTTATGTCCCACCATGCTTCCATCTCTTACTCATATGTTTATGTTCCACCATGTCTACTTCTCTCATCCATATTTTTATGCCCCACCATGTCTACATCTCTCACTCATATGTTTATGTTCCACCGTATCTACTTCTCTCACCCATATATTTATGTCTCATCATGTCTACATCTCTCACCCATACGTTTATGTTCCACCGTGTCTACATCTCTCACCCATATATTTATGTCTCATCGTGTCTACATCTCTCACCCATATGTTTATGTTCAACCGTGTCTACATCTCTCACCCATATATTTATGTCTCATCATGTCTACATCTCTCACCCATATGTTTATGTTCCACCGTGTCTACATCTCTCACCCATATGTTTATGTCTCACCATGTCTACATCTCTCACCCATATGTTTATGTTCCACCGTATCTACTTCTCTCACCCATATATTTATGTCTCATCATGTCTACATCTCTCACCCATATGTTTATGTTCCACCGTGTCTACATCTCTCACCCATATGTTTATGTCTCATCATGTCTACATCTCTCACCCATATGTTTATGTCTCATCATGTCTACATCTCTCACCCATATGTTTATGTCTCATCATGTCTACATCTCTCACCAATATGTTTATGTTCCATCATGTCTACATCTCTCACCCATACGTTTAGGTCCCACCATATCTACATCTCTCACCAATATGTTTATGTCCCATCATGTCTACATCTCTGACCTATATGTTTATGCCCCACCAGGTCTACATCTGTCACCCATATGTTTACGTCCGACCGTTTCTAAATCTTTGACTAATACGCTTACGTCCCACCACTTGCATCCTACTAAATCAACCGCCCAATGACGTACATACATCAACTGCAGCCATGCATACCTCCCAGAAATCCCCCATAAAACGTCTTAAAACTATGCAAGCCGACAAGAACGACATCTGATTAAAATGTCAGACCTGCTAGTTATTCAACATAATCTGTCTCTCCTGGTTCTCTACCCCACTTCACAGAGAAAGTGGAGTCAAATGGCAATTAGTATTCGAAGTTTTCGCATACCAGAAACTCACCACACGCCAGACAATCAGGAAAGGAAACATAATCCCTCCTATACAAAGTTTAAATATTATAATTATGTTAGAAATGCCTGTATCTCTTAAAATAGTTCTGTATGTGTGCAGACATTTCATGCATTACAGGAATTCGAAATTCCACAGATATCCAAGTAGGGTTATTTGCATTCAGATGAAAGTACATGCATAAGATAACAATATGCTTCGTTTTGTAATCAGGGGCGGAGTCCTTGAAATACTGTATACCAGTGTTTTTCCACTTTCTTTACACCGCATACCGTCAACACAGAGGAAACTATTTCTAGACCAAATGACAGCAGATTCATCATCATGACGTAGCATCTCCTTTGCAGAACGTCGCTCTCATCACAGTCTCCCTGAAAGAGACTCGATCTCTCGCCAGCTTACCCGCCTCATGTACTTTCATATTCAAGAAGTCACTTATATCCTGTGCCCATCTTCGTGTTAATCGGCCCCTGCCCCTCCTTCCTGGTACCATGTCTTCTAATATTACTTTTTCAAATCCGCCATAGCGCTTGATATGACCAAAATATTTCAGCTCCGAGACTAGATGTTGTTTATTAGCCAGTCATTATTGATGATCAGAGCTTTTAAAATGTAATTATTTCTTCTCTTCTTTTGTTCAATGTATTATGCGGATCTTTCTAAAGCATTTCAGCTCAAAAGCCCCTATTTTCTTTCTTAAGGACTGGAAGACAGTAAACTACTGACATTCATATGTTGCTGCAGTAGATTACAGTTTGTTAAATCCTTATTTTACTTACTTAGTAAATCCCCTTCTCTCTCAGGGTGTAGAATATAGAGGTTTGCACATTTTTTGTTTCGTTATCCTATTTCAGTCCTCTGTCAGTTAGGGGGCGTCGGATGTTGTCTTCCCAGCGAACCTAGGTCGCCCTTGTGGTCTTGTTCTTTGGTTCTTGGTCTTCCGTGGTGTCCGATGCTCTCGCCTTCTGCAGAGATGTCAACGTAACTGTGACTGATTCCCTCGAGTTTGTAAGGCCTGCGTTTGAAGATCCCGACATAGTGACTGATTGTGAACACTGTCCCGTTTTGTCACTTGGGCCACCTGTTTTCAGATTTCTCATTTCTGAGGCCTGAAGCTGGCTTCTGTGAGCTGCTGTCACTGCCAATGACAAAGCCTGTAGGTCAGGAATGGCACATAGGTGGAGAGGTAAACAACCCTTTGTCAAATCCTATATCACAAAATGACATCATCATCATCAATTTCCACTTCTGCCGTTAAGCGTTGTGGGGAGAAATAGTTTGCGATCCAGTGATAAGTTGTTTTGGGCTCCCGCCACTTTCAAAACCTCTTGGCTGCTCTTTTTGGCTGTCCAAGGTATTCTGAGCATTCTTCTGTAAAACCACATCTCTGAGGCCCCTAAAAATTGTTTGGCCTGCCTACCGATTGTCCAGGATTCACATCCATATGTTAAAACTGGATGTATGTAGCAAGCAAGAATCCTTTTTCTAACTCTCAATGACAAGGATATATTGCACAGGATGTTTTTCATTATATAAAATGCAGTTTTTGTCTGTCCAATTCTGTTTCTTATTTCAGTTATGCATCTTCCATCTGATGTTATCCATGTGCCCATATACTTAAATTTTTGTACTTGTCCTAAAAAAAAAACCATTGACTTTTATCACACATTTAGGAATAATTTGTTTCTTTGATACCACCATTACTTTTGTCTTCCCATTATTCAAACTGAGGCCCATTCTTCCACTTTCTAACACCACAATGTCTATCATTTCCTGTAATTCTTTCTGACTTGTTGCTATCAAGACTGTGTCATCAGCATAACGTAAATTGTTTATATCGTGCCCACCAACCACAATTCCGGGCATATCAATTAAAGATCTCACTGTATATTGAAAACAAATCAGGTGAAAGTACACATCCTTGTCGTACGCCTCTCTTCATGCTTTGAAATGTATCTAAACAGTTGTTTATTCTTATAGCTGCTGTTTGCTGCCAATACATATTCTTTATTATTCGTAGATCTTTCCCATCAATGTTTAATTTTTCTAACAGTTTGATTACTTCTTCATGCTTCACACAGTCAAATGCTTTTGTATAGTCTATGAAGCATAAGTACAAATCAGTCTTTACTTCTATAGCTCTTTCTGACAATGTCCTTAGGATGTATATGTCATTGTTTGTACCTTTTCCTTCTACAAATCCACATTGTTCATTGCTGATTTCTGGTTTAATTTTGTTTCTTATTCTTCTCATAATTATTCTCAGTAAAATCTTAATCATGTGATCCATAAGACTTATTGTCTTCACATTTTGAAGTGCCTGGTTTCTAAATATGGATTTTAAAAGGTCATTTGGAATATACCCACTATTATAAATATCATTTAAAAGTTTAGTTATTATTTCAATTCCAAAATCTCCCAGTGCTTCGATTTCTTCCAGTGAGATGTTGTCTGGCCCAGGTGCTTTTCCTTTCTTCATATGATGTATTGCATCCTCAACTTCTGCAGTCATTATTGGTGGACCATCATTGTTGGTCTGCAGTTCTACGTCTGGTCTATTATCATCATACAATTCCCCTATATACTCTGTCCATCTGTTAATTATATTACTATGTCCCATTAATAAGTCACCATCTTTTGATTTCAAACATCCAGTGCTGTTACGTGTCATCTTTCCTGTTAACATATTTATCTGTTGGTACATGGAATGTGAGTCTTTCCTGTGATTTTCCCCAATCTCTGTACACATTTGATTCAGCCAGTCTTCTTTAGCCAATTTGCATTTGTTCACTATTTCTTTCTGTATTCTAGAGTATTCTTCTTTATCATTCTTTTTCTTCCTTCTTTCACCCATCAACTGCAGAATTTCGGTTGACATCCATTTCTTTTTTGCAACTCTATGGGTTGGTGGGATTGTCTCTTTTGATGTCTACTGAACTGACTCACGCAACTTATCCCATTGTTCATCAATAGTCTGTATAATTTCCATTGCATTATACCGGTTTTGTACAGTGACATTGTACTGTTCCTTAATTTCTTTATCCGTTCTAAGAATTCCTAAATTTAACTTGATGTTCTGTGGCGTTTTTCTAATGTTCTTTAGTTTTATTCTAATTTTTCCTACAACTGGAACATGGTCACTAAAGCAGTCTGCTCCTGGTCTAGTTTTTGCTTCAACTAAGCTGCTCTGGAATCTTCTTGAAATCAAAATATAATCAATCTGATTGCGGACATTTTCACCAGGACTTCCCAAGTCCACAATCTTCGAGGATGGTGTTTAAACCAGGTGTTACCTATTATCATGCTGCGCGACTCAGCCCATGCTATTAATCTGTCACCTCTCACATTCTTTTTTCTTAGGCCATAGCCACCCGTTATTACGTACACTTTTTCACTTCCTACTTTCGCGTTGAAATCTCCAAGTACCATTGTTACTACACAATTTTTGCATTGATTAACAGCCATGTCTAACTCGTCATAAAATGCGTCAATATCTTCCTCTGAACTATCTGCTGTTGGGGCATAAATCTGTACTAAGTTGATGTCAAACGGTCTGCCTCGAAGTTTTACTAATAATACTCTATCTGATATTGTCCAAAATCCTTTAAAAGTTTTTGAGTTCTTTGGATCCAAAATAATACCAACTCCCTTACTATATTCCTTCCCACCTGAGTAAATAATTATGTACTGATCTGAATACTTTTCCCTTGCTCCTGGCCATCGCATTTCACTTATTCCTAATATGTTGATGTTCATTCTCTTCATTTCTATCTTGATGTTATCCAGCTTTCCGTTTTGTACGAGTGTTCTGACATTCCATGTACCAATGTTCATGATGTTTCTACCATTTACTTTTTCTACAGTAGCTGGATGACGGTGGGGTATCACCCGTAGAAATTGATGCTCCCTACCGGACGAAGTTATTCCACCGGAATCCCCATTCACATCGTTATCTGAATATGTATTATTTTGAGACATGATTTTCTTGGGATAGTACAGCGGTGGTTTCCCCTTACCTTCCGCCGGTTTGTATATGGTTTGACTCCAATAGCCTTTGTCTAAAGAGACTTACCCTGCAAGGCAGCAGGGGGTGGGGGGGGGGGGGGGAGAGGTTATGGCGCCTCTAACCCGCCGATGGCCATGTCGTAGAGTTTTGAGGTATTTTATAGAGTTAGCTGTCCCACCAACTAACTCGCCTCCTTTCAATGACCATCACCTGTTTTAGTCCACGGCCACTTATTCATAAGTTATTCGTGGCTAACCTCTACACCTGAATGCATATAAACCAAATTTGTAAAACGGAATCACACGCAAAAGTCAAGTTCTGGAACAATACCAAAGTCCAAAAGTCCCCTCCCCCCTTTTACATCTTCATCCGCGTTCGCACTTACCCCCCTTCCCCACCCCTACATCTTCATCCGCGTTCGCACTTACCCCCCTCCCCCCCCCCCTTATATCTGCATCCGCGTTCGCACTTACCCCCCCCCCCCTTACATCTTCATCCGCGTTCGCACTTACCCCCCTCCCCTACCCCCCTACATCTTCATCCGCACTTACTCCCCTCCCCCCACCCCCTACATCTTCATTCGCGTTCTCACTTACCCCTCTCCCCCACCCCCTACATCTTCATCCGCGTTCGCACTCACCCCCTCCCCCTATTTCCTGCCATAATCTTCATCCGCGTTTGCCCTTATAAAGGCGGTTTACAGATAGCATGCGATATCTGTGCCTTTCTATTCAACAAATCAGATTCCAACCAACTCTTAATTTGTCGCATTTTACGACGTGCTTGTTGATTAGAGACAACAACCCCCCCCCCCCCCCCTTTTTTTTTCAACCAAAGGAAACATGGAACCCACAAAGTATACGATATTGCAAAGCTGTGGGTCTTGGGCTCAAACAAGGTGATAAGGTGGGTGGGTGGGTGGAGGTTGTACGTAAATTAGGAACCTCCCAGCCTAAAACAGTACCAGGAAGTAGCACAGGAAGTAAAAGCGGCCGGTGTAATGTTGACCACAAACCCCATCAATGCCCACAGATGGATCTAGCACAGTATGCCAATAGTTTTAAAAGCGTCCTGGACGTTATTTTGTTATCAGAAGGGCTGCCGAAGTTGGTACTTTTGTAGAAATGTGGTACTCTTTGACCTTAGTCGAGCAAAACTGTACTTGTGGCACCACGCTCGATGTTTTGGTACGTATTCGTTTCTCTGCTTAACAATATTAATATTTTTTTAATCTCTTTTTCTTTAAAGACTTTAATAATAAATACACTGACCAGATCAAAGTTATTGCTTCACAACATTAACTGCACCGAGTGGAAGCTGCCACAGCAGCTGTGTAACAGACAACAACAACAACAAATGGTACAGCAATGATGTAATAGACAAGGAACTTCATTTATCGTCAGATGTAAAGTGAGCTAGTTATATACGTGTTTGTTAAAAACGTTTCAGCTGGGTTTTAACAAGTCAAGGCTATTTTCGACTTAGACGTCAGGAACTTTATCAAAATTACGGCTACGCTGACCGACTCAGTGCCAGGTCACAGCTTCGCTTCAACGACACCCATAACTACAATAAAAACCTGGTAAAAAGAATTCCAGGGGATCGAAAGTCCAGTCTGTGTGGAAACTAAAGAAAAATCCTGCTCGCTACAGTATAAATTGTAGTGTTCTTAGTCTGTAGCAGTGTTCTTCAATAAACTGGCATATTCTCAGTAGTCCATGTGTCTATAGCAGTGTTCTTCAATAAACTGGCATATTCTCAGTAGTCCATGTGTCTATAGCAGTGTTCTTCCATAAAATAAGATGTTCTCAGTAGTCCATGTGTCTATAGCCGTGTTCTTCCATAAACTATGATGTTCTCAGTAGTCCATGTGTCTATAGCAGTGTTGTCCATAAACTATGATGTTCTGAGTAGTTCATGTGTCTATGGCAGTGTTCTTCCAAAAACTATGATGTTCTCAGTAGTCCATGTGTCTATAGCAGTGTTGTCCAAAAAATGTGATGTTCTCAGTAGTCCATGTGTCTATAGCAGTGTTCTTCCAAAAACTATGATGTTCTCAGTAGTCCATGTGTCTATAGCAGCGTTTTTTTTTTCTCCATAAACTATGATATTTTCAGTAGTCCATGTAACTATAGCAGTGTTCTTCCATAAACTGTTATTTTTTTCAGTAGTCCATGTGTCTATAGCAGTGTTCTTCCATAAACTGTGATGTTCTCAGTAGTCCATGTGTCTATAGCAGTGTTGTCCATAAACTATGATGTTCTCAGTAGTCCATGTGTCTATAGCAGTGTTGTCCATAAACTATAATGTTCTCAGTAGTCCATGTGTCTATAGCAGTGTTGTCCATAAACTATGATGTTCTCAGTAGTCCATGTGTCTATAGCAGTATTCTTCTAAAAACTATGATGTTCTCAGTAGTCCATGTGTCTATAGCAGTGTTCTTCCATAAACTGTGATGTTCTCAGTAGTCCATGTGTCTATAGCAGTGTTGTCCATAAACTGTGATGTTCTCAGTAGTCCATGTGTCTATAGCAGTGTTGTCCATAAACTGTGATGTTCTCAGTAGTCCATGTGTCTATAGCAGTGTTCTTCTAAAAACTATGATGTTCTCAGTAGTCCATGTGTCTATAGCAGTGTTCTTCCATAAACTGTGATGTTCTCAGTAGTCCATGTGTCTATAGCAGTGTTGTCCATAAACTGTGATGTTCTCAGTAGTCCATGTGTCTATAGCAGTGTTGTCCATAAACTGTGATGTTCTCAGTAGTCCATGTGTCTATGGCAGTGTTGTCCATAAACTGTGATGTTCTCAGTAGTCCATGTGTCTATAGCAGTGTTGTCCATAAACTGTGATGTTCTCAGTAGTCCGTGTGTCTATGGCAGTGTTGTCCATAAACTGTGATGTTCTCAGTAGTCCATGTGTCTATAGCAGTGTTGTCCATAAACTGTGATGTTCTCAGTAGTCCATGTGTCTATAGCAGCGTTCTTCAACTTTTTTCTTGCCTGCGGCCGGGGCATGGGGGCGGCGGATGAATGAGATATATTTTGCGAACCGGCTGACAGTTAACGCTTCTTCTTTTAAGTGTTTACCGGCTGTAAACTGGCGAAAATTTATAGAGTTTGGTTTTGTTCCAGAATTTGATCTTTCTGTGCGAATCCGTTTTACAGATCTTGCTTATTTGCATGCAGACTGCTGGCTCCTCACCTCTCAGGCAGGATGCACTCCGTCTGGATGGAAACAACCCTAATTATTCAACTTTTACGACACACTTGATAGAGGGTATGTAGATGTAAACCCCCCCCCCCCCACCACCTTAAAAAAGGGGGTCCCGGGATCCACTTGAGTGTGCGCGCGCGCGTGTATATGCGTGCGAGCTATTCACGTATTAATTAGAACACCTAAAAACATTTCTGAGTTATGGTAACCATTTTTATAAGAATGAGGGCCTGGCTCGCTAGCGTAGTTGGCTAAACCTGACTTCGCGACAACCGGTCGATGAACTCCACGTGGTCCGGGTTCACGCTTGAGGGTAGGCAGAAAAGCCACATTTCTCCCAGATTTACGGTATTTATCATGGAATCAAGGCCAAAGGGTTGCGACATTCATAGTACCGAGCCATGGTTTCTAGATAAAGTTAAGAATGAGGATATATGTCGAATTAAAAGCCCTATTGAAGAGGCAGACAGCAATCACTGGTTCCACAACTCACAACTGAACCGGTACAATCACATCCAGGACAAGAGACGGGAGTTGTCACGACCTTCACGTTCTTGCCACTGACGCCCATTCAACAAAGGCACGAGGTAATCGTGGTATGTGCACTACATGGACAATACAACATGTTGCGTCACGGCTAATAATATCCTTGTACCGTCAGCGGTACTCAAGCTGTACAGTGACACAGTGTCGTGACTTTCGAAGATCCACAGCTCCCTGTACCGGTTCCAGGGATCCATTTGTTTGGGGTTGGGGGTGGGCCTCATTGTGCCCCTAACTAGCTTGTCCTAGGAGGTGAGTAATTCGAGTGTGATTTCTCTGAAGTGTAAGTACGTCAGCTTAAAAAAGTAAAAACCATCAGTCTGCATATAAATAAGCCAGATATGTAAAGATATGCTACCTGAACAGTCTGACACCTAGAGATCATAAGATCTCAAGCCTGGATAACAGAACAAAGGAACTGAAGGTCTGATACCGTGAGACACATACAGCATCGATGCTGGCGATAGACCGACAGGGCCAGACCCGTTCAACCTTCAAGGAAGTTACATTAGGGCTCAGGAACAGCCAAGCTAGCCCAATGTAACCTGCAGTCCTTTGCAGGTAAGGACGTGGTTGTCTGTGTCCTGAAACAAAGGCATCTGTAACTACCAAAGTGAAGCTCGAAGAACAGACATTAAATGACGCCATTGGTGTGTGTGCGTCCGTGTCTTGTCATTTGCGTGTATTTGGCGTGCATGTGGATATATAGCGCATACTTGAAATATTTACCCCCAGAAATATTTTGACAGCTCTAAACTTTGGCCCAAATGATAAACACAAATAAAGTGTTATTTGGGTGAGACGTGCGCACACTTTCGCCCCATGATCGTCGGAAAACGGTGTCATGTTTTCCTTGTTTCCCGCCGACGACTTCTAGACATGCCCCAGTGAAGTTACCCTAGGAATGCCAGCTATGTCGAACTGCTGCGGGTTTTTTCTTTTCTCGTCTCTACATTTCAAGTGTCGATTTTGTGTAATCCCGAGGCTTCTCACACTGGCAATGGATCGGCACAGGGCGGTTGGAGTAGAAACCCGAAAGGCCAGATTTCTTTAGTATGCTTTGTCTGAAAATTGTCTTGGGTGTAAACCGTTGTGCCTGTTTGCATTAAGTAAATGAACAGCTTTACGCCAGTAATATCAGGTATATGATACTAAACACACATGTCTGTAGACCAATGGTAACTCAGTGGTCAATGTACTTAACATCACGGCGGTCACCTTTACTTCCAAGCACCATTTTATGCATGGTCTTTCTTGCAGCCTATGTCGATTCCAGGGCGGATGAGAGGGATCCGATGATGCAGGGCAACCATTTTTATTAAATGACCTCAACCAGTGGTCGTGTGTGGCCCTCACGGAACCCTCAGTTTGATATGTCTGCTGTAAAGAATACGCTCGACCAGTTGCCGTGTGTGGCCCTCACGGAACCCTCAGTTTGATATGTCTGCTGTAAAGAATACGCTCGACCACTTGTCGTGTGTGGCCCTCAAGGACCCTCAGTTTGATATGTCTGCTGTAAAGAATACGCTCGACCACTTGTGTGTGTGGCCCTCACGGAACCCTCAGTTTGATATGTCTGCTGTAAAGAATACGCTTGACCACTTGTCGTGTGTGGCCCTCACGGAACCCTCAGTTTGATATGTCTGCTGTAAAGAATACGCTTGACCACTTGTCGTGTGTGGCCCTCACGGAACCCTCAGTTTGATATGTCTGCTGTAAAGAAAACGCAACTAACAGCAAAGACAGAGCCTTACGCCTTTCGGCCGACACATGTTCAAGCATTTGTCATCCAGGTTAGCCATCTCGGCCAACCCAAGAGATTTGAGAATCGAAACATGTTACCTGCTTCCGCTCCCCAGGTAGGTCTATTTACACTCAGCAACTGTAAATTAGAACAGTCTTCTCTTGTCTGTAATGTACAACTATATATAGAAATGATAACAGCTGTTATCGAGAAACTAGGAGGTGGCAGCTAAAACGCATTGTAATTATAAAAAATACGGTTTTAAGTTAACATCGAAAGCTATTATAATTTTATTCTGTGCTTCTCTCACATTACGAAATGTTGACGTACGGAACAAAAACTTAAATACAGACAGGAGTTCCAAATTTTAACGTATTTGTGTGTGGTCTACAACCAGGAAGCAAGCTGTTTGCAGAACGTCGCTCTTGTTTCAGTCCGCCGAACAGAATCTGGAGCTTTTGTCAACTTTGGTATCTAACGCATTTTCATGCAAAGGTGTCTCTCCCGCTCCCATACCTGTTATTAATTGTCGTGTTGCTTAAAAGGTTTCTCCAGATTCTCATTTTCCTTTCTCCTTGGCTCTAGATCTGGTTTTACATTTCAGCGTCATGCTGTGAAGAGGCGTATGGTGCCAACCTTGGTATGTACTTCGCGTATGCTGGTATTCGCGGCTTTAGATATTCTACCCATCCATCGTTATAATTATTATTACTGCTTAATGACTGCAACATGGTGTCTCCGGGGCAAAGTGGGCAAGCCGTTTCCCTCGCGCTCGTGAAGGTTGCGAGTTTGTTTAGAAGCTGCGTCGTTCAGTTTACAAGTGCAGTTTTTTACGGAGATCCCCGGCGACAATCGCTGGAGCTACGGAGCTGGAACTAGATGTGATTTTTTTAAAACAAGGAGCAATGAAGTCATCCTTATCGCCTTTAACCTTAACATTACTGACTAAATCTCTGGTAAAGACGTGGTGTCACAGACGTTGATGCCCCCACCTGCCGAGGCAGTGGTCCGCCTAGAATCTCCAAAAGAGACCGGGTATTTTTCAACAAGTACGACTCCAGCACCTTAAACATTGACACAAGACTTTTTCCTCCTGAATATGAGATCCAACTAAACTGGAGTACAAGGTACTTCGCAACCACATTGAAGTGCCCCGATATAACTGTTCTGTACAAATATACGTTGACACGGGATTTCCAGAATGTGTAGAAGTTTGGTTCTCATCCTTGAGATGTTACTCCTACCGACTACAGTCCTGAAGGGAAAAAAACCCTGCCTTTTCTGGGATGAGGGGAAAAAAAACCCTGCCTTTTCTGGGATGAGGGGGAAAAAACATGGGCGAGAAAATGAAGTAATAATTTGTAATCAGCCTGTAGACCAACAGTACAGGTTCTATACCGCGCTAGAACACTTTCAGTGCAGTTAATGTGTTTTCATCATCATCCCGTAACACTGCGTGTCGTTGGGTCACCAGTTTCTGTTGACTGTCTGTCTCTCCACATTTGGAGGTCAGATGCGATTGACTTCATGCCTGCATGCCTGAGGCCTGTCCAGGTCTTTCTTGGTCTGCCTCTTCTCCTCTATATATATATATATATATATATATATATATATATATATATATATATATATATATATATATATATATATATATATATATATATATTTGTGTTTTACTGGTATTTATTTTGCATCATGCAGCTGGTTACTTTTTTCGTCAGGTTGTTATTTCCAAGATAGCTGAGCCCATGTTTGCCTTGTTGGCTGCAAGAAGTGTGTGCTCCATGTCATGGTGGTCACCCCACCAAATAGATGGAATGGAGATGGACATTTCACCTGGCTACTTTCTTAGTAACTCAATAAGCATGCTCATGAAGATCAAGGTAGACTAGGCCTCAAGCCTGGTTGGAATTTCTGTAGCTATTCGACACACATTTGTTAAATGGAGACGCGAAATGAGCTAGGCTTTATAATGAATACCAAGATTGAGGTTTGAACAGCGGATCAACATCATGGCACACGGGTAGTAACCCATAAGTGCTCCGTTCTTCTTCTAACTCATGTCTGAGTCCGAGGAAGCTTAGCACAGTGCACAGGCTCTGTAGCACCGGCAAGGATCCTGAAATACTTTGGGTATATTTTTAACTCCAAATTTTGCCCGGGCAGCGCCGTTAGGCTACTCTTTTCAATTTTCCCCTGCCAGGGGATTTTTTACGTGCGCAACAATGCGTCCAAGTCTGCGTGAAAAAATCCCAGCCCTCACCGGGGATTGAACCCGGAACCTCTATCACTCAGGTAGACACCATGCCTTGAGACCACGCAGTCCCCTTAAATGCCCAAAGAGAAGCAAGACGATGACACGAATGGAGCTACGTCTGTGAATCCGCTGGACCAGACTGAACATAACAAGTTAAAGAAGGTGAAGCCAGGAAGCACAACTAAAAGAGATTAAGCCCTATTACAGGTTTTCGAAAACAGTCTTACGACGAATCTTTGGGCCCATCAAAGATGCAAACAGCGGTGAATGCAGAGAGAGAAGCAACAACGAAATTCATAATCTGTTTAAATCACCATTGATTACTGGCATCATGAGAGCTAACAGACTGAAATGGTTGGGGCATATTGAAAGAATGTCGGATAACAGAGAAGTAAAAACTTTACACACCAGGGAGTTGAATGGTCGTAGACCACGAGGGGGACCAAGAAGACGATGGAGAGATAATATCCAGACGACCAGCAAACACTTGGTGTTATCAACTGGAAAGAGAAGGCCAACCAGAGAGATGAATGGAGGCGGGTGATATCTGTATCAATGAACCTCAAGGGATCGAAATGTTGAAGAAGAAGAAGCCAGGGCGTCCATGGCTTAGGCGTAGCAAGTAATTCCAACGTATCGCGATCGAGACAGCCAGCGTAATGCTGACCATACTACCCATCTAGTGCCGATTAGTGTGTAATGGGTGCTCTGTCCATGTGCCCGGTGTGCCCCTAAAGACGTAAAAAGGGATGTTTACTTTAGGGGTTGAGGGTTGGGGGGGGGGGGATTTGCGGTGTAGAAAAGAAGCCAACGGGTTATGGGAGATCCCAGAACCTACGGATATGTGCAGTATAGATGATCTGTCGACTAGTGCCAAGTCATCTGATTATGACTTTTCCCTATTGGAATCGATCGTGGATCCGACATTTGATCGACTAAATACAAACTGACTTTGCTGATAACCTCGGGAGTCTTCCCATGCACCCCGCTGAGTTAGCAATATACGGCAGTTTCAGTCCGAAGAGGGCAATATATAAAGCGAATCGTCTTGCAACTAAACTATCACCCACCACCCCCAGCCCCCTTTTTTTCTACATATACACAGGGCTAGAGAAAGACAGAGAGGGGGGGGGGGTAGAGAAAGAGAGAGAGAGAGAGAAAGAGAGAGAGAGAAAGAGAGAGAGAGAGAAAGAGAGAGAGAGAGAGAGATACCGGCTGTAATAATTTCGTAAATGATGTTTTGTATTACACGAAAGCCCAGGGGGTTGTGCGATCACACCGCTAGTGACATTCCTAATACGACACCGGAGCCTGGAAAATAGCTCAGAGGAATGGAGTGAAAAGATAACAGATTTAAATATGTGCTATAACAGTTATTTCCGTGATAAGAAAACAACAGGGTGGCGATCTGGAGGCTCGTAAACTGTCAGTTCCATATGTTGTCACTGGGGGTGGGAAAGAGGATAAGAACCCGAGTCGGGGTCAATGATGCGCATTTATAGGGTAGATATATGTGTAGGAGAAACATTTCGCGGACCGCATGTTGGCTAAAACAAACAAATGCCGAAGATAGTATTTTCCTTTTTAAATACAATGTTAGAAACAATAAACTATCAACTAATGGCACTGCTTCTGCAGCATAGAAAAGCTTATATACGTGGCCTGCAGAATAAAAGAGCAAGTAATAAATGGCGAACGCGAAGTCAAAATACCATGGATCACACACGAAAAAAGAAAACAAATCGACCTTCTACAGGAGTTAAACATAAAAAAGAACTGGCTCATAACAGCTCCCTGTTCCGAAGGATGAAATATTGTGGCCACATCAAACGTCATGGTGGCTTGAAATAGACGGGAAGGGGTGTGCAGTTTGTGGAAAGCTAGGCAGGGGTCGCCCTCCTCAAATATGGATGCAAGACAATAAAGATGCATTGGCATTGAAAGCACATGGGGCTGCACAGCTGGTTAGGGAAAGGGATACTATCAGGCGTACCATGAACAGAGCGACGTTGTGTAAAAGACTTGCTGACTGATGATGACTTATCGTCCCATGATGCACTGCTTCTACTTCTGACCGTTGAGAATCAATCAATCAACCAATCAATCAAACAAGAGCTGTCACCGTAATGGAGGTTAGCCGCAATGTTAACTCCACTACTCTTCTAGTTAATCTGTAGTCTAACAAAGCACAGTTCGTCTACCTACAAATGTTTTTTCTTCTTCCATTTTTTTCGCTGCCGACCCCTTGTTCGCCTGCATTTGCTTTCCAATGAGGTTTTTATATGGTGTACGTTTTTTTTTAGCGTGGACAAACTATAACGTGTCTGTGTTTTTTTTTTAACTTCTTCAACTAGTTCTCTTAATACTCGCCTAAAGAGGATAACTTCTTCTTCTTCTTCTTCTTCTTCCTCGTCTTCAATTCTTCTTGTACCGCTAGTGGCGTCGTCGGAGATGCCTCGACCACAAACACATCGTGCTGCATTAGTGTTATATTTCCCTCTTTGTCTGGACACGGGATTCTCTTTCAGTGGGCAAATCTTTTAATTTGCTGTCTCTATATGTATGTGAGATTTAGCTTTCTACATATCAATTATGGGAAGAATATTTGGTACTTTTCAGCCTTTTCATCTGATCTCGTCGGGTACAAAATTTGGCATGGTATTCCTAGGGAGTTCCCAGAAGGTCCTATAGTATGGGAGAGGAGGAGGTGGTGTTAGGGTTGGTTTCCTCTTCTTCTGTCGTTCTGGGGGTTGAGTGGTCTCGAGGCATGGCGTCCGCCTCGAGTGCTGGAAGTTCCGGGTTCAGGTCCCGGTGAAGGATGGAATTTTTTCACGTAAACATTAGACATTTTCCAGGAAACAGAAGCACTTTCAAAGTGCAGCGAGACTGTTAAAAACGGACGAATCTAATCCCTGACGGATGATAATGTAGGAATGGATGTTTTCAGAATACTGCATATCGTGTAGACGTAGACACGAAAATAACTTTCCTGCGTCAAGACAAAAAACCCATAATTCCAGACCAGTTCGCGCTTCAGGTTGTCACATGATTCATCTATCCATTTTTAGAAAACGAAACAAAACATCGACCATGTTCAACCTACAGCAAGAAGTATCGGTTATAACTGTGTTCTGGTTTCTCTGTGCTGATTATGTTGGCTAAGAAATGTCACCCCCCCCCCCCCCTAATGGCTTAGACCGGTACTCTAGTACCTAGTGAGGGTGGGGGGGGGGGGGGGGGGGGCTGGTATGCACTATATACACCACCAGCCCCCCCCCCCCCCCCCCCCCACATTTATAGACATACATGTACAATTACAGATATATAAATAACATACACGTCTGCACGCCCACGTGAGAATGCATGTATAAGACACACAAAGGTCTGATAATTTTCTAAGAGTCACACCATCGAGGGGAAACCAACAATGAAAATCAACCTCCTAAGAAGACATAACCGGAATGGAGGTCCCCGGCTACAGAGCGGCTGACCGAACACTTTTCTCTCAAGCCGGAGATCCGGGTTCGAATCCTCGATAAGGTTTGGGGATTATAATTTTTCTGTCCGCAGCAAACAATAAACTCATAACTTACACAGTCCGTGGCGACAGCACTGACAACCCCCCCCCCCCCCCCCCCCCCCCCACATTTTTTCCCCAACGTAAAACTGGTGATTACAGGCAATATTGTATGGCCCGACTACAACCCGGTAGAACCAAATCAAGTCGCATCTACCGTTTCCACGAATGCTGAATCGTAAAACAATTTTTTATCCTGTTGTTTTCATAGTGTGGGAGCTGCGATGGTGTAGTGGCTAGACGCTTGCCTGCCAAACTGAAGGTCTTGGGTTCAAATCCGCGTCGAATGGGATCCCCCCGCCCCCTACATATTTACCTTGGCACCCAGTTTGACACAGACGTAAATGAAACCAGGTAATGTCCTGGAAAGTAAATGCGGACGGTGAGGTACTGACCACAGAAGCCACTTAGTTCCAATTGGTCTATATATATATATATATATATATATATATATATATATATATATATATATATATATATATATATATATATATATATATATTCAAGCCTAGCCTCGTATGCCGGATGGGGCTATTGGCGTGACAATGGTCCATTGTTTGACTCTCCCTCTTTCTAGGGTGTGGCGCTGTTAATTATGTCAACCCACAGCCTTCTGTTTCGTGTAATGTCAATCATTTCTAAATCAGATGTTTTATAGTCATCATCATCATGTAGCAGGTCCTTTGCAGAACGTCGCTCTCATCACGGTCTGCCTGAAAGAAACTGTCTCTCACCAGTTCTCCCGCCTCATGTACTTTTATCTCAAGGAGTCACTTATATCCTGTGCCCATCTTCGTGTTGGTCCGCCCCTGTCCCTTCTGCCCGGTACCATGCGCTTATCGTGGCGCTTAATATGACCAAAATATTTCAGCTTCTGAGACACGATGTTGGGGCGAAAGATCGATTGGTTACATTTGAACTTTGCGCTGTATAACTCTTAAAAGGCAATCCAGCAAGGTTCATCGTACATTTATATATTTCGGAAAAAAAATCATTCTATTCACTTGTTATGCAAAAAAAAAAAAAAAGAAGAGGGGGGGGGGGGGGGGTCGTGACATAACTGGCAAAGAAGTAAGAATTAATATGGAATTCATCCGTTTATTTACCATTATTGCAAAAAAAATTAAAAAATAAAAAGGAATCTTTTCCACATCTTTCAGGCGTATTGTGTATATAGGGCTAGAGCTAAATTGTATGGACCAAACGGCACTTGGTGGCTGATGTCGGCAAAATCACGCGGGAGAATATATATATATATATATATATATATATATATATATATATATATATATATATATATATATATATATATATATATATATATATATATACATATAAAACACCGGAGCGAATTTGTTAACGCATTAAAACTGCGAGTCGAAAACAAAACTATCAACAATTTACAAGATCTGAACAACAAAGAAACCAAGCCCATAAACAGACGAAATAACTATAAAATTGCAATACGTTCTTCTTTTTCGTCGTCTTCTTCTTCTTCTTTTTCCTCCTCCGTCTTCTTCTTCGGCTGTTGCCACTTCTAGTCCATGTCGTTTTGTGTTGGTATCATGTCTCTATCTACGACATTATGTCTCGTGTAGTTTTAATCATTTCTGACACTGAGGATCCCCCATGCCAAACCGTCCAGTATACTGTCTCTTGGTCTCCCTCTGCTTCTCTTCCCCTCCAATTTCCCACCTGTTCTACGGTTTTCCACGTCTCACTATGCGATCAAAGACAGTAGACTGTCTCCTTCTGAAACAGGTTAATCGGTTTATACATCAGGAATTCTAAGAGGCTCTCGGTTCCCCCCCCCCCCCCCCCCCCCCCCCGCTTCCCCAAGGCACCCTTTTGGACACGGTCATTCTGTATTGGCATAAAACATGTGTAGACACCTGCTGATAGGAATGCGTGCAAAATTAGTTGTTTGTGAGAATAGCAGACACGAATGACGTACACTTTCTCCTGGTATTGTTCATTTATGTTGGAATGTTACCCAAATAACGGTGACATCACTGGATTTAAGTGTGGCGCAATAATCTTCTGTGTATCGCTTTCAATTTGGTGACATAAACTGTGGAATCAGTTACGGCGAAATGGGGAGTATGATGGTATCACTAATGTAGAGCTTTAGGGGAGAACTTTACAAATTCCAGTGACTCAAGAGGCGAGGAACAGACGCTAGCGATGGATGGTACATCCAGAGAGAAAACCTGTTTACTGAATAATTAGATTATTCCTGCACTGGAATCCATAGAGTCAAGGGCGGGTGAACAGTTTTCACTCTCTATAACTGAGGCATCTACCGTGGTGTAGCCGATAGACTGTCGCCTGCTGATCGGAAGATCTTCGGTTCGGGTCCCTATGGAGCCTGACCTTTTTCAAAAATGACCTTGGCTCCCAGTCTTGAGTCGGCACCAGGTATGGACATGGGTAGTAAAGGCGGGCGGTGCGATTTTGATCACATCACCATCACAGTGCCTACTGGTCTATACATTATAGATCTAACCCTAAATGCCCAATGTGCTCGAATGTCTGAAAAAAGGTCCTTTTACCTCTCCATATCTGCAGTCTGCAGGGTTGACATCTCAACTACGAGAATCAAACAGGTACACACAGCACAGTTAAACCGGGTCACTACAGAACAGTTACACAATCGCCTATAGTCCAGTGTGGGTTGTGTTACAGTGAGTTGAAAAGCGTAGGTAAGGATAAGCGGTGAGCTGCAAAGATGGAACGATCTGGCACCAGCTGGGTGCCTATGCTCCACTGAGGGATCAAGGGCAGAAGAAGAAGAACAGTCTGTAGACAATGACAAATAGTCTCTGAAGAGATGATCGATTCTCGGAATCTGAACGGTACATTCACTCTTTCTGTTTGCAAACAGGACACCATGTTTGCTCAGCATGTGTCTATGTAAAAAGGTAAAGTCGGGAGATGTGAACCAATGTCATTGCACACAGTTGCAAGTACTCTGCCACCAGTACGAACAGGTGATGAGAAACTGTCCGCCTGTGTCGCCATCCGCACGCAACTCCGTAGCTAGAACGACGTTCCTCCCTTTACCTCAGTGTGTTAACTCTGGTACCCACTACGTAGAGGCTGGATGAAACCCAGGAACGGTCCGGTTTCGAATACCGGCAGTGGGCTGCTGCAAATCGCAGCTTGTTTGAAAGCAAGTCTCATATCGACTGCGCTAACGCGCCGTATGAACATAACATACGGTGTGTTATATATGTTATGTTTGGTCTGGGTATGCAGACCCGGGGTTCGAATCCTCGGTAAGGCTGGGGACTTTTTTCCATCGGGGGCAAAATAAAATCTTCCCCTGCACAGTCGTGGCGACAGCACTCTCAGGCTCAAAGACCCCCCCCCCCCCCCCCCCCCCGCGAAAGTGGTATCATGAAGTCAGTAATTGGCAGATTGGACAGGGTATAAAAAACAAATCAAAAAATTTTCCTATTTTGAAAAGTTAAAACACAAGAACGGACAGTTGCTAAAAGTAAAGTCACATCTAAATGCCCTTTTTAACGCCAGTGGCGCGTCAGACATATGAAACTTGGATTGATGGGTCAGTTGACCCCGCTGCAACCCGAAGGTCTCCCACCCTTCGGTTAAACAAAAATCTCAATCTCGTTTGTAGACCAACAAGGCAGCTGCCTGTTCAACCTCTACAGAAGTTATAATACACCAGCCAGGTGTCACCTGCAGTCGTGTCCGGGCTAGAAGCCAGACGAATTTTTATTGAAAGACGACTAAAGAGTGATGTGGTCTACATCAGGCCGGACGCCTTTACTTTCCAGAACTGTAACTAGCAGCCATTTTAGGCTGGATCGGTCTGAAAACCAAGGACAATTTTGAAAAAAAAAAGTCAAACTTTACGGGTTGCTGAGTACATTATAGAAGACAATGAAGGTCATACTAGAGACAATGTTGCAGATATAGATAATCTATTTCGAGCGAACGAAAGAAGAAGAAGGAAAAAGTCAGACTGGGTGAGGATTCTAACCCATGACCTTCAGACTGGCAGGCGAGCATCTGGTTGCTAGGCTACATAAGCTCCGCAGATACTATAAATGACGAACATTCCATCGTTGGTAGAGTATATACTTTGTAATTCTACCATGGCGGAGGAATACAACCTACTTCTAGCAATTAGCTTAGAAGTAAAGACAGTCGGCGTGATGTTGACTAAATCATACAACGAGTGCCAACTAGTCTGTAAACATGTGGTTCAAGCACCATATATATAACAAACTCATCACTGGCGTCAGAGGGATCCTTTACGTTTTACGATACTGAGAAACAAAGATGAAAGAATGAAAAACGGGAACTATGCAACACAATCACTGAATACTCCCCTCCCCCTTCGCTTGCGGGCTGCTTCGAGAAGGTTTGACACCAAAGTAGGACAAACGGATGTCAATCCAAGGATTAATCTCAGAAACCCTGATTAACCTCCGAAGATGGTAACAATTAGGAAACCTAAAGGTTACGCCAAATACTACCCTAAATAACGCCATCTGGTGGTAACAGGTTCGATTCCCAACATGGTAACCATAGCTTTCGATTTCTGTCTTTCTACTTCTTTTTTTGATTTCCGATCAATACACTGTATGCATGCATGCATGTATGTATGTATGTATGTATGTATGTATGTATGTATGTATGTATGTATGTATGTATGTATGTATGTATGTATGTATGTATGTATGTATGTATGTAAAGTTCTACGGCCTCAAGAGTTCACACTCTGTTTATGTGACTGACGTGTCACAAAATGGAACCTACCAAATCTCTTTCTTAAATGTTTGTTGTATTCTAGACAAAGCATTACAGTCTTCTGTACAGTATTTGTAAATTGTAGTTGTGTTTGTTATTCGACCTTTGCTTGGTTAATATAAATTTATGTAACCTGTGGTTACTGCCGAGAAATAAACGAAACAATATGCTCTTTTAACTGCAATGAAAACAACATGTTACAATAAAAATTATCCTCAACAAATGTCAGTTTTAAAAGTAAAGATATTTGATTTGATATAAGAACCGACATCACAGCACTTGGTACATTTCCATAAGCGCCCTGTCACTATCTTTAGCAGCCAAGCAGAGCTCCAATACCAATAGTGCCAGTAGGTGTCTGATTGTATTTCCGTCTTGCCTGACCTCTGAGCGTCGATTATCGGCTGCTGTATCACCCTCAACAGACCGGGATAATAAATGTGCTGTTCCAAATTGTACACGTGCTCCTGTAAGGTCTTAACCGCGTTTGCCTTATCATGCATCAATATTTCACCAGGATGTGCAGAGACAGCCAATCTGTTCCCCTGTTAATTTCCCAACACACCGGCATTCCCAGTGACAAAATCCAGACAATGCTCTTCACCTCCGAAGAGCATGCTACTCTGCATAATTCTGCACTCTCTCAATTTTGTTTGCTTATGGATTTATTTATACCCCTGTAAACCTATGACATCTAACAAGGTCTACAGATATTACAACTACAAATGTATGTTCTACTGTCGAGCTAATTCCTATATTTGTATGTGAACGAAACCATCTGCACCTAAAAACGGGACTGGTGAAAATGGGATTTATAATCAACCTATACCCAGAACATTACTGGTGCCCATTTGAGGTTGAATCTACCTAGAAGCCGAGGTCAGTTTTGAAACAAACAAGCCACTGCGGATTCGAACCACATTTGGGCCGACAGGTCTCACTCTAGCGAGAATTATATGGAGTTTATTATATCAGAAAGGTCTCACTCTAGCGAGAAGTATATGGAGTTTATTATATCAGAAAGGTCTCACTCTAGCGAGAAGTATATGAAATTTATTATATCAGAAAGGTCTCACTCTAGCTAGAAGTAGATGGCGTTTATTATTTCAGAAAGGTCTCACTCTAGCGAGAAGTGTATGGAATCATTATATCAGAAAGGTCTCACTCTAGCTAGAAGTATACTGAGTTTATTTTTTCAGAAAGGTCTCACTCTAGTGACAAGTATATGGAGTTTATTATATCAGAAAGATCTCACTCTAGCGAGAAGTATATGGAGTTTATTATATCAGAAAGGTCTCACTCTAGCGAGAAGTATATGGAATTTATTATATCAGAAAGGTCTCACTCTAGCTAGAAGTAGATGGCGTTTATTATTTCAGAAAGGTCTCACTCTAGCGAGAAGTGTATGGAATCATTATATCAGAAAGGTCTCACTCTAGCTAGAAGTATACTGAGTTTATTTTTTCAGAAAGGTCTCACTCTAGTGACAAGTATATGGAGTTTATTATATCAGAAAGATCTCACTCTAGCGAGAAGTATATGGAGTTTATTATATCAGAAAGGTTTCACTCATTGTCCAAAGGTCTCTCTTTAGCCAGAATTTCTGTGAATTTATGATTTTAGAAAAGTCTCACTCTTGCCAGAAGTATACTGATGTGATTATTTGAGACAAGCCCTACACTAGCAAGAAGTATGCTAAACTGTTAGAAACTCCCACTTTGCCCACAAAGAACGAGCTGCATTTAAACTCTTTCATTCACAAAAGTTACCCAAATGTTGTAATAAATTTAACAAAATAACACATGGATAAATATTTTTTCACATAGTAAAACTTACATATTTTGTAAAACACACATGAAGGCACTGCCAGATTTCTTTAGTGTACTCTAATTAAACTGAAGACATGTTTATACATAACGTTTTACTGGCACACACGAAGAACGGTCAGTCAGACATGGTGCAATGTTTGGGACAGAAAGTGTTCACTCCGCAATTGGTTAGGTTTTAAAATTTAAAAAATTATAGCTTTATTCTTCGGTTATGAAACCAAATTGCCAAGGACAGTCAGTGTTTTTATTTAGCACTTACATTGGCTACACATGAACACTCCTCTTCTTTTTTTTCTTCGTGTTCACTGGCTGTGAACTCTTGGTGTTTGTCCACCTCTGGACTTTAGTCTTGTTCCAAAATCTAAGTGCTGCGTGCACATCTGCTTCACAAATCTGGCTTATTTGTCTGCATTCTTGTAGTTTTTCGCCTCTCAGGCAGATGTCCAAAGTTAGTGGTCTCCTACTACACGCTTTTTACAAAGGCAGTGGGTCTATTCACAATGGGGCCCCGGAATCCACACAGGGAATACTAATACTGATAAGAGAGACATATGACTGCACTGGACAGAACCACTACCGGATTTATGCATAAGCTGAACAAGCTACAGCTTAGGGCCTCACAATTCGCAGGGGCCTTAGAAAATTCATATTTTTGTTCTTTGCAAATGCAAATCTCTTTCAAAATATTTTAAATGCAACTTTCTCTTAATAACTGTAAACTCCTCACATATCTTGAACGACATAATGGAAGCAGAGGTAAAGGTCAACCCTGCAGGTCCTAGATAGATGGAATAACTGAGGCCATAAATAACAGCACCTACATAGTATATACCAAGGCTCGCATCATCTGTCTCTTCAAAGCCTGGTGCTGAATGGCAGAACTAAAGAAGAAGAAGAAGAAGGAGGGGGAGGAGAAGGAGGAAGAAGAGAAGAAGAAGAAGAAGGAGGAGAAGAAGAAGAAGAAAAAGAAGGAGGAGGAGAAGAAGAAGAAGAAAAAGAAGGAGGAGGAGAAGAAGAAAAAGAAGAAGAAGAAGGCAATAACGACACAGAAAGGCAAGCAGTCACTATTTCCCAGCCTGTAAAATCCTTGCAGTGGACACCATCAGTGGTCATCCTCACCAAACTGTTCATGTTCAAGTGGAGCATGGGCTTTCACCCAAATTTTATGCCAGGTCATTTGTAGACTTGTTTATGATTAGTTAGATTTTGCAGCTGAAGTTTTCGAGGAGTTATAGACAGTCTTTTACCAGTCACTCCCATGCTAGCAACATCTTACAACATGCAGGATAAGTAGGTGAAGTTGGTAAAGGACTAATTTCCAGGCCTTTAGGTGAATTGGGCATATAGGGCTAGACCTTAATTTTTTTAGATCAATCAGCATTTGGTGGGCGATGTGGTCAGCATCACAATGGCTATCTTTACTTCCCAGGACTGCACCTAGTACCCACTTCATGCTGGGTCAACCTGAAAGTCAAGGTCAGACATGCATATCAGGCTACGTGTTACACTCTTCATTCCATTATAAGCTAAAATAAAAGTAAAGGGACCTTTCCATGCTTCTGGTGCATCAAGTATATATAGTAATAGACACATACTTTCATAAACCAACCGACATTCAATGGATGCTGTGACCAACACCAAGGGTCACATTCTAATTCCCAGGACATTTTCCTGCTCCCCAGTTTAGATTAGGTTGACCTGAGAGTTCAGGTAGATTTTAAAACAAAAAGCCTCCTTGAAAGGATTTAAACCCTAGACTTTTGGGGCATTAGGTGATCATCTAGCTACCATGAGCAACTGAGGCTCCCTTGGTTAACTTATAGGTACTGGCAGCTGGTCTAAGAAAGAAGCTCTGACAGGCGCACAAATACAGCACTGCACTGCTGATCCAGCAGCTTCTGCAACCTGCTTTGTTCCAAACATACTGGTGTTACCTTTCCTTTATTGTAAACAAAGCAGATCAAGGGAGGGATCATGATGCATGGACAACATGGTTACTACTGTACTACCCAGGTTTTGTGCAATGGATTGGATGAACTTTATCCCTGGCCGTTCACTCGCCATCGCCATGAGTCCCATGCCTCTTCATAACGCAATAACACTATCATCTGTAAAGACTGAAAGGCGCCAATCAATCAGGTACTAGGAAACCACAGGTGACCAGCCTTCTGGGAGTTTCCGAGATAACCCAAACAGATCATGTAACAGCAAGATGTTTTTTTGTGGTTTAGTTTGGTTTAATTTATATAACATGTGTTTTGTTAACTCTAACATTAACCCGTGCTTAATATAGCTACCCTAAATATAGCTGCCATGTTTGTTTTGGGTGAATCACAACCAACACTAGGCGATCTGCTGCCAAATCAGCCACAGCTAGGACTGAACCTCAGAAATACAAAAATTGTTTGCAATGCCTAAAGTTCAGAAGTTGTCTTTTCTGGTAAGTGGCACTTAGAATGTATTTATAAGTGTCAGTCTTCTTCTCACTCTTCTGTGTTCCCCTTCAAAAGGCAACTGACAGGCTAGGTTGTGGTCTGTTTACAACTACGCTCCAATACCTGCACTTTTTGGCACAACCCATTCAATTTTAGCATACCCTTAATTAGTGATTATTTACAACATGCTAGTTAAGGAGGCAGCGGGTTTATTCTTGTTTTTCTCCTAAACCAGGGTCCAGGAACCACAATGGACAATTTGTTCATCAGAAGTAAGTCTCACCTGTGGTTGCTGTTTGTTGAATTGTAGACGCATAGATGTGGTTGTAATGGTATGATTTTCAGGAGTTATAAACTACTGATTAATTATTTCAACCGCAAGCAGATTTGAGAAGTAGGGGATTCAAGTTTTTGGTAGCTAATAAACATAAGTGCAAAGTTAACAAGGGTATACTATTATATGATAAACAACAACAGAGGAAAACATCATGTTTTTCTTTTACTCTGCACTGTTAGCTTTAAATAATAGTTTTTGGGTGGGTGACCGGTGGGCTGAGATTTACTGGAAGATAAAAGTTAACATCTGACCATTTGAAGTTCTGGTGAGTTCAGCTATCACAGTAAGGTTTCTATTCAAAGAGAGTGTCTCCAGATCCACAGCTAGAATTGAAGCACCCCCAAGCACAATGTGCTAAAATGCCACCTCATTCGCACATAATCAGATTGCATGCCATCTGTGTCATAATGCTTTTTCTTCAGCCTTGTCTAGCAATATATCAGAACATTTGAAAACTTTTTTCAGAGATGGAATAGGACATAATGGCCAGTGAAGATCTCATGAACAATCTTGGTGACTTAGTCAAATTCCACTAGAAAGAACAGGAAGTGAACAAGATTTTAATGTGATGTGCCACAATAAACGAGAAAACCAATCAGCAACGTAAATCGTTTTATTTCTAGAATCCATTAAATAAAGTAACTACTATCTCACGTAAGCAGCGAACTAGACACACAAAGAGACTTCAGGAAAAAGCAATCGACACAGCACAACACAACACACTAACTCCCTAAGATGACCCGGAGAACTGGTGCCAACTCAGCTGACTGTATACTCAATATACTGTGTCCATGTTAATCTAATCTGACGCTTCGCGTTGATATCTAGAAGTAGATCATATTTCTAACAGGCAGAAGAAAATCGCAACAACAACAAAAAGTGCTTATTTATTAAAATTATTATTACCTTTGAAATTATTTCCAGAGAAGTCTAATAATTACTTAAATTATTACTTAATAATCTGAAGAATCTGATTGCTAATTAATATTTTTAGTACTAATAATTAAATATTAAAAACACATTTCTAGTCTATTAATTACGTTTTAATTATGATGGGATCTAATTATGACCGCAAACGACTATTTCAGACATGTTTACATCTTTAACACACATACACACATAAACGGGGTCAAATGGTTAGCGTTCTTACCTCCTGTCTTGCACAGGACCCCCAACATTGACATCAAACACAAGAGAGGGACTGAATCGAAGAGCCATCGAGTCGACACCATGTCGTCTTCGTGTCATTTAGTATTTATCTCCTCATTACGACCAGCACGTCTCATATCATCAGCCATTATCCTCTTGACGACCATAATAATCCAATCCATCCACAATAAATTCAAGCACAGATCACGAAAGCCTTTCTGGAATCACAGTGCAACTGTCTCTCGTGAACATTTCGCATTAGCCGAACCACACACGAGGATAGCACGGTCGATTCGCACAGGCACAACAACACATCAATCGTTTGGGACCACTTCGACTGGGCCCGGCACTAGCGCTCGGCAACTTCCGACAGACCCAGATCTCTAGTCATGCCGTGACTGTCACCAACAGATGAATCTACAAGACCTTTTTTGTGATTTGAAGTAACCCCGGCGAGCTGTCTACGTTTAACGTCCTAAATACTGGGGAATGGGCTAAAGGTGTGGAATGTCATGTTACTCTCACACAGGTGTAAAGGTGATTTTCTCACCTGCCCATTTAGACCTACTAGTAGTCATTTTAGAGTTACTTGTAACATTTTATTGACAATTAACTGTAAGAGTACGGACAACAATCTCAGGAGTTATCTGTTTTCTACGTTTATAGTGAATCGTCCTGAAAGTTTATCTTTAAAAAAATAGTAGTAGTAGTAGTAGTAGTAGTAGTAGTAGTAGTAGTAGTAGTAATGGAGCTGACCAAAAGAGCATGGGAAACTCAACCCCCTCAAATTTTGTCAGACGGGTTTGCCCTTAAGGAGCCTTAGCCTTGTTTAAGTGCTTGTTAACAGTAATAATAATAATGGTTAATACATTCTGGGTGGTAAATGAATAAAACGTATATGAAAGAATATTAAACGTATAAACCAAAATTTAAAATATGTAAAAGGTGAACTTTTAAACATGATTGGGATGGGCGCTTACTGCTGTTCACATTTTCTGGAATGTCTTAGACCACAAATTATCCGTGAACAAGGGGTGGGGGTCCAGGGGTCAGCCCACACGTTCCCGCGCCTCTGCCTTGATACAACAGCAGTTTTAATCGGGGGGAAATCTGTTGTTGTTTTCTTCAAAACTCAGGGTTATAACTAATATGTTTTAGTATATAGTGCTCTTCGTATTTCCATAACATCTGTTATACTTTTTTATATCACATAATTTCGTTCACTTATTTATATTATTACTATTTTTTTTTTAATTATAACGTTCATATTTTCTGAATTTGGATTGTGTAAAAAAGCAAGTAAATAATTATTTTCATGCTAGTGGCACATAGGGCATACAGTGCCAGACTCCTGTCGGCATCGATCGATCTATCTGTCTGTCGGCATCGATCGATCTATCTACCTGTAGGCATTGATCGACCTATATACCTGTCGGCATCGATCGATCTATCTATCTGTCGGCATCGATCGATCTATCTATCTGTCGGCATCGATCGATCTATCTATCTGTCGGCATCGATCGATCTATCTATCTGTCGGCATCGATCGATCTATCCATCTGTCGGCATCGATCGATCTATCTATCTGTCGGCATCGATCGATGACGGGGTGAAAATCACGCCGCCTGCCATTACTACCTAATATCCATTTTGGAAAACAATGGCAAACTGCTTTCTGCAAGATGCCAAGGATAGTCCTGATTATACAACTTACAGATAGTCATAAACTTACTATAACAATTCCTTTGAAGCCAGAGTACATCTGCCTGAGAGGCAAAGAACCAACAGTCGCATACAAATGAGTCAGACCTGTGAAACGGATATGCACGTGACATTCAGTTTCTAGAACAGGACTAGAGTTAAGAAGTGGACGAACAACCAAAACTTTCCATAGGATTTTACAGCCGGTGAACGCGAAGAAGAAGAGGACTAGAACAATCAGACGTCAACAGTCAATGTTTTTTTCCATTGGGGGGGGGGGGGGGCATATTATGAAAGGAAATGGGCTCCAGAATTTGGTAACAACTGGCAAAATTGATGAAAAGAGAGCAAGAGAAAGGCAAAGAGATAAATGCCTGGATGGCCTAGCCAGATGGATGGGACCAGACAAAAACACACTGAACTGATCCGCGAAGCTGGTGATCGTGTGAGATAGCGAAACACATGACAGCCTGCGCTTACCGGCACCATACATGATGATGATATCACACACAGCCTAAACAAATGACTAAGCTGGAGTTTATGAGCCGCGGTGGCATGGCGGCTAGACGCTTCTTCTCTGATCCGAAGGTCTTGGGTTCAACACCGTATCGAGTCGGATTTTTGTTTTCAACAACGACCTTGGCTCACAGGTCGACCCAGCCTAAAACTGGTACCAGGTAGAGTCATGGGAAGTAAAGGCGGCTAGTGTGTTGCTAACTGTATCATCCATGGAGTGAGCGATTAGTCTGTACAAATATGAGCCTAGTAGTATACGCCATATGCGACACTGACGTGAAAAGGATCCTTTAGTTTCTGAAGTTTGAGTTCATCAATACACTTGTCATCATCCCGTTGTAGGATGCAATTGTTCGTTATTTTGAAGCCCTACTCTAGCCAGGGGCCCCAATATAGGCCGGCCTTAAATATGGCCTAGCGGCTGAACGCGGTTTCTGTGACCTCTCTTTGGGTGATGCTCATCCGCATGGTGGCACATTGTGTGTGGTAAAATGTACTACTACATCAATACACACTGGGAGCGGTGTTGGCGCAATAGCAGGCCTTCATGGCTAATCACAAACAGTAAAAACAATGCTCTGGTTAGTTCTGTTGAGTGAAGGACACGAAGCTAACTGAACCAACAGACGTTATCAGTCGTCATCATCATCATCATTATCGTCCTGTTGTGGCCTTCTATATCGCATAGGGCTGACAGTTGTTCCTTCACTCCGTTATATTCTCTGTAGCTAGTTGAATATCATGGACGGAATCCAGTCTATCGCATTTGGCCTCTCCCATCAACGTTCGTTTTAAGGTTTCTTTTGGGCGTCCTTTACCCCTTTATTTCAAATTTCAGTGTCTGCTCTATAGGCTTGTTACAGTCTTACAGGTCATCAAAGAACAACAAATGAAGTGGTTTGGACCCCTAACAAGAATGCCCTGGTACTGTCTACCACAGCGAGCCATACTTAAACGTTACAACGGGTATAGAGTGAGAGGAAGACCTCGGAAATATGGAGTGACGGCATTAAGTACAGCCTTTCACAAATGAAGGCGTTCATCAACAAACGTTACATTCCCCCCCCCCCTTTTTTTTTTCCAAAACTTCACCGAGGTACAAGGTGGAAGAGGAGAAGAAGAAGAAGGAGAAGAAGAAGATGAAGAAGAAAAAGAAAACTAAGAAGAAGTAGAGTAAGAAGAAGAAGAAGTGCCTGTACAGCGACTTCCTGTTCGTTTCTACACATGATGTACGGAAGTTATCAGTGAACATAATTTGTGTTTCTGTTCAGCAGCTAACATAAAATGTCGTGACAAAATTGTCTGATATGATTTTATTGAACAGATAAGGAAATATTTCAATGAACATGTTTAGTTCTACAAAACTCTGAAATTAAACAAGTCTCATGAGTAATAAGCATCCGTTAGTGATACATCTGTAATAAACGTATAAGCTATTTGTCTATGCACATGTCTCACAGTATATAATCACTATCACTTTCACGCATATCAAACAAGTAAGATGTCAATACATATTATATCGCACGCCCAGCAGAAGACGGTAAACATTATTACGTATATTCCTACCTAATAACAAATGTACTTTTTGTCACAACTGATCAACTCGGCGGGTAACTATTTTTTTTTTTATTCACAACATCTGTGTAAAATGTCTATAAAGGTAATTACTGTCGCGCTTATATCTACAAACATGGTTGTAAAAATAAAATTCGGCTTTTAGAGCGCGAAAAACGCGGAGTTGAAGTGTAGTTACTGTGACCCTGTTTCAAGTTTGGCCTGTTTTAGGCTTGGCTGCACAATTCTGTCGTACTCGCTGTTGTTGATAAAAGACATATTCCGATTCCTTTTAATATTAAAAAATAAAATGAAAATAAAAGTTCACATTAAAATGAAAGACATAACTGACTGACTTTCTACCCCACTAGGACACCACACAAGCGATAAACACCCGATGACACAAAGTGCCATCATGCGGATGAGGATCGCCGTGGAGAGGTCCCAGAAACCGCTTTCAGACAATTGGCCATATTTATGGCCTGCCTATATTGCGACCCCTGGCAAAAGCCAGGGTGGGGCTTCAAATAAAAAAAAATTACGTCCTAAACAGGACAAAACTGGGTAGTTTGCAGTTTTTATGAAAAACATAGGATTGGATTGGATTTTTTACCCCACCAGGACATCACACAAGCGATAAACACCCGATGACACAAAGTGCCACCATGCGGATGAGGATCACCGTGGAGAGGTCCCAGAAACCGCGTTCAGACATTTGGCCATAATGATGACCTGCCTATATTGCGGCCCCTGGCAAAAGCCAGAGTGGGGCTTCAAATAACAAAAAATAACGTCCTAAGAAGGACGAAAAGCAGTAATATTTGTGAAAAACATAGTCGATATGACTTTTATATCTAGCGGCAGGGACACAGGTAAGCACTCTGATTGGTTGCTACTCAGGGGCGTGAGGGAAGGGGGGGGGGGAAGGGGGAGTGGTAGAGAGACGGGTAATGAATGCTGTTTCTGCTATCTTCGGCAAAGTAAGTTTTGAACAGCATCAATTACTACTGGAATGTACCGCCGAAAGCTTTGCTAGTAATTCCAGTGGTAGTAGTACTGCTGTATCCATGATTTTCTCCCTCTCCTTAATTTTCTTTTAAAACGGCAGGTTGGCAAGTTGTTTTGTAGCTTACAGGTAGGCTGCGAAATCTGCACATTTCAGCCCAGCACATCTTTAGTCGGCACACAATCTAATTAGTCAGCTTTTCCGACTTTAGGGGAGCAGTGAGTCCTTCCCACACCACCACTTTTCCAAATGGGACAACGGGGCCCACAAGGGGAGATTATAAGAGATAAAAGTAAAGGCAGCGGTTACCGCTCTTGGGACATGCAATGTTAGACCAGATATTCCGTGTCACAACAGGTATGGCCAGTTCTCTTCCCCCATCACCTCGTTACCAGAAAAAACTTTTAGGAAATAATGCAATTTTCTGGCATCCATTGAATGAAGCTGGATCCACTGCCCGGCCGTATCAGGGATACAAGATATTATATATCTAGGTGTGATTTACAAGTGCAGTGGTTCAAATTCTGAATAGTTTGTTCTTCTTAGTATCCACAACTGGACACATCATAATACACCCTTGCACTCTTGGAATGTCAGTGAACAAATTAGAGAAATTTGAAAGCAACAGAGATGTTGTTTCTGAGACGAATGTTACGAATACCTTGGACGGCCATAGTAACTAAAAACGATTGCTTGAAAGAAGCTAATGAAAGTAGATCTCTATATACAACAATAAGAAAGAGACAAACACTGTTCTTTGCCACATAATGAGAAGAGAGACATTGGAGAAAATCATGACAACTGGAAAGATCAGTGGAGAAAGACGTAGAGGAAGACCAAGAGATGATGCGAGATGGACTGAAATGATAGCATGGAGAGCAAGAGAGCGGTTCCAGGCAACCAGTGATCGTGATCTGTGGAGATGCATGCGCGCCTTCGCCAGTTGGCAGGGCACGTCATGATGATGATGACTCTTATGTCCTGATAGCTGCGATGAGTACCTCCCGCCAGATCGCGCAGAATTCATCTTTCACTGATGGCCGTGACCGTCCTCTGGTGACTCTATATCCAAAAGACAACACGCCCCCCCCTCCCAGCCCCACTCCATCTATGGCCTGAAGTATTCTCCCCAAATTCGTGAATAAAATCTACAACGTCGTCTGATACCTTGTCACAGATGGAAGTATCTCCTGACACTTCCCAACAACAGTCTGATACCTTGTCACGCATGGAAGTATCTCATGACACTTCCCAACAACAGTCTGATACCTTGTCACGCATGGAAGTATCTCCTGACACTTCCTAATCACAGTCTGATACCTTGTCACGCATGGAAGTATCTCCTGAAACTTCCCAACAACAGTCTGATACCTTGTCACGCATAGAAGTATCTCCCGACACTTCCCAACAACAGTCTGATATCTTGTCACGCATGGAAGTATCTCCTGACACTTCCCAACCCGAGTCTGATATCTTGTCACGCCTGGAAGTATCTCCTGACACTTCCCAGTCACAGTCTAATACCTTGTCAGGCATGGAAGTATCTCCTGACACTTCCCAATCACAGTCTGATATCTTGTCACGCATGGAAGAATCTCCTGACACCTCCCAACCACAGTCTGATACCTTGTCACGCATGGAAGTATCTCCTGACACCTCCCAACCACAGTCTGATACCTTGTCACGCATGGAAGTATCTCCTGACACCTCCCAATCACAGTCTGATACCTTGTCAAGCAAGGAAGTATCTCCTGACACCTCCCAATCACAGTCTGATAACTTGTCACGCATGGAAGTATCTCCTGACACTTCCTAAATCAGTCTCACACTGGTCAACACACAGTTACAAAATTCAACTAGCGTGACACATAGATGCACCAACGCCGACCCCACCACACATGGGCCAACACTTACTACGTCCGCTGACGAACATCCACACTCACAATATTTAGAATTCCACTTTCTAACACTAAATTCGTCTAGGCCATTCAGACTTTCCGGCAGAATAAAACACAGGATTAAAACTGTCACTCAGAACACACATGCGCTCGACCTTTTTCATTGGCTAGATGGAGGCTACTGAATCAGACAACCAGGTGATTTGACCATCAGCGGTCCATAAATCCATAAATCCCTCACAAATTTCATACTCTTTCAGTTGCCCGAGAATCCACACTCAATCACTTAGATCATGAATACTAATGTGTACTTTCATACCCTGTGACCTTTGGCATATAAGCATTACAATAGCCCAGTTAGCACACCTTCTAATAGCCCAGTTAGCACCCAGCAGTGTATCAATTTACCAGTTTATCCTATTCGACTGGTTGGATAACAATGTGGCTGCTATCGGGAATACGACAGTTAAGTAACATGTGGTTCTGTTGATTGAAGTTATTCTCGAGGCATGGCGTCCGCTTCGAGCGCTTGAGGTCCCGGGTACAAGCCCCGGTGAAAGCTAGAATTTTTTCACATGTAGTAATTTCCCGCTGATCTCTGGGTAGTAAGATCGGACACTTGTGTGTATTGTTGCATAAATAATCCTTGGCAGTTGGAAATCGAAAAAAAAAAGAGTAGCCTAACGGCGCTGCCCTGGCAAAATTTGGAGTTAACAATCTACCCAAAGTATTTCAGGATCCTCGCCGGTGCTACGGAATTCGTGGACTGCGCCGATATTTTCGGACTCAGGCTTGAGTCAGAAGTAGAACGGAGCACTTATAGGTTGCCTCCCTTATGCCACGATGTTGATCCGTCGTCTAAACCACCTTTTATCAATTTACCAAGAAGTAGTGTAGAACCATCTAGTCCGTCTGGTTGTTCGTTTCCGACCACATCTGCGACTGGAGCAAATATCTAAAGGATGCTACCTACCCTGACATCTGAAGCGTGCTTACCACACTGTACAGAGTTCGCCTGTCTCAGCACGTGGTCTCTACAGGACAGACTTCTGTGGACGGTGATACCCATATTAGGGTGACCATAATCTCTTAAGCTTCAGAAGTGGGTCAAAGTGCCACCTGAACAGTCAGACTTGTGTAGAGTCATAATCACGCTGAGCCGGGAATGCAGACTGGCCAGTAGGTGCCACAGAGGTGGAAATTCAGCAATTAATTCAAGATAATGCTCGCTCAGAGGATTTGATAATTTACACAAACGGTTCAGTGTCAAGAGGCAAAAGAAGTGCTTGGGGCTTCTTAGCAAAAGTTAATGGTCGACGTTTGGTGCAGGAGAGCCTAGCATATGATACCACAACATCCAGCTGGGGAAGATCAGAACAGGTATGCTTCGTGCAGAGTGGCATGCTTTGCTGTGGAGGTCACAGGTGATGAGTATTGTCTGGATTTTTTCGCCGGATAACGACTGGCTGGCTCTGCACAACTTGGTGGAATACTGATTTATGATAAGGCAGACGTGGTTAGTGCCTTCTGGGAGAGCGTGTACAGTTTGGAGGAGCAGATGGATCACCAGTCTGGTGAGATTGATGCAGTGGGGAGTGACGAGAGGTTCTGGCAGGTGCTCGAATCTCAGAGGATAGGCAAGAGGGACGTTTAATCAGAATGCTACTGGCACCATTAGTATCGGAACTCTTCGCTGGCTGCTGAAGATGGGGACAGAGCGCTTATGGGAATGCCCCGAGTGCTATGATGTCTGTTCTTGAATCAAATCAAATCAATCTCTTGAGCTGAAAACAGGACATCCCACTAATATTTTTAGCTGATTATTATAAAAGTCGTCCCCATGTGGGATGCAATTTTTTGTTATTTCTCTCAAATGTGCATCCTTTAAGAGTTGACTAATGAGGAATTTCATTCAAAATCTGAGTGTGCTTGCCTGATAGGCAAGGAACAAACAGTCTGCACACAACTAGGCCAGATCTGTAAAATGGATGTGCAAGCAAAAAAATAAGTAGTGGAAAAAGACTGAAGTCCATAAGTGGACGAACAACTAAAGCTTTCTGCTGGAGTTGACAACTGATAAATGACAACTAGTGAACAGAAGAAGAAGAAGAAGTAGAAGCTGGGAGGGTCTTAATCACCAATGTTGAACCCAGACATCTAAAAAATCCATAGTGGATAGATAAAGATGAGAATAAATAGGCAAGCGATCACCCAGTCTCTGTTGGTAAAACCACCCTTCAAAATGTTTCCAGACAAATCATTCCAGCCAAACTAAGATCTGTTTTTCCAATTTACATCCACACTGAACTGCAATCATTCCTATTTAGGTCCACACTGGACTGCAGACATTACAATTTACATCCACACTGAACTGCAATCATTCCTATTTAGGTCCACACTGGACTGCAGACATTACAATTTACATCCACACTGGACTGCAATCATTCCTGTTTAGGTCAACACTGGACTGCAATAGTTCCAATTTATATCCACACTGGACCAAAATTAATCCTATTTAAGTCCACACTGGGCTGCAATAATTCCCATTTACATCCACACTAGGCTGCAATCATTCCCATTTATGCCCACACTAGACTGCAATTATTCCTATTTATGTCCAAACAGGACTGCAATCATTCCCATTTATGTCTACACAGGTCTGAAATAATTTCCATGTATGTCCACAATAGACTGCAATCATTTCTACTTATGCCCACACTGGACTGCAATCATTCCTATTTATGTCTACACTGGATTGTAATCATTCATATTTATGTCCACAATGGATTGCAATAATTTATATTTATGTCCACACTGGATTGCAATAATTCCTATTTATGCCCACAGTGGACTGCAATAATTCCTATTTATGCCCACAGTGGACTGCAATCATTCCTATTTATGCCCACACTGGACTGCAATCATTCCTATTTATGCCCACATTGGACTGCAATCATTCCTATTTATGCCCACACTGGACTGCAATCATTCCTATTTATGCCCACACTGGACTGCAGTCACCCTATTTATGCCCAAACTGGACTGCAATCATTCCTATTTACGTCCACACTGGACTGCAATCATTCCTATTGTGTCTATTTATTATGGTCTTGTGTCCAGACTGAGATTTGTAAATCTCAGGAATACTGGTAAACCTTCAGGTAGCAGTTTGGAGGGGACAAACTGGTTGATTGAACAAAATCCTAATTTATGTTGTTTATTGCCTGGTCTGTCCCTCAGGGGATATGTTAAAATGTAATCACAAAGTAAACATAACAACTGCGATAATAGTCTCATTCCATTTAACAGCAATCAAAGAAATGTGCCTTCAATGACACTGTAATCCTAAGACTTCTTTATCAAGACTCACACCACAAATCATTAATATTTAAGTCCAATTTCCCCCCACATCTTTCTCTTTTATTTGGTAAACACATCAGTCCCCTCCTTTCTTCCATTGCATTCCAAGATGTAACCTGTTTGCCTGACACATTTTACAGTCAGGTATTCTCAGATGATAGGCTGTGCCATGCTGTAGAATTTAGAACTGTGGCATTGATGTTTGTCTTTCACATTCTTTAAAGTAAATCCCCAAAATGGCAAACATCATTATTTTAATCACTGATAAAAGAAAATGAATGTATTATATATTTTAAAATGTCTTCCCAGCTAATTAAATTCTTTCATAAAATAAAATGAAATCCATCACTCAAGCGCCCCCCCCCCCCCCCCCAGAAGTGCAAGACAAAAACAGAAAACCACGACACTGGCCTATAATCTGGTATCAGTGAGATGACAAAAGAAGAAGAAGAAAATTAGTCAGAATTAAAGACTTCTGATACACTTAGTCACATGATACCAATGAAATTGTTCTTGCTATTGTGGTTAAAAAAATTTATTATTGCCAGCAGCTTCCTCCAACATCAAATTTCAGAAAAGTAATTTGTCACTGTTACAACAGAGGACAGGGGGTAGTTTTCTTCCCAAAACAGAAAGGCCCGCACAAGGAATATGGCTTAGGGTGGTGGAGATAGGGGATCATGAGTCTAACGAATTAGGGCCGCATGGCTGGTGCTGTTGCCATGGACTGTGCAGGTCAGAATGTTTAATTCTCCCCCCCCCTCCCTCCAACTCCAGTACTTAATTGCGGGTTGAACATGGGTCTTCCGCACAAGAGATGACGTAAAAGCTCGGATAGCCGCTCCTCAAGGAATTTGAGTTCATGATTAAATAGAAGAGTGCCGAACTGGTTTGTAAAGTATTCCTCTTCCTGTTTACCCTTCTGCTCTCTCTAATGCTCTCAGCTGTGTTTTTCATGAGACAATATTATGTCATAATTTCCAATATGACACTAGCTAGTTCATGATGTGAAGAAGTTCTTCGATCAGGCCATTTCCCTGTTTCAGCATAGGTTGCACCTTTCTGTCTTCCAGACAATGGTTTAAACCTACAGTCAAATGCTCTTTCATGCAGGTATGTATGTTGCAGTGACTTTCTTGCAGGTCTGTACGTTGTAGTGACTTCTTTCATGCAGGTATGTATGTTGTAGTGACTTCTAGTATAGACTCGGTTCTTACTCCCAAATTTTACTATCAAGAATTCTCAGCAATAGTCATGTATGTATGTATCCGTCAACCATCAGCCTCTAAGGACCATGCAGCGGTACTGCTGGTTTTGAGGACCAGTGTCTGCTGTGACTGTAAAGTCCAATAGAGGAGTGGCAGTCACTGCCATATAGTTTCTATAAGACACTGATACTCTATTATACTGAGGTTGGTCTTCTCTCAGATTTCTTCTTTGTAGTTTACTGTGTTTGGCGTCTAGCAAAGCAAAGTACGTCTTTCATATACTCTATTTATAACACCAGAGAAGCAAAGTCAAGTCAAGGGACTTTTTTCCCACTCTTAGTGTCTCAGGCATATAGGGCTAGATCCACATGTTTATACACCAATCAGCACTCAACGGTGTATATATTTATCATCCTTGCACCTTTGAGATTAATTACCACAAATTGGTCACAATGCATATAGAGGCACCAGCTAAGAGATATCAGTTTCCACCCACTTTGCTTGGGAGGTAACAAGTAAAACTCTCATGGCTTACATACTGAAAACAAATTTTTACACAACTAAATTATTACCTCTACTGATCTCAGATATCATCTAACAATTTCAACCAATCTTTCTAATGTCTCTAACCCAAAAGTGGCCAACAAACTACTTGATTCTGAACTCAAATTTCTCTTCCTCAGGTTTGGTCTCACAGTCCATGCCAACTGGCGTTGGTTGTTATGTTTATCTACAGCTGTTCCTCCATGTGACAGTATCAAAGCTCTCTGCATCTGCCTCTCTTTCCTTTCAGTTGTCTTATTGTCAGAACATATTTAAATTTACCCTTTCTAAAAATATTCTCAATGAATGTTGACTTTATTGGTTGGCACTATTCCATCTCTGAGGTGACAGTGTCATACTGTGCTATAGGGAGGCATGAGAACCGCAGCAAGACTTGCTCATGCTAAAATAATAAGTTATCTTACATTTAATACCAGATCCAAGTGCTAAAACACAATGTTGTTTTCAATAAAAAATATTCTCAGTTCCTTCTCCAAGACACTGAAGTCAAAAGCAAACATATTCCATCTTTCACAATCAATGAATATATATCGCCCAGACATTTGTATCACAAAATTAAGATGGTGAAAAGTTCTTCCTTGCAGCTATTGTTATCTCTTCTTTGTTTGTTTAGGGGCAGGGGCATTCTCCATTCCTGTGATGTAACGTCGTGGAATCTTGTACTTATCTGCAAGAAAAAAACATGACGATTTACATTTCAAATCACTTCCTGACATCAGCAACAAAGTGAAGAGATTACTAGAGTTTTTCTTCTTCAGTTCTTTATTCTTCAACTGAGCATAGAACTTCCACACACAAAAAAGTTTTGTCATCAAGCGTCTTCTGCTACTAGCTTTCTCCAAATATGTGCTTCATGATGAAATTCACTAAGGACTACTAATCAATAATTTTCAAGGCTGTTCCAAAATGTTTAAAAAATCGTCTTTTAAGTCTGCTGGTTGTGTGTGCCTTGGGTAGTGCACAGTCTCCTTGCTTCATGCCTCACACACATTATATCACATAAAAAAAGATGACAGATGTGAAACAAGCGTAAAATATGAAAATTGACCTACAAGTAAATTTGCAACCAAGTTTGTCGCGTTTTACTGAATGAAAACTTGAGTACAGATGATATATAAAAAACAAATGTAACAATGTGAATGATATATGAAAAATAAACGTGACTATGAAAACTGAATGAGAACTTTACTAAAGATGATATATGAAACACAAATGTAACAATATGAAAACAGACCTATAAGTAAATTTGCAACAAAGCTGATCTGGTTTCCCTGAATGAGAACTTGGGCTCCCTTATTTTTCTGCTCAGGTTGCACCACAGAACAGCTGCAAGCCACTGACTTCTGCACAAGCTTGGAGAATGCTTTCACATCAATGCCATAATCCTCCAGGTTATCAACGATGGTCACCTGCAGACAGTAAACAATCAATAACAAGGTTTTCTTAATCCATCCTTGACCATGCCAACCAAACCTACAACTGATCAGGAAATGTCATGGGAAGTAAAGGTGACCAGGAAGATGCTAATCTTATAACACATGGTGGATCATTCATCCTCATCATCAGCATGAATTTCCACTTCTGCTGTTAAGTATCATGGGAAAGAACAGTTTGCTTGATGGCCAGCAGTGGCTATTGTCATTCTGTGTCAATGGAAGTAAAGTAAAAGTAAAGATCCATTTTCATGCCTTAGGCACATCAGGCATTTGGGAAAAGCATCATATATTTTTAAAGACCAATCAGCACTAGCTGGGTACAGTGGTCAGCATTATGCCGGCCTTCTTTACTTCCCCAGGACTGTGTCAATGTAGAAGGTCTTTAATGTCATCAGTCTACTTTCTCTTGCTTTCACATCAGACATTTTCATGTATAGCACCTGTGCTGGTAGTTGTTGTTCTGGCTGCATTCTTACTAGATAACCAAAACAATTCTCAATGAATTGGCAAATCCCAGATACCATGTTCAACTTTCCAGGAAGTTAGAATTCTTCTTCCTGTCCATGCCAGGTGGCACTGGTAGTCATGTCTATACATAACCTTTTGTCTTATGTATTTTCAATCAACCCTGACACAGATGTTTTAATTAGAACACTTATAAAGCCAGATCATATACCATCCTGTTGTTCTATGTTAATTAGAACACTCATAAAACTAGACCATGTAACCATCCTGTTGTTCTATGTGGGTAAAGATGTTTGCTAAAGATATGCAGCGAATGACAACTGAAATGCAGGAGGGCATGTCAACAGAAGAGGTGAAAATAGAAATAGATGAATTAATTTATAAAGTAGGTTCCAGGTGCCCAGTCTAGGATGTCAGGTGGGGGGATTGACCTACTACTCTCTAACAAGCATAAAGTAAAAGGTTTTTTTAAAAATTGGATATGTTGTTCCAGAAAGTGCAGATATTGCAGCCTAGCTGTACACCACAAAATAACGTGCCAGCTGCCCTTTTAAGGGTGAATTTCAATGAAGAAGAAGAAAAGTGGAAATTCTAGACATATTAAGTGAATAAAATAAGCCAAAGAAGATAGAAAGATAAATGTGGAAATTTTAAACAGCAGGCCTAAGCTAGTGACAAACAGCAGTAGTTACAATTCCATGCCTAAGAATGCGAGTAGTTCTGTGTCTCTTTTGTTGAGCTTCAAAACAAAATTATGCATTAAAAAGGGTTAAGCAAGAAAAACAAATTAAATCCCAGAGGTCGAATCTACATAACTGTAAACAGACCACCAGGTGTCAAGGTTACTGAATAATCTATTCCCGAGAAACATGACCAAGGGAAAAGAAAAGGATAAAATACCTTTCTACCATGACAAAACCCGTAACCTTCATTTCAAACAATTGTCAGATATTAATGTTCTCCCCTTCCCCCCTAAACACTGTAATATAACAGCTGGGAAGGTCTTTCCATCATCATCATGTGCCCTGTCAACCTGCCTACAGATCACTGGTTGCCTGGACGGCCATGCCATCTTTTCAGCCCATCCAGCATAATCTCTTTTGGTCTGCCCCTACCCCTCTTTTCACTGATCTTACCAGTTGTCCCAATGTTTTCCAATGCCTCTCTTCTCATTATGTGGCCAAAGAACAGCATTTGTCTACTTCTTATTATTGTATATAGAGATCTAAACTCTTTAACCTTTTTCAAACAATCATTGTTAGTTACTCTGGCCGTCCAAAGTATTAGTAACATTCATCTCAGAAACCACAACTCTGTTGCTTCTAAACACACCACAGTGTGTCTAACGCAGATATGGGGAACGAGTATGCACCGGAATAAGTGGATCACTCCGCAGCTGGACAGAGAAGGGCACCCAATTGTCCTGACAGTTGCAAATTACTGTCAAAGGTGCAGGTTTAAAAGATTTGAGACATGATTAATTTTTCCTTTTAATTTCAGATAAGAATTTTAAGTATGGAAGATGGTTCTCCTTGGCTAGTCAGTTGAGCTTCCATGATCATCATCATCATGTAGCAGGTCCTTTGCAGAAAGTCGCTCTCATCACAGTCTGGCTGAAAGAAAATTGGTCTCTCGCCAGTTCTCCTGCCTCATGTACTTTCATTCTCAAGGAGTCACTTATATCCTGTGCCCATCTTCGTGTCGGTGCTTCCATGATATTCTATGAAATTATGTACTGGTACTATGCCTACCATTGTTCTTAGTTCTTTGTTGGTGACTTGGTCTCAGCTTATTCCCCCCCCACCACCACCACCTTTCTTATACATGTAATCTCACAGGTATTATTTGTCCTATACCACCCTAAAATGGCAAACCAAACATGCTGGAAAGATAGACATAATTATCTGGGTACCTTCTTCGATGATGCTCTCATGCTGACTTCTAGTTTTATAGGGTCCAATTTTCCTTTCTTAATAACAGGAGGATCCGATCCAGCACTGATTGCAATGCCAGCCTGCATCTTACCCACGACCCTGTGGAGAGAAATAAAGTGTCAATTATCTCAACAAAGCATAAGTGTCAGTGAGAGAAGCTGATAACACACTCTGGCTCAATATTACTGGATTTAAACTAAATGCAGGCGTGGCCATTATATTTTAAAAAGAATCAATGTTTTGTAACTTATGATATCTTGTCTCCCTCGTCTCTTAAATGCATATTATTTCTACAAATGTGGCTTATCTGCTATCAGACAGCTGGTTCCTCACCTCTCAGGCAGATGTGCTCTGACTTCTGAAGGAAACATCCCAAATTAGTCAACATGTACAACATGCTTGTCAGAAAAGTAGCGGGTCTGAGCGCCACAACAAGATGAATCTTGGAACTGAAAAATGCTTAGGAAGACACCTCCATATTTTTGATGTTCATCTTCACTGAGCTTCCCTATAACAGTATGAGCTTCCCTGTAACAGTTCAGTGATTTCATTGTTGTGACAGTTTACTAAAGCAAACATAATACAGCAGTGAATGTAACAAGCAAACCTGTTGATAACTTGCTCCCAGTTCATACGGTCCAAGTCACCCTCAGATGGCTTCAGTATAATGTGAGCCAGTATAGGATCTAATGTTACCAGTCTGTGAAAGACAAACACAATACAGTCACTCAGTGTATTAAAAAAACAACAGATAAAAGTCCCTTTTCATGTCAGTGGCACACTGAACATATGGTGAGTGAGTGAAACACAAAACACAAACAAAGCAATCTTGTCATGCCTTTGACCACTTGCTGCTTGACTTATATCTTTATAAACTGATGGGCACATTGGAAGCTGCCATGGTGGTGGGGCTAGATACTTGCCTACAAATCCAAAGGTTATGGGTTCAGCTCCTGACAGAACCAGACTTTTGTTTTTTTCCAGAAATGACCTTGGCTCCCAGGTTGACCTAGCTTTAAATGGGTACCAGGTAAATTCCTGGGAAGTAAAGGTGGTCGGCATGATGTTGACCACATCACTCAAAGACTGCTGATTGGTCTATATAGGTCTAGCCCTATATGGGCACTATACCTGAAGGCGGGAAAAAGGGTCCTTTCTTTACTAATGAGCACATCAATGGGTGATGTGATTAACATCTGGCCAGCAGCCATTACTTCCCAGAACATTACCTGCGACCCATTTGAGGCCGGATCCAACTGCAAGCCAAGGTCAATTTAAAAACTAAAAAAATCTGCCTGGATGCAGATTGGATTCCTAGACCAGGCAAACATCTAGCCACTAAGCTACTGTGACTCCCAGGATATATGATAAAAGTCAAAGGACCCCTTTTTTTTTTACACCAGAGGTGCATCGAACACAGGACGCTAAAGCACTTAAGACCAAGACTTGGACAAATGATAAGGAAAGGGGGGTGGGGGGTGGGGGGGGGGGGGGGGGTAAATAGTGCAGTTAATGAGGTACAAGTTAGACAAATGAGTTTTGCATACTTCTAACATGTGCAGATGAGGATACTAATTTCTTCCTAATTCAGACGCAAAGTCTAAATATATAAATCAGAGCAGAGAGGCACGAAAACCATGTAGGTTCCCATACACTGCATCAACAAATACAGCATGGGAGCCGTTAGCGTAAACACAATTAGAAACATGCTTGGAGAAGACTAGAGAATTTGTGATGTATATGCTCGATGTGCAATGAACATGATCCTGATATGAACAATAAAGAAATGCCTATCCCAGTGTGTCTAAAGACAGATACCAACAGCATTTATTAAAGCCAAATACAGGTGCCATTTAAGATACACTGGTCAAACAGGAAGACTGCTTGGAAACAGAGTAGCAAAGTATATCCAAACCAGGATATATATATATCTCAAACAATAGATCACAAACTGTTCTTCCCCATGACACTCAACAGGAAAAGTGGAAAGGGATGATGAACGACACACTATGTGTGATAAGATCGCATCTTGCTGGCCACTTTTATTTCATATGGCATTTCCTAATTAATTTTAGGTTTAGTACACAACTGATCAAGATTAACCAAGAGATCTTTTTTTCCACAAAACACTATCTGCCAAACTCTGGTAATGACTGCTAGGGATTTTGCCTTCCAAATTGTTATTTATCACACACTGAATAAGCACCACCTGTCCACAGCTTCTCTTGTAATGCAGTTCCATTTGGCCATATCCTCAACCTCTGCTGGGAATAGCTAAGGAAATCCTGCAGTTCACGCTCATGAGTTTGCCTGTCAGCTCCACTTTCACAGGCTGCAGATTCTTTAATGCCTATTTTGTGTAGGTTGCTCCAAGGCTAGCTAGGGTGTTCTGTCAGAAGCCTAAGAAAAAGTCATTTGTTCTTTCCTATTAAGTGTGTTTATGCAGCTACTATCTTATCTGTAATTTATGTTCTGCCTTCTCCACCCTCCCCTGGACTGCTTTAGAAATGTTTCTCCTCAGCTCTCTGGTGCATAAAATTGTGAACTCTCAGCGCATCTGAACTTCCTCATTTCCTGGAATACCATGGTGAGCTGATATCAGCTGCAGGACCAGTTCTGCCTCCTAGCAAAGCAAACTGATGCTTGTTCTCAGAAATTAGACACCCCCCTCCCCTTTTCCCTCCCAGCTGATAGGTGTTTATTAAAATGATGAAAGCAGACACAATCAGTAGACAATTCTACATAGTATAAACCAAAGGATCATTTGGTTAACCTTCTACTTCCCTGGTGAGATCTTAAATCTGCAGACTCAAGACTCCCTTGACATTTACCACACTCAATTATAAAACAGTAAACACAGACAGAAAAAAAAAGAGACAAACCTTCAACTTACTTTTTATTATCCTCATGCTGAAGGTTGTTTGTCTTGATGTAGTCTGTGACAAGTTGCCTGACGTCTGAGATCAATAATGCTTCACCTTTACTGCAACAGAAAAACAAATCATTACTGGCAATGTCAAATAACAGAATGATATAAGTCATTGATGTAAAAACTTATAAAATACACATGTAAGTTACCTTGTCAATGCCGAAGTACATGGCCAGGTGGATAAGTGAGATGTTTGAGTCCTTGCATGGCGGCTATCTTTTTCTGCTTCAGCATTCTAAGTCCTTAAGGTTCATTGCTGCAGCTATTACCGGCCGCCATTTGTCAATGTGATTAGCCTTCTTTTATCAACTGGTGATTCCAAGTGTTTGTGGGACTGCATTTAGATCTTCTTCTTCGCATTTACTGGCTGAAAACTCTGGTTTAGGTTCTGGTTGTTCATTAACTTCTAGACTTGTTCCTGAAATTGAATTTTTGCTTGCACATCTGTTTGACAGATCTGTCTTATATGTAAGCAGATTGTTGGTTTGCCACCTCTCAGACCGATGCACTCTGACTTTGACAGAAACACCCCTAATTAGTCGACTTTACAACATGCTTGTAGGAGGGGGGAGAAGAAGGCAAGGCGGCAGGGAGTTCCCCCCCCCCCCCCCCCAATGGGGCCCCAGAACCCACACAGTGAGAACATACATTATCTCTCCACATTTCCTGGTCCACTCCTATTCATCTCTTTTGTGTAAGTTGTTTTTGTCTCTGTTATCTGCAATTCTCTCTATATTTGCCCCAATCATACAGTCTTTTAGCTCTCACAATGCCTGTAATTAGTGATCATTGAAATAGATTATGAATTTCAATAATACTTTGAATAATTTCAAAATTTCAGTAATTTCCACATCTCAAGGGCATTAATTCAGTTTGTTTAGTTGCTTGTTTTTTTCTTCAGGTTTCTGCACCATATAGCGGTACTAAGTATGCTTACACCAAACAGTATATATATTTATCATACAAAGCAACAACAAAATAAAACGGTATGTACAAGTAAAATACTCACCAAAGTCCTGCATCTTTAAATAAATCATGCGTAGCACCATTTACGCAATAAACATCAGTGAAGGTCAAAGGTTTGAATACTTCTTCCTCACTCTGACTAGGCTTTGTGGTCTCCTCCTCTACTACCTCCGGCACTTTCAAATCTCTCAGTCTAGAAAAATATGAGAGATTCAATTACCACATTTTTACAATGGTGTAAATCAAACAAAGGATGCAACTGGAAAGGATATTCCAGTCAACAAATGCCTGCAAAAGTCAGAGTTGTTGACCAAAAGGTTCAAATATTGCAGCCATAAACAGGTTAATGGGCACCGCACAATCAGATCTTTGAATGAATGCAGAAGAAGAAGAAGAAGAAGAAGAAAAATAAGAAATAAAGGATGTTATTTTCAGCTATATAAACAGAACCTAATATTAGGACATTTTAAAAAAAACAACAAAACCAAACAAAAAACCCAAATTACTTGTGTACCCTTTACAAGACATTGCAAACCAACTCTAGCATCTTTGACAGTTCATGGTTTTACAAGAACATTATATGTTCTGTAGTTTTTCACTACTTACTAAACAGTCAGTGTTAATACTACTGTTGAAATCAATGCAAACTAGGCCGCTGCCAAAGTAACCTGCAGCTGAATCAAAACAGTATGTTGGGAGTTATGAAACTGCATTCGTAGCCAATAAACAGCAATGTCTATCGATGAAAAATAAATAAATTCAAACAATTAAACCACAAAAAGAAAAGAAAAATATAGAATAATTTTTCAGCATTAGAAAAACTACACCTGGACATGCTTAACTCTTTAAAGACATATCGCCAGTATACTGGCAATTAAGTTTATCCCTTAAAGTATACTGGATCATGATAGAGAGACACAAATTTTGTCCATTTGTAGAGAAAATGAACTTTTATGAACAAGTTATTGAACAATAAGGATTAACAACAGGAAATCCTTTGCGACTTTATCGCGGTCAGTACATTATTTTTTAATTTAAAAAAAAGTTATTTAGAGGGATACAATTTTTACGTGATTTTTCTATACTAAATGATAAGGTAAAAGAACTAGAACTGTTCATTCTGCTCTATCGTTGATGAATCTCTGCCAGATGGTGACAACAGTCTTGATATTATGATTGATATCTAAGCCACAAATCTACTAGCGATAATTTAGTTTTGGATATGAAAATTTCACAAAATATTTCAATCAGATCAATGTTTCGATCAGCTATTTTCCTGATTTTCGGTTGTTTTAAAATTTGACATGTCACACAAAAATTATCATAACATCAAAGTATTTAAATTAATTGTTTCAAATAAAGACTAGCTGACTAGCTAAAACATAATTAAACAGAAAATGCATGAGCATCCTTAGAATTGGATAGCAATGTTGTTGAACAAGTTAAAAAATATGGTAAGCACGTTTTTTATGTCAATAATTTTCATATGTGCCTAACATCTTTGAATGTTGTGTGATTTTAATAATATTTTGTTGTTATACTGACACATTTTAATAGTTTAGATTTATTCTGCACTTATTTATCTTTAATTTGATATATGTCCTGATAACAAATACAAATAAGTCAGATCTGTAAATGAATGTGTATACAAAACTCAAGTTCTGGATCCAGACCAAAGTCCAGGAGTGGATGAACAGCCAGAACTTTCCACTGAAGTTTACAGCTGGTGAAAGCTAAGAAGAAAAAGAACAACCATGCTGAAACCACTACCTTCACAAGATGAGACTGTGATGAAAGAACAACTTTTGCTCAGTGCAGATTTCTGGTGAACCATGCAGTGCCATTTTTCAATTTGCTTTGACAATGCTCTAGCTAAAAAACCTCAACCCCCCCTTTAGTATATTTTGCCACAGCAAAGTTCCTGCTTCCTACCACACATTATCTAATCCAGCCCAGGGACCAGTAGGTTACTGTACACTTTTAAGTATTAGTAACTACACCAAAAGCACTGTTTTTAAAGTGTTTTGAAACAGCTTTTGACATATAATGAAACTAGGAATCCTTCCAAAAAGTAAATAGCTTCATCCTCTACTGTTTAGGTATCCTTGACAAAACTTGGCTGATAATAACTTGCAGGGCCATGAACTTGGCCTAGAACGTCCAGCCCCCATTGCTTCCAAAATATAGAATCATGAAATTGACCTGGAAAGTCCAGCTCTCATTGCTTCCAAAATATAGAATCATGAAATTGGCCTGGAAAGTCTAGCTCTCATTGCTTCCAAAATATAGAATCATGAAATTGGCATGGAAAGTCCAGCCCTCATCGCTTTCAAAGCATAGGGTCATGAACTTGGCATGGAAAGTCCAGCTCTCATTGGTTTAAAAACATAGGATCATGAAAATGGCCTGGAAAGTCCAGCTCTCATTGCTTTAAAAACTTAAGATCCTGAAACTGGCCTGGAAAATCCAGCTCTCATTGTTTTAAAAACATAGGATCATGAAACTGGCCTGGAATGTATGGCCCTCATTCCCTTTCAAAACATAGGATCATGAACTCACCCTGGAGCGTACGGCCCTCACTGCTCTCAAAACATAGATCAGAAACTTGGCCTGGAATGTATAGCCCACATCACTTTCAAAACATATTTATTACTCATTCTGGCTTTCCGAGCATTCTTTAGTCACACGACACAATTCAATAATTTACTAAAATAGACACCACAGAATAAATTACCCTAAGTGTGACTTGTAAATTTCTGTGATGGCATCTACACCCTTACTCTGCTGCTTCATAGTAATGTAGCCTTCACCAACTTTAGCTTGCAGAAACTTTGAGAACTGAGGAAGCAGATGAATGATGCAGCAGTTATATGGCTGTTAAAGGACTAGATTCTGTAGTTTAGTTCATATGTATTAGAGTCAGAATGAAAATGTACTGTCACATATACACCATACTAGCATTCCAGGTTTAGTCACCATAAGCAGGATTATTTATGTTCTTAACACTGGGAATGGTCTAGCAAAGCAATTTTTAACACTGGGAATGGCCTAGCAAAGCAATTTTTAACACTGGTAATGGTCTAGCAAAGCAATTTTTAACACTGGTAATGGTCTAGCAAAGCAATTTTTAACACTGGGAATGGCCTAGCAAAGTCATCTAGGTGGATCAAAGCAAAGCAATTTTTAACACTGGGAATGGCCTAGCAAAGTCATCTAGGTGGATCAAAGCAAAGCAATTTTTAACACTGGGAATGGTCTAGCAAAGCAATTTTTAACACTGGGAATGGTTTAGCAAGGCACAGAAGATAAGAGACACTTTGGGTAGGACAGTGCACTAGGTGAAAGAGTGGGCAAGAGACCAAGGCAATCAGAGCAATGTTCTGCAAAGGACCTGCTACATTATAAGTATATGTGAAATCACATAGAATGTATACTATGAAGTCTGTATCTGCATGAAAATAACTTCCGTTTTGCTCTTAGTCAGTTAATTGACAAATTGTCCTCACTGCACATTGAACAATCATAAGCGCTTGAATCCCATCTACAATATATCCATAAGTGTGCGGCGATTGATAATATCAGCAAAAATGTCAAATCCACTACACCTGCTAAACATATTTCAAGATGGTTTCAGCTTGAATGCAGTAAACCCAGCAGCTCTGGTGAAAATCTGAAATTTTACTCTTGTACGAAGTGGATAATATAAGATTATTGTGATAATTCCCTCACATTTGTAACCAAAGCATTGTCTATAGAAAAAAAAGGTAGAGCATGTTACTGTAACTCTTCAATGGTTTTCTGAGACTGCATGTAAAAAGAGTTACCATTGCATTACCAATCTACCAAAACAAATTAACTATATTAGCAGGAAGAAATATATCTGAATATTTCAAGAATTAACGCTACAGCACTTGGAATATTTCCACATGCTCCATCTTCTTCAGCAGCCAACTAAAGGGTTCCCATGTGTATGACATCTGCAGCCAAATAAAGATTTCCCATGTGTTATCAGTAGTAATCTTATTAAAAGTTCACTTGACATCCCCCCCCCCCATACACAAAACAATGTACCTTTTTAAAGGAAGACTTCTTAAGGTCCAGCTGTTTCCCAGGGCTATAAAAAGTGACATAAAAAAAAAAAAAGTTGCGATAAATATTGTAGTAAACAAGAATCCACTATAATTTTATTACCTTGCTGTTGTAGAAGTTTTTTTTAAAAATCTTTCTCTTACTTCTTTGCTTTGAATTTGTATTATTTGTTATTAAGGTTACCACATTACACTATCATCTGGAAACATGGAAAAGTGCCAAACAAGGTTGCCAAAAAAAAAAAAAATGCGTTGCCTCCATCTTCAGCAGAGAGTTCTAAAACCAGCAGGTGCAAATTTCAGTCTGATTGTATGTTCATCCTGTCTTTTCTATGAGTGTGAGTGTCAGTCAGCTATATGCTCTGTTGCATTCTCTTGCACTGTTCACATCCTTTAAAAGTGCCTTGACAATTTCTCTGCCTTGCATGGGCATTCAAAGTGAGCTCAAGAGAAAAAAAACCATTAATGAGATGAATGACGCCTTTGCTGTTACAACCAGCAGCTTTACAATGGAAATGATTTTAACAAGGGCACTAAAATGGCTGAGTTCTCAAGAGTTCACACACGCATGCATACTTAGTGACTCAGTGAACATGCTTAAGAAAATTCAGGCTAGATTGATCAGACAAGAATGGATAGGGGCATTGAGCACTTCACGAATGGCTGGCCTAACCTTTACTCTTGTGACTGGTCATGCAGGTATTTGAGCTATGTTATCAATGCCATGCGCAGCAGGCACTGTGAAGATGAATACGGCAAAGGACATGACTCTGTATCCCTGTCTAGACTGAGGGACATGGGGATGAAACTTGGAGTTGCAAGAAATGAACATTTCACAAGGGGGACAAGACTTTTAATTAATCAACAAAGAACAGGCGTCATCGGTCGTTTTACACTCTTTGAGCTTTTTAAGAGGAGATCAGAGCTTATATGGACCTATCCAGAGTACTGTGAAGATAATCCTCACTTATCACCAATCTGCCTTGTCATCCATCAATTCACCATCCAGTGGTGCAGAACCAACCAGTCTGCCTGCCTGTTGATTGCCTAACATGCCAGCACACCCTGGAGAAAAGATTCTAAGGATCGTTACTACCTATGACCTCTGAAGAAACGCATGCCTCAATGCACATTTCTTAACATGATTTGAAAGTAGGTTACAATCATATGTGTGTGCAGCTTCTTCTCCAAACAGCCGAAAGCCGCCTCCACATGTTTTTTCACACTACAGGTTGCGTGTAACATGCTATTCTTTGATGCACTAAATGTCATAATTACAAGGATTAAAGCCATCATTAATTCTGCAAGTCCAAGACAAATGAACATTCCAACCGACAGGGTTCCACAACAGTCACAGAGTAAATTCACTACTGGTTTTAAGATCTGATAGTCTGATAATGAGCCTTGCAAAAACATAATCAAGTGCTTTACTGGGTGGAGCATACAATTTTGTTTGTCCAGTTTGCAAATCCGGCAGGGTATCAATTTGTGTGCTGATACCTATCCATGCCATGACAGCGGTCTGTCAAGAACTGTCACTCTTTCACTCACTGCACTCCATTACCTCTTTCCATAAGTCGTTAAAGTTATCACATCTTCCATTTTATTCTCTTTCCAAAATGTGCCCAAGCCCAAATAATTATAGCTTTTTGTGACAAGTTGTTTCTGTTCCTGAGCTTTTTTTTTTCAAAACATTTAGATCACAAGTTCAGTCATGACAAATTACCAAAGATGACCAATGCTTGCTTAAAAGACAAAGAAAAACAATGAAGTACCTGAATGGCTGCATATAACCCCTTAAAAAATTTCCAGTCAACAATGGGAGGTCACTCTTCTTCACTCTAGATTTGATGGCACACAGAAAACAGAAGTTAAGAAGCTCGTCCATTTCAGCTAGAATAAAAAAAAAAAAAGAATTAAATTCAAGGTAAGCATTTCCTTTGTTTTGTGTTAAAAACTTTTGACTGTTAACTTCATTCAAAGGTCTAATTAATTCTCCAAGTCGATAGTCTTCGACAGAAGCTGTTAAAACGAATACAGAAAATATGGGGTATTCATTCTCTGAGGGAGGAGTGGCTGGCCAAACATTCAGAATGCTGGGCTTTCATACACAAAAGATGGACAACAGAAATATCAGACACTAAAAATACTTTACACGAAGTGAACAAAAGGGCTTATTCCAGAGATCTCTTCCTGACCTGACGCCGCGAGGCATTCCTGGAATAGAGATAAAAGAAAGAAGAAAAGACCAGGGCTCAATCTGCAAACTGGGTTGTGGCAAAATAAAACATTCTAGCTTGCACAGTTCAGGGCGATTGCACTAGTTATGCAATCCTAAATCACAGGCTTAAGGACCCCCCCCCCCCCCCCCTGAAAAAAAAAAAAAAAAAAATATTCTCTAAGGACATTTGAGTCTGTTGAACAAGAAATGCCTAAATCAAGAAGGAGACATAATAGCCTAGTCAGCATTATAAGATGAGCAAAATCATGGCCTGCTTACATCCTAATTCACCTCAAATATAGATGAGCCCAATCCAGTATCCTCCCAAATTTTAATGCATTCTACTCTTTCCGAACTTGGAAAGAGGCAGATGCTTTATACGGTGAGTTGCCGGGAACTAAAGGAGTTACATTTATTTCTTGAGTTAAAAATCTATTTCTTAAAAGAGACATGTAAATAATATTCATAATTACCAACTGGATCTTTATCTTCATCATCTGAATCTGTGTCCTCTTGTTCAACCTCATTACCTGCAGCCACAGCACCCTCTCTATTGTCATCTTTGTCTACAATCTATGAGGAAACATAATCATTTTTGTGTGGAGTAGTCATTTTGAAAGGCTATGCAATTCTGCTATGTTTGTATCTGCTGCTTAACATAGAGCAATTGGAAGGAGCAGGCATCACAACAGTTATCTCATTGCTCAGTTTTTGAAGGCTCAGACATACTTAGAGGATGGAGGATGATAGAGTCTCTAAGGATATCTTCTATGGTGAATTACAGATGGGTAGAAGATGTCAAGGTTGGCCTCAACTATGATACAAATAAATACATGTGCAAGCAGGAGAATGTTACAGGTAATGAGAAAGTGTTGCAAGGAGGGGGCAAAACCAGGAAGAGAATGAGAATAAAGTAGAAAATAACCTAAAACAGGTTTAGAGCTCAGCGTCCGATTTGATTTAAGAAACGACATCACAGCACTCGGGGCATTCCCATAAGCGCTCCGTCCCCATCCTCAGCAGCCAGCGAAGAGTTCCGGTACTAATGGTGCCTGTAGCATTCTGATTTAACGTCTGTCTTGCCTTTCCTCTGAGCCTCGAGCATCTGCCAGAACCTCTCGTCACCCCCAACTGCATCAATCTCACCAGACTGTGGTGATATATCTGCTCCTCCAAATTGTACACGCTCTCCCACAAGGCACTAACAACGTCTGCCCTATCATGTATCAGTATTCCACCAACTTGTGCAGAGCCAGCCAGTCTGCCTGCCTGTTCATTTCCCAACACACCGGCGTGACCAGGTGAAAAAAATCAAGACAATACTCCTCTCTCATGTCCTCCGCAGTGAAGCCAGCCACTCTGCACGAAGCATACCTGCTCTGATCTTCCTCAGCATGCTTTCTGAGTCAGTTACAGTCACGATGTGTGTGTGTGTGTTGTATTCTCTAGCCAGCGGAAAGCTGCAGTGACCGCCTCCACCTCCATTCTTGAGCTGGATGTTGTGGTATCATATGCTAGGCTCTCCTGCACCATACGTCGACCATTAACTTTTGCTAAGAAGCCCCAAGCACTTCTTTTGCCTCTTGACACTGAACCGTCTGTGTAAATGATCAAATCCTCTGAGCGAGCATTATCTTGAATTAATTGCCAAATTTCCACCTCTGTGGCACCTGCTGGCCAGTCTCTGCATTCCCGGCTCAGCGTGATTATGACTCTACACAAGTCTGACTGTTCAGGTGGCACTTTGACCCACTCCTCTCCTCGCCTAATGTTCTCAAGGATGCAAACCTGTCTGATTGTGTCTTCTGCCTGAGCCATCCATGACCTCCATCTTATCAGCTGCTGACCCTTAACTGCACCCAGAGCTTCAAGCAGAGGGTGGTCTGTGTCTGCAGCTACCCTGAGATATGCCTTCGCCTGCATCACCTTGTGCTTACCTGCAACCGTCGGCAAACTAAAGATGTATTGCATACACACCACTGGGGTGTCTCTGGTGCAACCCAGAATGACCCGCATAGCCGCGTTCTGTATGCGCTCTAGTTTGTCCATCTGACTCTTTGAGACGGTAAGCAGTCCCAGGCCACAATCCACCACTGACAGGATCAGGTGCTAATATAGTGTGAAAAGCATTCTCTGCTCTATGTCAATTGCAGCCACAGTCTTAAGTGCACTAAGTCCTTTTTGGCATCTCATCTCAATTTGCTCTCTCTGTTGGCATTTCTACCATCTAGACTTGGGACATTAGTTTCAACTATTCTGTTGTCCAGAGAACACCACAAAAAAGACACCTTGTACGGGTGGACGACAGCCCTCATTTCTGTACACCACTCAGTCACTTTGTCTACTGTCACTTATAGCTGCAGGGCTGTTTGTTCCCTCTCTTCCCCCTGCTTATATGCAAGTATATCATCCGCAAAAGTCAGTATCATTCCAACTCCTGGTGCTTCTAGGCTTGCTTTGTGGAGGTTTTCAAGCGCTGTGCTGCTCAGCATCCGAGAAGAAGCATAATGAATGTATGCAATTGCCCTGAAATCAAACGTTCTAATCAAAAATGACTTTTCTAAATGCCAGCGGGTCTTGCTAGTCCCACTCATCATCCCCACCAGCAGTTATTACCATGCCTTCCTCCAGCACAATATAACACTATCATCTGGAACAATGGAAGTGGCCAACAACACAATCTGCCACTGACATAGGTAGGTATGGCACATGGAGGAGACAAAGAAGTGAAGAAATACAGCTCTTATCACAAGATTTAAACATCAAAGAAGATTAGCTAATAAACAGTATTTTGGTCATATCAAGCACCATGGCAGATTGGACAAAAATAATAGCTGAAGGTATGGTACCAGGAAGGAGGGGCAGGGTCTGATTAACATGAAGATTGGCATATGATAAAAGTGACTCCTTGAATGAAAGTACACGAGGCGGGAGAGCTGGCGAGACAAAGTATTTTTCAGGAAAACCATGATGACAGCAATGTTCCGTAAAGGAACTGCTACAAGACGATGATATAGATATGAAAGCCACAGTAGTAAGGTGGCTAGCACACTTGCTTACCGGCCCTCTAGTTCAAATCCCAACTGAGGAAGATTTTAAATACTGTTGTACAGTTCCAGGATGACCCAGTCTAAAAGGACACCAGTTAATATGAACAGAGGACTGCTGTCAGTTGGCTGAATGTATATGCTCCACTGGGAGATGAAAGGCAGAAGAAGAGGAAAGCACTTAAATGACTGCAGACATTTGTAGCAAATACTACTGCAGATGCAACAAATACTACCTTATATAGATTCTAAAGGAGCTATAACAGTATTTTAGCTAGCATGCATGCCTGCCAGTCTGGTAGTCATGAGTTCCAATCCATATCAAGGCAGATTCTAAAAACAGATCTGGGCTCCAGGGTCATACAAACTGCCATTTAGAAGCTGCCATTACTTCTTGTATTTACCACTTCTGCAGAAAAGGCAGGAGGGTCGCATGGCTATTGCAGTCACCACAAACTGTGAATGTTAGGCCTTTATTTTTGTCCCAATACCTTGCCACGGATTCGAATGTGGGTCTCCCGCATGAGAGCCTAGCGTTCTGAACAATTCAGTCAGCTGCTCCTCTAAAGGCTCCTAGGTCAACCCAGTCTAAAATGGATACCAGGAAATGCCTAGGGAAATATGGATGTCCAATACAATTTTGAAGACATCATCTGCTTAGTGATGACTGGCCTTACAAATATATGTGGTCAGCACCATATGCCTAAAGCACCTCAAGGTATGAAAAAGGTCTTTTACTTACTTACACATTCCACACAAAGCCTTGCTAAAAACATAACAGAAACAAAGGAAAGAAGAAATGCTATCATTAGCATTATAGAATATTATTATTCACCTGCAAATTGTCAACATCAGGCAAGTCATTTTCCTTCAGTTTGCTGCTGACTTCTCCATTAGCACTGTCAACAGTGTCTGTCTGTTCAACAAGGTTCTCACTTTCAGTTTGTGACAGGACTTCTGGGATCACAGGAGGCTGTGATTTATCCCCAAACTCCCTGTATAAACATCCCAGGATTATAATTATGAGCTATAGGAAATGTGTACAATATATTTATTTAAAAGAAAAGCTTTGTTTTCAAGCAAAAGTTCACAAAATATAAATTACCATGACCTTCCCAACAAATCAATTCAAAAGTTAGCTTTCTTCATGTCTGATGAATCATCCAATCTCCTCATTACTCAGTCTTTCATCAAAGCCTAGTAGCTTAGTGTGCTCTGTTACAAAGACAGTTGTCCAGAATAAATCCTGGCGAGTGATGTGAATATTTTACTTCTTTGTGGGCCTCCATGGTTAAGTGCTTAAGCACTCAGCCTCGTGCTCTGAAGGTCAGGGTTCATTTCACAGACACATTATTCAGTTCACACAGAGATTCCTGGTAACCATCGCTGCCGATACAGGCGTTATGTATTGCTCTCGGCAGATGGCCAGTCATGCTGCAGGCAGAGACCACTATATACTATATGGGATAAACCAGCGCAATAAAAATATGCTAATTTCGCAGCCAGGTTGTAAAAGGCAAAATGCATTTACGTCTTCGGATAAACGTTAGTTAGTCAACAGATTATCACCATCGCTCATCAAACCATCCAGTTCATAAGTGCTCAGATCTCCTCAGCGTGTAGTGGCCCATGAGACCAGTTCTGTGTTGGTTTAGGATTCTCCTTTAGGCCCCTGTGTAGCGCTCTTGTCTGGCTTCACCCTTTTTGATGTTATGTTCGTGAAGTCTTGACAATGTTGGAGATTCACAATCATTACTTGATTAGTTTAATCGAGCTTCTTCTCTGAGGGCGTTCAGTATGTCAGCCCTTTCCATTGCTCATTCCTTTACCAGGTGAGCAACACTTGCAAGTCTGTCAGCTTGTTCATTGCCCATTACACCAGAATGCCCCAGAACAAACAAGAACCTGAAGCTTGTCAGCCTAGATCTATTCAGGGACTCCACACACTGTCTTCGTATGCATTCCTTCTCGATCTTCTTGAGCATATTCATTGAGTGGGTGAGGTATCATGCCCGGATGAAAATCAGTGTTTCTAGCCAGCTTATTGCTTTAGGTGTTGCCATGACCTCCACAGTCAAACTGCTTATTGTCAAGGCGAAGGCACGGCAGTCTTGTTTGACAGTTCTCCCTCCAAGCTGAGCCTTCCGATCTGGACCTCCGGTCAAATATGGCGATGCGATGTGTATGTTTTTTCTCACACAGATTATTTTCATCTAAACAATGGAAATTCCTTCAACTGGAAATAGATAATTGTGCCAGAATTTAGGCCAGAAGGACAGCTTCCCCAAGATTTTCACAGGTGCTGCGGAGTTTTCGTGCATCTGAGCTGAAACCTTAAATTTTTTTCATCAGCGTGTGGTTTTTTCCTCTCCATTTTACAATGGCTGATCAGCAAATGTGTAGTGAAACTTAAGGTTAAGAAACAAAGACACAAGAGAGGGAGGGGTCAAAAGAAGGGTAAACGTGTCGGTGCATGAAGAAGAAGGCTTAAATACATTCATCTTGGCCTTAATCGAACACGAATTATATATTAGAACTGTTCAAGCATAAAGCAGCCTGGGCCTGTCAGGGAAAAGCTCATCTACAGTGCCAACATCGTAGCCCTTCAAGAGACCCAGCTAGGCGCTGATACGCTGAACGTGGCCAGTTTCAACAACAGGTGATTCCTGGGAATGGCCATCCTTGTACGCAACAACACTGCAGCATCAGAGAAGGACATGTCATGTCTCGTTGGACAGTGACGCACTACAAATACAGGAAATACAAATTCTGATGGAGGATCTTTTTGTGTTGATCAATTTGCACGCCTGTTATGCGAAAGCAAACTCCCAAAAATGGCAGTGCCTCAGTGAGATTATTCAGAAATTTATGGGAGGGAATGAAGGTGAGAGCTCATAACGGGTGAGAAATGAAAAATCTTTCTTATGAGATGGCCTAACAGTTTACTGCCAAACAGACTACAAAACAAATTTATATGAGCTGGTCACAGATTCTTCTTCTCTTCCAGCTTTTAACTATGAATGGAACACAAGCCCTGATTCAACTCTCCCTGTGTGGGTATCTAGGCTGAATTGGAGGAAAGGGGGTGGAGAAGTGGAAAAGAGGGGGGGGGGAGGAGGTGGAATAGATCCACTGTTCTCCTAACTAGCATGTCGAAAAAGTCAACTAGTTAGGGGCATCTCCTTTGAAGTCAGAGTGAATCTGCCTGAGAGGCGAGGACCTACAGGCTTCCTAAAAATAAGCCAGATCTGTCAAACAGATGTGCACGCAAAACTTAAGTTCTGGAACAAGACCAAAGTCCAGAAGCGGATATGCAACCTGAACTTTCTATTGGTGTTTACAGTCAGTGAATGCTAAGAAGAAGAACAACAACAAACTCATTCCAACCCCTCTACCGATTACTGGTTGCATTCAGCAGATAAAACTGCTTATGGTTTGAGATAAGTAACTCGATTCTAGAAAAATAGCTACAGATGCCTTCTGTCATGGTCTGGTAGTAAAAGAGCTGGTTACTTTAAATCATTTTGTCATGTTTTATACACAACTTTCTGTATTTTTACCACTTCTGCAGTGTACATTGGGGGGGGGGGGGGGGGGGGGGGGGTGGGGGGGGGGGGGGGGGGGGGGGGGGGGGGGGGGGGGGGGGGGGGGGGCAAGGGGCTCTCTGAGCCTGAGAATTTGCAGCTGCAAAACTGATGTTGTCAGTGGTCACCAACTGTACAGGCTAGAATTTAATTCCTGCCTCCAGGAGAAAAAACAAACCGCTGTAATACAAAAACACACAAATATATATATATATATATACACATACACACAAATGTCCACTACTTGATATTCTTTTAGCAGTATCTGCCACAGCACCACCATCATGCTTATAGTTGCTTTTGTGTTGTTTGTTGTTCTTGTTTATCCACTACAAGTGATGATGACCAATCCTTTCATATGCTAACAAAAGGTAGGTTTATGAGTGCACATATGGCTGGTAAGGCCAATCCTAGCAAGGAAAATTTGTGCATAGTGCATAGTGTGAGCATGGGATTTTGGCCATATTCATTTGGTGAACTGCTCATTGTCTTTTCTGATTTGTCTTTTTTTTTTTAAACTGCTGCTATTATTATGGCTGTACCACACGCTGCCGCTCCCCAATGAAGAGATGAGTGTCTGAATGAGTATTTATAATTACAGTCAGTGTGTTGTTTGTCATGGCTTTCCAGAGTTCTCTGTTGCACGTACTGTCAATAATTTATGAAAGAGATGTTCTTACATGCCATGAAGCCAAACTGTCTACCTTCTTTTCTGCATCTCTTCCTCTCCTCTAATGTTTCTATCTGTTGTCTGTTAAATCAGAAGTAGTATTCTATTACTGTTCAATAAATTGTCACAACTCTTGTTAACTAAATCTAACATGGGGTTTTTGATCACCGTGGCCAACTCACTAACAAATACCTGCAAGTGATAGAATTGCAGTAAAGTGAAGGAAGGTCTTGATTTCTGTAAAAATAATCTTACCAAAGGGCATCTCCATAAATATGTAAGACAGAAACACCTTTGCCTCTCATTGCTGACATGTACATATCCTCCCCACTCAGCAAAGCCTTACCAAGTGCAACCGGTGATCTATATCAGACACAGCAAAACACAAATATATGCACTTTAACATCACACATTTTAAATGCTCGTGTGTTAAACAGCATACAATAATTTGTGGGATCAATAAATAATGTTTTGATTCTTTCAGTAGCAGTGAATAATTACTGTAATTGCTCTATTCAGAAAATGTCTAAATAAAAGCTGCTAGAGATTGTTTCTGAAGAAGTACAATAACAACACTATGGGACAAACAGGGTAGGCAAACAGTTTGGATAGTTCTACAATAGCAAACAGTTTGGATAGTTCTACAATAGCAAACAGTTTGGATAGTTCTACAATAGCAAACAGTTTGGATAGTTCTACAATAGCAAACAGTTTGGATAGTTCTACAATAGCAAACAGTTTGGATAGTTCTACAATAGCAAACAGTTTGGATAATTCTACAATAGCAAACAGTTTGGAAAGTTCTACAATAGCAAACAGTTTGGATAGTTCTACAATAGCAGATAGTAAGAAAAGTATACTTTCTCTGGATTAAAGAATAAACAAATCAAGTACTGTATGGAAGTTAAAGGCAAGCATTTCAAATTCTCTGAACTAGGTTTTATCTTGTATGATTTGGTCTTTTTATGCAACCTGGAGGACCCAAATGAGACCCACAACATTCAGTGCAAGGCAAATAAATAGATGATCCTTAGGCTGATGTATTCTTCGCCAGAGATGTTATCTGAGCTGCCTAACTAACTTAGTTCTTGAGAGGTCTTCTCTTGTTCTTCTCTTTCTCTTTTACCACTCTGGGTGTCAAGGGAGATATAAGGTTCTATGTATGTAGAACATACATACAACATGCTGTTGTAGAGTTTCTCTGATGTTATCGTTCCATCTTGGTCTACCTTATGCTCCTCGTATTTTTCCAATTTTGGTGTATGCACTGCCAATTCTCCAGTCCTATGTGCTCTCATAGCCAATGGATCTTCAATATCCTGTATCCATCTCCATTGAGCTTTGCTGCTGCCTTGTTTTATGTAAGCGGTACCCTCCACCACCACGGTGTTTAACATGGTCTAAATACCTCAGCTTTTGTGGCATGATGCTGTTTATTAGCTAATTCTCCTTCATGTTCAGATGAAGTCGGATGTTGTTGGTGTTCTTCTTAGTCCTTGATATTCTAGAAATTTTTCTGTAACATTTCAGTTCAAAAATGAAGATGACGCCTACTGTAAACTGAAGCATACAAGTTGATCTTTGTGTGCACATTCATTTTACACAAATGCTGGTTCCCTGCCTCTCAAGCAGATGCACTTTGACTTTGAAGGAAACTTCCAATTAGTCAACTCTTACAACATGCTTTTTAGGGAGGCAGTGAGTCTATCCCCCCCCCCCCACCACCACACACAAAAATGGGGTCCCGGAACCCACACAGGGTTGTGACTTAGTGTATCACCTGCTGCATACCATGTGTGCTGTAGTGTTAACAGAATACTGAATTTGTATTACTATTTCATTATTTGGTATTTAGAGGGGTTTGTTTATGGCGACCTTCTGGAGGTACAGTAAATAATGAACAACGACTGTTGGGAGTGCTGTCCCACTTTTCTACAACTAGGCAGTAAATGTTTACATTTCAGACCTGCCGGATAAATCGACCCCTAGTTTTGGAAAGACGGTTGAGGCTTGAAAACTCCAATTATATGCCACAACTTATTAACTCTTTCTCTACTAGCCGATGATTACTTGAACTCATACCAGGCAAGATCTAGTTTAAGGCAGCCAATGTTTGAGTCCAAAAAGGATAAAATAACACTATTGGCAGAAATAATAAAACAAAGAATTTAAGTAAGAGTTCATTATCATTATGTACTGTAAACATGACTTCACAGTGACCAGGTGACAAACTCCTTAACTCTTTGAGTCCCAGGGGGTTTAGCACCACAGGCCCAGGGGGTAGTAAAGAAAGTAATAAAATCGGCGCATCATGAGTTCATTGGGCTTCTAGGTAGTTAAGGTCCGGGTTCACTCCTGGGGGTAGGCAGAAAAGCCACATTTCTCCCAGATTTATAATTTCTGGATAGAAGAAAAAAATCATCTTATCCCTGTGGCTAAGCCATGCAGGTTTTTATCGCTTTGTCTTCCACTTGCTCTATTTCTATCAACTTTGCCTGTCACTACCAAGTTCTCAGGTCCATTCCTTCTCACAGGTTCCAAACACACAGACTGTCTAGTCTAGTTAGATAGCAGTTAATATAACAGACATCTGCTATAAAAGAGAGTCAGAAATGTGTGCTCTCTCTGGACTATCCGATGAACATATGTGAACTGCATGCTACCTAAAAAATTAGGACAGGCTAACAATATATCCAAATATTATACTCAGATGACATCAAACTGAAATATGGGGACTGAGGTCAAAGGCTGAACCCAGTAGTTCATAAGTTCAGATATGCAATAACCTAAGGTTAAATGTCACACTCACTTGTTGCCAGCAAGGGTCACACAAACCAGGTCACCCTTCTGGAGATTGCCAAACATTTTTGGTGATGGCTCTTTGTCTGGGACAACTCCAGGCAGCATGAGATCTGCAAAAGCAATGATATGTTAACATTAATAAGAACATACATCAAAGCTAGAATCTTGATGACAAAGAAGACATTTACAGAAATCCTTACATAGTCTAGGCCTAGACTAATCAGGTGGTCGTTTCTCTTTGCTACAATAATTGTGAAAACCCTCTGGCAACCAAAGTTAGGAGACATTATGACTGTAATGGTCAAAACAAATGTCAAGAGTGTTAAGCACATGACATCACAGTGCACACAAACACAGTGATGTCGTCCTGACAGTTTAAAGATGTTTTTCTAACTTTTGACATGCATCAGATAAGACCAGCATTGTTATCTGTTTTCCGATCAGCGAAGGGGTGAAGCTTACATAAATTTATCATTAAGGTTTTCATTTAAGGGCCCCCTGATTAAAAAAAAAAAAAAAGCAAGAAAGTCTAGAAAATACTGACAGAAATTGTGCTGGCATGTGTCAATGAAAACTTACCAGCTCCTTTTTGAAGTTTCTCAAAAACAGGCGGCCATGTTCTAAAGGCAGGTAGCATGTCTGGATATTGCCACATTGTGTATACTGCGAACAAAGAAAATCCTTGTTTAATTAAAGCTAATACAATATTTAAAGCATTAAAATTAGAGCACAAAATAAATTATGAATAGACCAATTTACTGAAGATACCAATAACAGCTCAAGCAGACTAACACTGGAAACAAAAAGAATTAAAGTAACAGATCAATTAACTTATTTAGGCAGTAATCTTGATGGTCAATGAAACAAAGAAAGAAATTCTGATACATACTGGCAAGGTATCAGCAGCTTTTAAAAGCTTACACAAAATATGAAATTCAAAATAATATAGTTTTAGAACCACGTTACATATTTTCAATTCTAATGTTATTTCAGTTCCAATATATGTCAGTGACAGTTAGAGAACCAAGGAAGATATGGAATTAAATGTTAAATGCATTTAAAAACTATGCTTGAGAAAAGTCATGAACATAAAATGGGATGCATTCAAGATGGGTGAAGAAATAAGAGAAAAACCACTCGTATCAACAGTTATAAGACAGAGAAGATGTCTGGGCAACCACTCGTATCAACAGTTATAAGACAGAGAAGATGTCTGGGCAACCACTCGTATCAACAGTTATAAGACTGAGAAGATGTCTGGGCAACCACTCGTATCAACAGTTATAAGACAGAGAAGATGGGGCTATGTTGGACACATTCTGAGAAAATACGAACAGAGAATCACTGATCAGGCACTGAAATGGGAAAGTGAGGGACTGAGGAGACGAGGATGTCCCAAAACCTAAAGTGAACATTGATGATAGTGGCCAAAGGTGCCGGACTGGATTCTACCCATGACGGAAGTGATTGCACAGGACAGAACAGAATGGAGGAACAGACTGCGAGCATTATGTGACATGCACAATAGAAAATGAATGAATATAAGTTTGCTTAAGGCAAAAATGAACAAGAACACAAATTTGTGTATCTTTAAAGGATGAATTCATTCAGCACTGGGCTAGTCACTAAAAATTTACAACTTTTTCTGTCTTCTTCATTTTGTAAAACATTTTTAGACTATATCTTGTTTTGCTGTTGCTCACAAAGGAATTGTATTACATTCAGCTTAATTAATTCTTCACATTATATCTTCTCTCTTTTATAGATCTTACCATACTAGAGCAACAAAGAAAAAGAAAATTTCTCAATGCTCTAAAAGACATTTTTATTCTGGCTAGGTTTTAGTTTTTCCCCCATCCTCAATGGTCAATATTCGCTATGCATCTCTTCCAGCTTGGGTCAGGAATCAGTGCAGCCAGATTTAAATGATTTCTCACAATATTTTCTCAAGCTGCTGCTATGACCTAAACTATTTTTCCAGGTATTGGCTACCAAAGCTGTCTTCCGTCTAGTTGAGTTGAGTCAAGGATGACATCACAGCACTCAGGGCATTCCCATGTGCGCCCCGTCCCCATCCTCAGCACCCAGTGCAGAGTTCCAATACTGATGGTACCGGTCACAATCTGGTTATATGTCCGTCTTGCCTTTCCTCTGAGTGTAGTCAGCCGGCCAGACCCTCTGGTTACACCCAGGTGCCTCATTCTCCCGAGGCCATAATAATAGTCTTTCTCTAGTGATTCCCTTGCTTGTTCCAAGGGCGTTGACCACATCTGTCTTGTCATGTATTAATTCACCACCCATTGGTGCAGATCCAGCCAATCTTTCTGCTTGTTCATTACCTACTACACCAGCATAGCCTGGAGAAAAGATCCAAAGTATGCTCAATACCCATGGCCTTCCCAGTGAAGCTTGCCACTCTGCTCAAAGCATCTTTGTCTTCACCTTTCTCAGCATGCTTTCAGAGTCTGTTACAATTACGACATGTGTATGTATTTTGTTCTCTAACCACCGGAGAGCTGCAGTTATTGCCTCCACATCCAAACTCATGCTAGATGTTGTATGCTAGGCTATCTTACACTAAAGATTTTCCACTGGTTTTCACTATGAACCCCCAGGCACATCGCTTTCCTCTCAACACCAAACCTTCTGTATAGATAATCAGATCACCTGGACGTTAATCAACTGTTGGACTTCCACGTCGTAGCACTCGCTGGCCAGTCTCTGCCAAATGTGACCATAACCCTACACAGGTCAGACTTTTCCTCTGGTACTCTGACCCCTCTCTTCACCCAATGTTCTCCAGCATGCATACTTGTCTTATTGTGTCTTCTGCTTGAGCCATCCACAATTTTCCCCTTTTCAGCCTCTGACCATTACCTGCAGCCAAAGCTTCATACAGAGGGTGTTCTTTGTATGCAGCTACTCTGAGGTATGACTTAGCCTGCAGCACCTTTAGCCTATCTGCAATAGTCGGCAATGCAAGGATGTATCGCATGCACACAATCGGGGTGTCTCTTGTACATCCCAGGATTACCCCCACAGCTGCATTCTGTGTGCGCTCCAGTTTCTCTAGTTGACTCTTCGAGACAGTGAGTAACCCCAATCCATAATCAATCACTAAGTGCTGGTAAAGTGTGAACCGCATTCTCTACTCTATGTCCATTGCTGTCATAATCTTTAGTGTCTTAAGACCTTTTTGACCCTTTGTCACAACCCCCTCTATGTGATCCTTGAAAGACAAACTTCTGTCAAAAGTGATTTCCAGTACCACAGTCAGCGGTCTTTTTTGATGTCCCTGCCATTTATTTTGAGTCTGGGAACCTCAGCTCTAACAATTCAGTTGTCCAAACAACACCACAGGACGGCTGCCTTATCTGGGTTGATTACAACACTCATCTGTGTATACCAGATGATCACTTTTACTGTCACCTGTAACTCTTGAGCTATTTGATCCCTAACTCTCCATCTATTGGCTACCTACGCTGTCTTTCTATCTACTAGCTACCTAAGCTGTTGGTCAACCCATTGGCAAGCCAATATGTCTTTACATCTACTGAAATGTTAATCTTACTATCCAATCTGCTTTCAAAGTCATCCATTAAGAGAATTTAACCAAGTTAAAGTTACTGAATTCCTGTTCTGTTCATTAACACTATCATTCACAAAGGAATTAAGGTAAAAACTGATGAAAATAGGTAAATTGTGAAAGTGTAAAAATGGGAAAAAAATAGGCAAATTATCGAAAACTTTCTACCTGTAGGGTAGAACTTCCTAAACAGTTCGTAAAAGATAGGATTCTTCGCTACTGAGAAAAGCACAATATTGTCATCTCCATGAGTGTTGATCTTTGTTAGAGTCATCTCCTCTTTGTTTGGAATCAGTTTTGTCACATCATCTTCGGAGAGTTTCGGGTATTGCTGTAAAATGTCTGCCCGCAGTTTTTTTCTGTCAATTTAAAATAAAAATAATGTTTAAAAAGCAAAATATATTAAATTTGATATTAAAGTCGAGAGGATCGACTTCATTGAACCCAGTTTTATCTCATATGGCTCAGTCTCTCTGCAGAATGGCTAGCTGCCTGCCCACAGCATTGCACAAAACACGAGCTAGGTGACTCTAGTGACGAACCCCACTGGTCTCCTAAAAACTGCACCTATGAACCGAAAGATGCAGCCATGAAGCTAACCCATAACCTCAGAGCACAAGGCAAATGGCTTGACATCTTCGCCACGGAGACTCCCTATTTTGATATATATTTGATACTAACATTTTCTTTTATTAACAAATGGATATCAGAGAGAAAGGCTTCATTTGTTACTGAAGAATGTTGAATGCTGAATTAAGAATCAACATCACAGCACTCGGGACACTCCCATAAGCGCTCTGTCCCCATCTACAGCAGCAAGCAAGGAGTTAAAATTCCGATGGTACCAGTAACAGTTTGACTGTATATCCGTCTCACCCCTCCCCCGAATGTCGAGCGTCGGCCAGATCCCCTTGTAACTCCTCACAGTGCCATTCTCCTTAGATCATAATGATCTATCTGTTCCTCCGCACTGTTCACTCGCTCCCAAAGGGCCCTCACAACATCCAGCTTGTCATACATCAGTTCACCACCAAGTGGTGCAGAACCAGCCAGTCTATCTGCCTACTCATTTCCAAACACACTGGCATGACCTGGAGAAAATATCCAAAGGATGCTAACTACCCGGGACCTCTGAAGTGATGCTTGCCACTCTGCATGGAGCATGCCTGTCTCCACATTTCTCAGCATGCTCTGTGAGTCAGTTACAATGACGACATGTGTGTACAGCTGATTCTCAAGCCAACAGAAGGCAGCAGTGACTGCCTCCACCTCCATTCTCAAACTAGACATTGTGATATCATATGCCAGGCTTTGTTGCGCCAAGCGACGTCCATTCGCATTTGCTATGAACCCCCATGCACTTCGTCTGCCCCTCACCACGGAGCCATCTGTATATACAATCACATCACTTCGGCGGGAATTGCCATGAATCATTTGTTGAACTTCTGATTCTGCAGCACTAGCTGGCCAGTCCCTGCACTCACTCCCAAAGTGATTAGAACCCTACACAAGTCTGAAACTTGATCGGACACTCTGACCCACTTCTCTCCTCACCTAAATTTATCAAGCCTGCACACATGTCCAATTGTGACTTCAGCTTGCGCCATCCAAGACTTTCCTTTTTTTTTAGTCTGTGACCCTTAGCTCTGTGACCATGGCTTCATGCATGAGGTGCCTCTTGTCCGCAGCTACTCTGAGATATGACTTTGCTTGCAGAACTTTTTTTTTTGTTGTTACTGAAGAAGGGGACGGAACTCATGTAAAAATGACTAGAAAAAAAAAAAGGGGGGGGGGGTATTTTAGTGAGGATTTAAGGCCGCATGTCTAGTGCTGTGACCATGAACTGTGCAGGTTAGGATTTTATTTTTTACCCTAAAACAAATATCTACTTTACTGAGGATTCGAACCTGTGTCTGCGGCACGAGAGTCCAGCATTCTTAAATGTTTGGCCAGCCGCACTTCTGTGCTGTCAGTACTGAACAAAATTCTTTAGAAATTTCCTACTGATATTTTCACAACACTGAACAACTGAACAGCAGCTATGTACCTTTTGGTTACCGATTTCAGACTGTAACTATTGAAAATTATTACCATATCTTAGTCAGCAAAAAGCAGTTTAATGTAAGATAACTAACACTGTCCTTACAGTCTGCATTCATCACTCTTTCAGACAGTGTAGGACAAAAGGGGTCTTGCGTCTAAAGATTAAGGGGCACATGGCTAGTACAGATGCCATGATGTACACAGTCTTGGATTCAATTTTGCCCTGACATAAAAATATCATTATCTTACCCTGAACCTATGTTTCCCAAATGATAGTCTAGTACTCTAACTATTCTTCTTCTTCTCCAGATGCAAGTCCTTGTTGTTCGCCCATTTAGACTTTGGCTTTGTGCCAGGGGAGTTTTGCATGTGCATCCATTTTACTGGCATATATGTGTGCAGTTGGTTGTTCCTTGTCACTTGGGCAGATGCATTCTGACTTCGAAGGAAGCCTCCAGTCAGTCGACTCTTCAACATTCTTGTTGGGAAGGCAGTGGGTCTATTCTTGTTTTCCCCACGATGGGGCCTCTGAACCCATACAGAGATTCTAACTATTTACCCAGCCACTCCTAATTGTTTACGGTTAGCAGAATTACAAATATTCTGAATTAAACCAGTTTACCTTACCTGTCTGAGGTTTTCACAGATGTCTGCGCCTTGACTCTAAAAGGTTTCAAGAACATGCTGCAGTTTTCAGGCTTCCACTTTGACTCTCAAGACTGTCTGGTGATAGCAGTAACAGTAATATCAACAAGCAAAACGTATACATCATAATGTGGCACAGGCAAATGTCATGTCAGCAACAATGGTAGCTCAGAGAACATATATCTTGCCTGCTGACCTAAAGTTTTGTGTTCAAATTCCTTTTCAGACATTTTTTTATTCTGTGGAACTGGGCTTCGAGGTAAACCCAGCTTAAAATAGGTGGCAAGAATCTGTGTGGCAGGCGTAGTACTGACCACATTCCTCACAGAGTGCTGCATGTTTAAAACATATGAGGGAAGCACAATGTCCAGTATGCTTCACGGTGTGAATAGGTGTCTTTCTCTAGTTGAAATATTCACACTTTTACCCCATGAATGATAAAATAAAGGGTCATGAACCCATGAAAATTGGCTGAAATAAATCCTGGAATTCTTTTTTTATTTTTACACAGGTCACTAATTGTTTTAAAAATTTATATTTTTTTCGTGAAATATATTTTTAAAAAAAAAACATGAACAAGGTTAAGCATTAAATGAAATACATTTACCATGACCTAAATACATAATGTATCTGGTTATGCATGCTGTACCCTGTGACCTCTATCACTATGAGCTTAATTTGACACTCAACTTAACTTTAAAAAGCCATTAGGGTCATGAGGGGAACCTCCTCCCCCCTCCCAATGCTATTTTAGTTACTATATTCATATTCTTGCCTACTAAACATTGCACTGGAGCCCACAGTATCAATGGAATTTAACTACACTTTTTGAGAACAGGTCACTGCAGACAGGCTGATATACAGGCATTTATGAGGGAGTGTCACAACTGAAAGTGACTAGATATCATCTTCTTGGACTGACAGGGTCAAGTCACATCAGGACTTATTTAGCCATAAATGACTGGAAATATTTTGTGCACAGACTGGACAGATTTTGTGTACATGGCACTCCATCCTTAATGTGGATCTGTAACATTCATAAATTGTCTAGATTTTTTCACTGAGACAAGCCGGTATGTTGGGAAATGAACAGGCGGACAGACTGGCGGGCTCTGCACAACTTGGTGGAATTCTAATGCATGATGAGGCAGACATGGTTAGTGCCTTGTGGGAGAGCGTGTACAGTTCAGAGGAGCAGATGGATCACCAGTCTGGTGAGACTGATGCAGGTGGGAGTGACGAGAGGTTCTGACAGATACTCGAGGCTCAGAGGAAAGGCAAGACAGATGTTTAATCAGAATGCTACTGGCACTATTAGTATTGAAACTCATCTCTGGCTGCTGAAGATGGGGACAGAGCGCTTATGGGAATGCCCCGAGCGCTGTGATGTCGGTTCTTGAATCAAATCAAAATCCATAAGCTTAGTTTAAAATTAATTTGATAAAATTAGTTTACCTTTTGCAACCTCTCAAAATAATTATACAGTAAATCTTCTCTACTATGAGGAAGAAACTTTTCTATTTTAGTCACAATTCGGCTAGTGACAGCAACTAATCATTGCCTACAAAGTCAACTAAGCAAGTAAGTAACAAACTGTCTGTGAAGTGAAAGTGGTAATATAATCCCATGACAGATACAATCGCAATGTTTTTGATACATTTCATATTCACCATGGGGCTGGTCAATTTAAATTATATTTTACCATTCTTCCTTAATTGCCAGACCAGCTTACAATATGAAAGAAGCAAATCCAAACTTGGCAAGCTAAGGCTTGTGAGTGAAACCACCTGGTTAAACAAACAGGGAATTGGTTTTATTTCCCTGACAGGTGACACATCAGGACAACTTCCTGTAATCTGAATAATAAAACATCAGTTGAATCTGCCAGTCTCTGGAGATTTAACAGGAGACTTCCAAGGGGGTAATAACTACACTGGGCTTGCTTACTCTATTGGAGGATAAAGGGCTCAAGAAGAAAAAATAACTACAATAGGGCTCCCCAAAAAATTACATTGAAAAACATTATGTTTCTTTTTCATTTATTCTAATTATTTGGTTTGCCTCAGAGAAACCTTTTGCAGTGTCATTAATTAGTCAAATGAATTGAGGCAAACACTAATTTGGTTGTTTCCACAAACAATAAAAATAAACATACAAGTCTGCATAGGCAAAATATTATGCTCCCCCCCCCCCCCCCCCACCTCCCTAGACAAAATCTAAAGTAAGGTTGCCGCAACATGAACTAGCCTACATACATAAAATACACAACCACAATGGAACAGGAGTAGAGACCTGATGGACACCACTGATTAATAAAATAAAATGTTAAAATTTTGGAATGCAACACTGGAGGAGATTTAAAGAAAAAATCATTTAATAACAGAGACCCGGTCTCTTCTGCTTATTCCAGCTGTAATCTCTGATAAAAAGTTGTGGTTGTTCATCCACTTCTGGATTTTGGTCTTGATCCAGAACTTGAGTTTTCCGTGCATATGTTTTATAGATCTGGCGTATTTGTTTGCAGACTGTTGTTCCATGCCTCTCAGGCAGATATACTCTGACTTTAAAGTAAATACCCCTAATTAGTCGCCTTTTATGACAGACCTTGCGCGGAAAAGGTCTTTACTTTCCTTCAGAGGTTTACTGTTACTTCACGCATGAACAAAATGATGTAAGAAAGGAGGGAGACTTGAAAGGCAGAATGTTAGTCGGGCCTGTGTGCCTAATTGTTACCCCTTTGAAAATAAAGTTTGTTTGTTAGTTCCACCAAGAGGAGCCCTGGAACCCAAACAGGGATGATACCTATGAGTATAAGCAGGGCTTTTCCCCCTGGTTGTATACAGCAGAGCAGCTGCTATTTCTAGGTATCAATGTTTTCAACAGTACTGTAACAGTTTTTTAACAGTTACAACAATACTGTAACATACACTTTTTTGTGTGAGTATCAGTAACTTTTTACTTTTTTGGTGAGTACACGCAACTGTTTATTTTTAACTAGAAAAGAAAAAGCCTTGCCTATTTGTATTTCCCTCACGTCACAGTGGAAAAAAATAAGTGAGATGGCTTGGTGACTGGTATTTAATGATGCCCAACTACCTGCACTGATTTTATTTTTCATTTTGTTTTAACATTAACAAAAATTTTGTGTTAAAATCATTTGATGGTTAAATCACTGGACTGGAGAGATTAAAACAGACCCAGATTGAGGAAGTGGACCAATATGTTCACTGGCCTGTAATTTTTGCTCCTTGAGTCAGCTTTGGAGACACTTCAGCTCAGATCAAATCTTCTAGTCCAGTCTATTCAATCTGACACCTACAGCTACAACAGAGCTTCCACCTGGAACCCTGGTAGGGATTTCAGTCAGCACTGACTACCAGCTGGGGTATACTGAGTCAGTTGACGAGAGAAGACACCTGTTCCCTTTCTGGACCGTGAGAAAGGATTTTAACTGTTTAATCCTAGGAAATGCCTGGTATGTGGGTGACTGACAGGCTGAGACTTTATTTTATCTGATAACTTTCTTTAAAATAAGTTAAGTAAGTTTTACCCCACCAGAACAATGAACATCACAGAGTGATAAACATCCAATGACATAAAGTGCCACCATGTGGATAAGGATCGCCCGTGAGAGGTCCCAGAAACCCTGTTTAACAGTTGGGTTATATTAGTAGGGCTCCGGCAACATCTGGGGTGGGGCTTCAAAATAATGAAAAATTAATCCCACAAAGGACGATATTTTATTCCCTTCATAAATATGATATTGTGTTCTACAACATTCAGTCAGAATCAATACAGAATATACAACAAAATTTGTTTACTTAACTTGTAATTACTTAAATAATAATTATATTTTACAGTATATAATTCGTGTCACTTTGTATTACACTGATTAAGTAAACTACAAGTAAATGAGTTTTTATTATGTATTTCTTCGCTTTGTGTGAGTGTGTGTGAACTGTGTGTGCATCTTCGATCTCCCGAAAAAGCTTATTACGAAACGAGTTAAGGGACCTTGAAATAAAGGTATGTGGGAGTCACGAGACCGAATCTGCTTAAAGATCAGATGTAATGAAAATACAGCATATAATAATACAACACATACGTATTTAATGGACAAGTTGACTACAATAATTCACGGTTGTTGTTAGTAAAATCGCACATTGAACAACCGGGCAAAGGGACACTACTCTAAACATTTAATGGTTGTTTATAGAGGCACATGTAAAACGTTGATTTTGTTGAGCCCTTGATCTGTCAGCGTCTGTGGCTTATCGGGCTGCGAACGCGGTTTGTAATTCTAAGATACCCTGTTCTCTTCCTTTCTTCATCGCGTTTACTGGCTGTAAACTCCGGCGGAAAATTGTGGTTGTTTGTTCACCTCTGGACTTGTATTCTTGTTCCAGAACCTGAGTGTTGCGTGCACATCCATTTAACAAATCTGACTTTATTGTATGCGGTTTGTTAGTTCCTTGCCTCTCAAGCAGATGCACTCCGACTTCGAAGGAAGCCCCCAATTAATCGACTCTTACGACATGCTTGTTGGGGAGACAGTGGACCTGTTCTTGTTTCCCCCACGTGGCGCGGTGATTTCGGTCATAGGAGTAAGGAAAAGTTAAGTCTGGTGTGATGTGTATAAGGAGATACACCGTACCTCACTCGGGCGCCAGTCCTTCACTGTTCTGGTTTTACGGAACCTCATGCAAGACTCTTACTGCACGTCCCCGTCGTGCGCCACAAATAATGTCTCAAATGAGCATTAACAGAGTTGGCAGGGGATCTCGGAGCTGGCGGCCCCCCGAGGTGTAGTGTCCTTTCTGTAGTGTCCCTTATCAGCCTGCTCCCAAACGCATGGGTGAAAAGTCTATCAAAACTCATTCGGAAAATGAGTAAAGTCTGGTTGCCATGTACCACCACATGACAACTCTCGGTTAAAAGTCTACCTACGTACACCCTCTGTCAATCCTCAGCGTCGTCCTCACCGCGCTGAGGTACACCACGACAGCAATTTTTCATCTGCTGGCTAGGTAATAATGTCCGACAAAGTTAGATCCTACGGCACACAAGCAAGCTCAAAGTCCGACCAACATAATTAGTACCGATTAGAAAAAAGTCCAAATGTCCGTATACACTGGCCCTACTCGCCCGAGTGTTGGAACCAAACAGGTGAAGCCACACCTGACGCATGTTTCCCCATACTGTCGTGCTAAGGGGACAGTCGAAACAACGTTAAAGGCGTCTAATGTGCAATGAAGAAGAATGTACCTATTTGTGTGGCCACAAAAGTCCTGGACCTGCGGGCTTCTCTCTGCTAATCTCCGGAGGGCGCAGCCTGGTAGCGCGGGAAGCTCAATATACGGTTGTGAGGTTAAGCAGTCATGGGCAGGACGTGACGATTCCTTGGGTGAGCCCAGAACCAGAGCAACCTGTGTCGGCTCTGCATTTATGGAAGCCTCCTTGGATGGCGGGAAATGACCACGATCTGCCCCTGCCTTCCCTTTAGGGCTGACAGTTCTACCTAGGGCTGCCCAAAGGGGGGTTCTCAGGGGGCCACACCTGTAAAGGATCAAAGAGGACACCACACAAATGAGGCAACATCTCGACCAACACAAAACAATTGCCACAGTCAACCTAGAGATAGGATTGACGTCTTCCCTCGAAGTCGGAGTGTATCTGCCAGAGAGGCGGGGAACGAGAACTGCAAACAAATAAGCCAGTAAAACGGATGTACACGCAAAACTCAGGTCAAGGTAAAAGCCAAAAGTCCACTTGGATGAACAACTTGACTTACCACCGGAATTCACAGCCGGCGAATAAGAAGAAGAAGAAAAAAGAAAGTTTCCCACACGATGGGGCCCAGAAACCCAAACAAGGATGTACCCTGCTCGATTTTAGATGTGGGAGATTTTGCTGCAGACACTCGCGTTGCTATCGACAGTGGTATCAACACTGCTAACATTATTTCACACCCAAATAAAGAAGTGGACTGCGTGCAAAATGACGCCATGCGAGTCATTTTGGGATGTACACGAGACACGCCAATCGTGTGCATGCAGCACTTACTTGCAATACCGTCTATGTATAAGGCTGACTGGTCTCGAAGTATTGTGTATGACGAATAGAACCGCTTTAAGGCTCCACCTAACATTTCACACACATATCCACGACATGACTAACCCGTTCTTATTGCAGGAAGACAACTATAAGACCATTATGGTCACACGAGGAATATTTTCACATTTCGAAATAACGTTGTGTAGAAAAGCTGGCTCCTCTACGAAATACGCCTGGCCAAATCAGAGGGAGATGAAACCAAGAAGAAACACCAAGAAAGAACAGGAAAGACATTCACAGCTAATAACAGGGTGGAGGACGAGCGGTCTGACTCGAAAGGAAGCATTAGGCCCAGAGACGGCGCAAATACTAGAATTTTAGTCAAGAAAGTAACACAAATAACCCAGACCACAAATATAGGCGGAAACTGTTAGCAGCCTCGGCTAGCTAGCAGTAGTTTGAAAGTGGTCGAACTTTTAATTTTTTTTTTCTCTCACAAGGAATAGGAAGTATTGTGTCCGTCTCGAGTGCTGGAGGTTCCGATGAAAGCTGGGATTTTTTTCACGTGGACCTCTAGTAAATTCTCCTGGTCTCTGCGTAGTGATATTGGACGCCCATGTGTATTCTTGCCCTCCTAAAATATCCCTTGGCAGTTGGAAATTGAAAAGAGTAGCTAAACGGCGCTGCCCGAGCAAAATTTGAAGTTGAAAATCTACCCAAACTACTTCAGAATCCTCGCCGGTGCGACGTAGTTTGTACACTGCGCTGAGATTCTTCAGACAAGCTTGAGTTAGGAGTAGAACGGAGCACTTATAGGTTACACCCGTGTGCTATGATGTTGATCCGTCGAAAAAATATAAACAATAAATTTTAACCTATGAAAGATAACTATGTGTTAGAGGCGAAAATATACGTTAAAGTCGCAACATATAGAATATAAATTTTCCTCTGTGATTTGTTGTCCATATGATAAATAAGGAATGTCCATGCAACTTTTCGCAAATACATGGTCATATTTAAATAGCTTTAACTATTAGCAGTTAGCAGAATTTACGCTTTTCCAGCTTGTTTCCTCGCCTTAGCTGTATTTTCATGACTTTTATTCGCCATTTCATAAAATGCCCAAAGAAAAACACATATGTAGTCCTTCTCTAAAGAGGTCAACATGAAGTTTTGCCTTTCACTTTGGTGCGAATGTAGTGTGGGGATGCGGGGGTGGGGGAGGGAAGGGAGTAAGGGCTGCTAAGGAAACTGCGAGTTCTGGAGCCTTGAGGGCATTCTTTCGGTTGTGTGGTGCCGCAATATAACTGTGCAGTATGGCTATACGGTTGTACCGGGTCTCTGGTATTTTTAGCTGTATAATTCTCATCCTTGAGATGTACATCCTACAGAATACAAATCAGGAGGGATAATTAAAAAAAACATTTGTTGTTGTTATTTTGATTTTTGCTGAACCAAACAAAAACTGAAATTGCCTAAGCCTTCCTGGCCCCTAGAAAATATGACAGGGAGTGCTCAGGTTTCCTCTCCCCAATGTTTTCTTCGTGACGGCGCACCTGCCTGCATGAGACAGCATTCATTACCACTCAACCAGTCTTTCCTCTTGGTTATCAACAGGACAACCAGAGAACAGATAACCTTCCATTACTGAACGAGCTATCACCCCTTGAGAACTCGCTTTTCTCGATTAAAGGGTGGGAAGTATACAGTAAAATAAAATCACGACTCAGTCATGTGTGTCACACAGCATTGTGTGTGTGTGTGTGTGCTTGCGTGCCCGTCTGTCCCTGTACGTCCTAGTGTTTATTGAGGGAGAAAATGTAGCTATGAAACACCCAGAAGATGTCACTGTTCAGGATTATTGTTGATGTCTCATTTTAAACCAGTCATGTAAGTCAAAATGATTGTTTAAATTTAAAGCTGTGTTAGGTTCATTGAAGGTCCCTTTTCCACGCCTTTATGTGTTTTGGGAATATAGGGCTAGACCTATATTTGTATAGACCAATCGGCACTCGGTGGGTGATGCGGTCAGCATCACGCCGGCCGCCTTTTGAAATCGTATACAAGGTATTAAATTCGCTAGCATTAATTTAGTGTTATGAGAAGAAAGAAACTAGAACATCGAGACATCACTACCATCACAACACTGCAGATTATAGCGGGTCGATGTAGCCGTTAATTTCTTTAATTTCTTTGGGGTCTGAACCAGTTACCAGGGAACTGTCCAGTTGATCTGCCATACAGATTGAATGTATATCTTAGAGTGGTAAGCCTTCACTTACAAGCCGGGGGTGGGGGTGGGGGGACCGTTCGATCGGTAGAACCTGTACTGATTATTAATTTACATTAATCTTAAGCCCAAATACACTAGACTATTACCCTTATACTAGACTATTACCCTTACACTAGACTATTACCCTTACACTAGACTATTACCCTTACACTAGACTATTACCCTTACACTAGACTAAAGCAGTGGTTCTCAACCTGTGGGTAGCGACCCCTTTGGGTCGTATGACCCTTTAACATGGATCGCCTAAGACATC
>CAJHNH020000689.1:0-37500 GCA_905116865.2 Candidula unifasciata
CTGACGCTTAAAACCTCTTTACGTTAACCAGTCACTGTTTGTGTAAATCAACAAAACTGGGAATTTCATTGTAGTAAATAAAGCTGTATGTCAAGTTTTAAACTACATAGTTTGTTAAATTCCAAATGTCTGTTCTTACATGTTTAAGTAAACTGTTAAGATAGAATACCATTTGGTGGGAGCTCAATTAATAATATAATAATTCTTTAATTATTTATAATAACACCGGGAGAAGGTAGATGACGGAGGAATCACTTGCCCTGTCTAATAATTCATTAAGTATGATAGACATCTAAAATTCCTTGCCTTCTCTTGTGGGTACCAAGTTCAGCTAATGTTAATGTACTTAACGAGCCAATATGGCTGTTTTCTTGGATATCCAGGACTTTGTCTGAGAGCAACATAGCTCAGACTTTAGTTCCGTTAATCTGGTGGAGGAAATGTGTTGAAAGGAAGATCCCTACTCAACAACATAAACATTTAAACCACGCGTCACGTCACAATCATCACAAATGTTTAGACTAGTTACGATATTTTAGTATAATGTCTCCATATATTACTCTTTTTACTTTGTCCAGCGAGAGTGCTCTATGGCCAACTTTACTGAAATAGACACAGCGACGTACGGAACATGTTATGTCTTTGAAATAACAGATCACCTACAACAGTACGAGTTTATTAATATTAATTGTAATACATTTGTTTAGTTTATATGTTCTTCCTCGTCCTCTTTCTTTTTTTTCTCTCCGTCTACAAATTTTTTTTCTCTTTATCCTCTTCCTCTTCCTTCTTCTTCACTCCTCTTTCCTCTTCACTCCTCCTTCTTCCCTCATCCTTTTTCTTCCCTCCACCTTCTTCTTCCCTCCTCATTCTTCTTTCCTCCTTCTTCTTCTTTCCTCCTCCTTCTTCTTCCCTCCTCCTTCTTCTTCCCTCCTCCTTCTTCTTTCCTCCTCCTTCTTCTTCTTCCCTCCACCTTCTTCTTCCCTCCACCTTCTTCTTTCCTCGTCCTTCTTCTTTCCTCCCCCTTCTTCTTCCCTCCTCCTTCTTCTTCCCTCCTCCTTCTTCTTCCCTCCTCCTGTTTCTTCCATCCTCCTTTTCCCGTCAATTTCTTCTTTCCTCCCCCTTCTTCTCCCCTGCTGATTCTTCTTCCCTCCTCCTACTTCTTCTCTCCTCCTTCTTCTTCCCTCCCCCTTCTTCTTCCCTCCTCATTCTTCTCTCCTTCTCATTCTTCTTTCCTCCTCCTTCTTACCTTCTTATACCTTCCTCTTCCTCCTCCTCCTTACGTTCTTATACCCACCTCCTTCTTCTTCCCTCCAGATTCTCGTTCATCATTTTCTATATCACTGGTTTCCAGCCTTTTTCCGGTGGCACACCCTTTGAGTATAGGTCAAGACCCCCTCCCCTTCCCCTCCACAGCTTCCCACCCACCACAAAATGTGATTAAAAAGAGGACAACGAAAAAGAAAAATTATAAGCACTGCTAACAAGAATTTGAAAAAAAAAAAAAAAAAGACATAAACATCCACATAAAACAAGGTTCTAATAACAAATGAAACATTCAACAACTGGTAAATTAGTGTCCAAATATCAGTGTGATGGTTGACACTGTATTGTTTTCATGATGTCTGCTTTTTTGGGTCTGATATTGGACAAGGCACAATTGAGATCACTCTCCTCTTTAAGCTGGCCACGCTGGTTTGTTTTCATGACTGTTACAGTTGAAAATCCAGATTCTTACATGCATAAATGCAGTCGTCTCCGAATTGCTTGAGGTCCCCCTTAAAACTTCCTCACGTCCCGTGAGAAAAAAAAAAAAAAAAAAAAAAAGGGGGGGGGGTGGGTGAAGGGCGTACACCCCAAAGCTAGAGACCATTGTTTTACATAAAAATATTAAGAATTGAAGAACCCAGAAGAAGACGTAGAAGGCGATACAAAATAAAATCATTTATCTCACTCGGTGCAAGGTTCAGGAACAACACTAGACCTGCTAGCTGCTGTGAAGAACTTTGATTCGAATCCTCATCGAGGAGGTGTAATAAAACTAGAGCTTCGGACCGGACCCAGCCTAAAATAGGCATCAGGAAATGTTCGGGGCGGGGGAGGGGGGTATAATCAATGAAACTACGTGAAGATGACCACATTTCCCACTGACTGGCCATTGGTCTTCCTATAGGTCATTCAGTGTTCCTTTGCTAGTCATGTCTATCCACAGTCTGACATATTTTCAACTATTTCTGACAGTCGATTAAATAATATATAAAACATATTGGTCTATTGCAGTGGTTTTTGGTGGCGTCGCCTCCAGTATTTAACCAGCCCCCCCCCCCTCCACCCCCTCCCCACCCTCACGATCAGTAAGCTGCTCCGCTCATCAATTACAATACAAGCGAAGTATACCATTTGAACACCATTCTTTTTTTTACAATGATTTTTGTTTGTTTGTTTAAACACAGATTTGCAACCAGACCCGGACCACACAATGGCCTGATACTTGAACTGAACATAGAGCAATACGAATATCTCTCCATATCTGCTAAAGCCGGGGCCAAGGTCATTGTACACCCAATGGGCGAATACCCATTTCCGGAAGATGGTGGAATTTTAGCACATCCAGGTGTCGCCACTAGTATTGCCATCAAGAAGGTAGTAATTATTCCTTGGTTTCGTTTCAATGTTTTGTTTTTTACCATGTTTATTCTGAAACCCCATCGATAGAGGCGGGAAATAGACTATCTGTCCCCTAACAGACACATTGTAGCATGCAACTAATTTCAGATTTACTGAAAGAGCAGACACTGACACCCAGCCTTCCTGTAAACCTGACACAATATGCTATGCGGCCTTTTCAGGACTCACTGAGAAGAAGCTGAAGGAGGAATAAAAGAGACATAAATATTTCAGTTATCTCTGTTTAAGTTCCTTTATAAATTCTCTTTTCATTTGTAGTCTCTCCAGAATATTTGTAATGGATTGGTTTTGTTTCCATGAAATGTTACATATTCTTCCGCATACCCACATCGTTCGATTTTTAGTTCATTGTCCAGGACAGAAAAATTAGCTCGAGATGTGCCAAAGCTAATCAAGTAATGGGATAACTATCTGCCCTGTTGATGCACAAGCAGATACCCCGGAGTTCTTACTAAAGTGAATCTATCAGAACTATTTTTGGGCCAACAATATGCTATCAATGCCAAACGTGGACACTTACATCCTCCAATGAACGTAACATAATGGGTGATCTTTCCATGTGCCCGATGCGCCTAAAGGCGTGAAAGGGGGATCTTTACTTTCTTGTATCACTCAACCCGTCAGCAATTTGCGCATCTTATTCAAGACAGTTTTATTTATTCCTATTCTCAATTTGATTTCTGTTTTGCTTCTAGAATAATCTTTTGCTACGTGTCCTAGATAGGAGAAGCTATCTACTTGTTCTAAAAGCTCTCCAGTCACTGATATACACTTTTGGCCGCTCTTTTCCATTGTTAATTATCATAGTCTTTGTTTTTTCAACTCCTAATGTTGAAACCATACTCTTCTCTCCGCCAGTTGACTTGATCAACTTGTTATTTTAACTCCTGTTCGATTTCTGCAAGTAGCACTATGTCATCCGTGTGAGAAGAAGAAGAAGAAGAAGAAGAAGAAGAAGAAGAAGAAGAAGAAGAAGAAGAAGAAGAAGAAGAAGAAGAAGAAATATCAGTATAGTTTGTGGATTGTCTTAATGTGCAAAGGTAGCGTCTCAATGATTAAATCAGCCATATGCAGAATTCAGCTAACCGTGTCTCTTCATGCCGATTGACTGTGTCAGCTTCTTCGTATCCCATATTTCTCTCAATACTCATATGTGTACTACCATATTTGTAAAAATAAGGTGAAAGACTACCATTAAAGAAAAAGGGGAAAGTCGGGAGATGTGAACCAGTGTCATTGCACACGGTCATAAACCATAAGTGCGGACAGCTGATAAGAAACTATCCGTCTTGGTCGCCGTCGGCACGCACTTCTGTAGCTACAGCGATGTTCCTCAATTTACCCCAGAGAGTTAACTCTGGTACCCATTACCTATAGGCATGGGTGAACCCAGGGCACCGCCCAGTTTCGAATACCAGCCGTGGGCTGCAGCGATTCGCAGCTGGATTTGAAAGCGAGTCTTTTATCGACTGCACTAAAGCGACCCCACAAGACATTACCATTAAATCATGCTTTGCAACTTTATTGACTTCAAGTTGCAAATAGGCCTAAAAAAGCTCGCTATCCTGCTTCTCAGTGACTTTGGTTGAGGGATATCATTGAAGTGTGGTCGTTTTGACAAGTATGACACTAATCCGATCGATAACTTCGACTTAAAATAATGGGTTCTCATTCTATCATGCCTCTTACGACCCTCAGCGCCATCAAAGTGCCCACTCCTTGCCCACATCTTCCCTTCTAAGCTGGTTAGCCCACTAACCACTTTTTTTTTTTTTGCGACATAGCTTCTTTTAACGCTAATGTATCCACTTTTCAGGATACGGTATTCGGCAGAGCAGAACTATCACACATGCATATGTGGCAAATTTAATTTAGTACTGCCCCAACGCACGACCCTCCTCCGTTCTTTTCCGGTGTTGGGAACGGCAGTGGCTGAGCTGTGTACTGTCTGTGATTTGTATTTATTATCTGAGTTAATACAGTCATCCTCAAATCTTGTTGCAGAAAATAGGACATCGATTGCCATCACCCTATAGCAATTGTATCGGGGCAGATGGACAAGGCAGCAGACAACGTAACCTATTTGCCAGTGCAAAGTACACACAGAATATTTGCATGAAATCCTGCTATCAGTTGAGACTCTATGAGAAATGCAACTGCTGCGCCGTAGACCTGCCTTGTGACTACGAGAAAATTGTCAATGTGAAAACGTCAGCAACAAAACGAGATCACACTTTATTATATTGTAATACCACTGACGATTTAGAATGTGAATTTCAAGTTGAAGATAAGTTCCTGAAAAGTGAACTGAATTGCAATGAGCGCTGTCCCCCTGCCTGTGATCACACCACATTTGACACTGTAGTTTCAACAGCTCTGTGGCCATCTGACTCCAGATTTGAGGCTTTACTGCAACTTGTAAATAGCCCAGCCTTACACAATATGTCTTTGACAAACAAAAGTACGACAGAACGGTTTATCCGCGCCAACTTTTTGAGGCTTGAAATCTTTCTGGATAGTTTTGAGTTCCTAGAGTTTACCACAGAAGCTAAGTACAACTGGAACTTGCTGCTGGGAACTATTGGTGGGTTAATGGGGCTGTGGTTGGGGTTCTCTCTGATGACGGCTATAGAAGTAGTCGAACTGTTGCTGGATACGGCGTTGTATTGCACACGCAGACTGCATACAAAGAAACGTGACAGCCAGACAGAACACAATTGATGACAACAATTTATCTTCATATATGATCGTGTTTCATCACATTATCAACTGATTTGGCGTAATATATAAAGCACGCTTACATGAATTTGTGTACCTTAGCTGATCTCTCTATTAGTGTTCAGAATGTGTAAATGTATTATATGTGCTTATAGTCTGTCAGTTATCCATATTATTACGATGCATGATAAATCTGAGATAAAGTCCATAAGTCATTATTATGACTATATAAAGTTAAAGTAAGGTAGAGTAGACATATTCATATACATCAACACCAATCCTTGCTCTACAGCAAAAATTATGAAAATAAAAACAAATACATTGTTATAAATATAAAACAATATAATGGTTGCAGCCATGGCTGTCAGTGCTTTGAAATATGTCTGTTAAATCTTAACATCCTGACCTTTCGAAGATAAATGCATTCACTAGATGTGAGATATCTTCGAAAGATCCTCGGTATATCCTTCAGAGATTCCATCACAAATAAAGAAGTTCTATCGTCACACAACCTTCTAGCAACTGTAAATCTCTTTTACCAACAGTGGAAAAAAAAATCGCTACTGAAAATACAGTGAGATATAACCGGACTGGTATATTCATTCCAATCCTGTGATACCAGTGCCAGACATGGTAACTTCAGCCGACGTACAAATAAACTAAAATCTGTAAAACTAGGGGAACCTTTAATGGGAAATCCCACACTAAATATTTTCAGCTAATAACCAAACATGCCAGTTATATTTTAAGCGGACAACGGGACATTACAGTAACATTTTGAGCCAAAATGAGACATTCCAGTAATATTTAAAGCTGAAAACAGGACATTTAAGTAACATTTTGAGATGAAAACGGGACATTCCCACTAATATTTTAAGCTGATAACGGGACATTACAGTAACATTTTGAGCTAAAAAGTAGACATCAAGCAAATCAGGAAACACGACTAGCTCCCTGCTTTCCAAAAGTAGATAATTATTATTTTTCTTAATTGGGGTCGCCGTGGTGAAGCGGCGAGACGCTGCTTGCGGATCATAAAGTCGTGGGTTACGGGTTCTGGCGGAAACCAGACGTTTTTCAAAAATGACCTTGACTCCCAGGTCGACCGAACCTTGGTGGGTACCAGGTACAGTCCTGGGAAATAATTGCGGTCAGCATGATGCTCCCCACACCACTCACTAAAATACAGATCTAGCCCTATTATACCCAACACACATGAAGGCGTTGAAAAGGGTCCTTTACTGACTATTATTATTATTACTACTATTATTATTATTATTAAGGAAAAAATACATTTTGAGAAATTGAGAACAAAAAGGCCTATACAATGTATAAGCCATTCAATGTATGAATATTAAAGCTTGTTGTCTCTATAGTTGAATTGCTTGCCTTGTTTTTATTGTTTTCACTAATATAATGCATGGATCTTATTTTCTTTTTATATTAGATTACATGTCAATACTAACTGATCTTTATCACAATTTCATTATCAGTTTCCCTGTGTCACAAATACATCTATTATCTCTACATTTTGAGATATATTGCATGCCTTTTTAAATCAGCATGACAATTTGGCAGCAGACATCCTTGTGTTGGTTTAGACATTGGTACCGAGAGCTGACCGTTGAGGGCAATGGCAATCTAATCAACGTTTAATGTGCCTAGAAAACCGCAACAGCCATAAAATGCTTGGGTTGGTTCCGCAACGTCCTGTAAAGGATACCGCATCTTAACTTGTCATCATTGCAGTATCACCTTGAGCAGTGGCTCTCAACCTTCCTAATTCGGCGAATTTTTAATATGATTCCCGCATATTGTGGCGACCCCAAACAATTATTTTCTTTCGTTACTCCAATGAAAATATGTTTTCTAAAGGTCTTAGTCGACCCTTGTGAAAGGGTCGTTTGACACCAAAAAGGGTAGCGACCAGCAGGTTGAGAAATGCTGGCGTTGAGGATGCAGACCTGTGTGCAATCCGAAGATTCACACTATTGACGACCGCTAATGAACATGAGATATGACGAGAGACACTACGTTACTTGCCGACAGAAGAATTGGACAGAAGACAGTTACAAGAAAGGTAGGAAGGGCAGAGGCTTGTATTGATATGTCCTGATGCCGCAGTTCGCGGGAGAGCAAAGTCTCTGTACTCCATGTCAAATAGGTCACGCTTCTTTCCGATGTAAACGGGATGTATGGACACCCTATATTAAACAGAGATGCACGCAAAACCGAAATTGCTGAACAAGACCAAAGTACACAAGTAGACGAAAAACCAGGACTTTTCGCGAAGAAGGAAAAGAAGACATTTTAAACATATTTTATATTTTTTTAACCATTCAACTAATGAATAGTAATAATAATAATAATAATAATAATAATAATAATAATAGTTATAAAATATAATCATCAATGATATATAATTTTCAGTTTGCCTAAGCCCTATTTATTACGCAGTAATAATACTCATACATATTAGTAATTGTATGCTATTGACATTATTACAATGATTAGGTGGTAAGTAGTGAGTAAATACAAAACGTACATTTCAATTTAAAAAAAAGTGTTTTAACAAATACTAAAAAAAGATAACGTATAGACAGGGAGAAGAGAGAGAGAGAGAGAGAGAGAGAGAGAGAGAGAGAGAGAGAGAGAGAGAGAGAGAGAGGGGGGGGGAAGGGGGGAGCGAATATTCAATCTTGCAAATTTTCTGAGAGGATGGGGTCAGTGGGAGGGGGGGGGGGAAGGGGGCGTGGGGTCCCCTTAGATATTACACGGAAAGGGGCTCATGGTTCGTCAGCCACAATGTTTTATCGCCTCTGCCAACGTTCATGCAGTTTGAGGTCATACAATAGTTGCTGACACTAGAATGATGTGTTAAATTGCCAGTGAACCATGACTAACAATAGTTTTCGAGGTCAGTCTAGCAATGCAATGTGTGCTGTCCTGGGGCACCGTGAATGGGTTTAGCAGTGTATTCAAATAAACCCTACTTGTAACAGTAGTTTGTATGTGTTGGCTGTTTTTATTTAGCACAGTTTTGAAATGAAATTGCATGCCTTCTGTTTGCCTGTACTAGTGGCATTCGGGAAGTAATCGGCAAAAACACATTTTTGTTTCTTTCTAAGCGAAAAATAAAAATAGAAAGACATTTTGCTGCTTTCAAGTTTGAAAATTCAACATTCTCTCTCTCACTCTTTCTCCTTCTCTGCATCTTTTGCTCTCTTCATTAATTCTGCTCTGCTTCATAGCGTCAGGTTTTGAAGAAGCGTCGGGTGCGAACCTTGGTATGTGCTGTGTAGATGCTGACATTTACTGTCTCAGATGTTCCATCCATCCATCATCTGCGATCTCTAGCTGTGCTTACATTATGTCTAAGTGAAGGGCTCTATACTGTGAGGTGGTCTTAGTAAATGACTGAACCATTTAATCTGTTGTCTCTTGGTGTATTTTGGTACTAGTTCCCTCCGAACTGAGTTACCCACGGTCAACATGAATGATGTCATAAACTAGATACATTTTGCATGAAATAACTGCGGTAGACATACAAACGGTCAGTTCGATTTGCGTCAGCCATTGAGGATTTTTTTTAAATATCCAGAAGCCATGTGTTGTTAACCCTTTCGCTCAGTACTATGGATATCGCAATGATTCGGCCTTGATTCCGTGATAGGTACCGTAAATCTGGGAGAAATGTGGCTTTTGTGCCTACCCCCGGGAGTGAACCCGGACCCCAAGGAGTTCGTCATCCGGTCACCGCGAAGTCAGGTTTAACCAACTACAATAGACAGCCAGGCATGCCATTGAGGATTGCCTGCGCGGATTTTTATCATGGTATGGGGTCGACCCAGCCTAAAATGGGTACCAGGATGGGCTGTCCTGGGAAAGTAAAGATGGCTGGCACAATGCTGATCACATTACCCACCTAGTGCCAATTGGTGTGTAAATATATGGGATGCTCTTTCGCCTAAAGCGTGAAAAGAGATGTTTACTTTTCTGTATTGTGGATTGACCTACTTCAGCTTCGTCACAACGATATACCCAGCGCCGGACAGTGCTAACGTTCATTGTTGAATCTCCATAAACATTCTTCAAACGTTCGGTGATGAGAACTGGGAACTCGGCTTTCGCAGCGAGGTATTCAATAACATCACATTGTTTATACCAAAAGGCGTCTGCCTGGTCTCGGGGCATAGTGTCCGCCTCGAGTGCTAGATGTTCCGAGTTCAATACCCGGTAAGGGCTGTGATTTTTTTTCACATGGACTTGGACTTCTAGTAATTCCTCCTGATCTCTGTGTAGAAAGATCAGATGCCCGTGTGCATTATTGCCTACGTAAAAAAACCCTTGAGATTGGAAATCGAAAAGAGTGGCCTAACGGCGCTGCCCGGGCAAAATTTGGAGTTAAAAATGTAACGAAAGTATTCAGGATCCTCGCTGGTGCTTCAGGGCCTGTGCACTGTGCTGAACTTCTTCGGACTCAAACTAGATTTAAAAAAAAAAAAAACAACAACCGGGGAATTTATTTATGGGTTACTACCCGTTTGCCATCATGCTGATTCGTTGTTTAAACCTGAAACCTTAAAGCTGTTGAAACCGAACGTCTTCGGGAGTGATTTAAACACCATTACAGTGGTCGCACATGTTACTGAAACAGGCTGGTAATGCATTACAGTGCAGAAGAGTGTCTGGGGAATCCTAGTAAATTTGCAAATTGCACACCGATACAGTTTTTACATAGTGACAATGGAGACTGTTCGACAGAAATTAAAAGGAGAATGGCCATGTCAATGCCAAGATTCAACAGTCCTAAAAGTCTATGATTAATCACCAGCATGGAGATCATTATTAGAATTACGAGAGCATGCATCTTTCCTGTGGCTACATACGGATGGAAGTCGTGGACCATCTCTCAGTCCTTGAGAAAGGGAATAGGGGCTTTTAGGCTGAAATGCTATAGAAAGGCCGAGTTTTTTTTTTTTCAGGCAGACTGTGATGAGAGCGACGTTCTGCTAAGGACCTGCTACATGATGATAATGATGCATTACTGTTTTGACCACCCCTGGTATATGCTCCTGTTTCATCTTGGCATAAGGTCGAAGAACTTTAGGAAAATAAAAATAAAATAAAAAATGTATGACATGTAGAGGACACATAATGTCTGTGAATTTCAAACATGAAAAAAAAAAAAAGTTTACGAGGGGAAGAAAAGGTGGGCCATTACTGAATGTCCGACGTAATTGTGACGTAGCAAAACATTTCGCACATGTTTCTGCCTAAAACGATTCTTTTTCTTCTTCTTTCGTTCGCCTGAAATAGATTATCTATATGTGCAATGTTGTCTCTAGTGTGAACTTCACTGTTTTTTGTAATTCACTCAGCTACCCATAAAGTTCGACTTGCACCGATGTTTCTCTTGACCAAAAGTTTAGCCTTGATATGTTGTATTTGGGACAGTCTTGGAGGACGTGATCTGTTGTCTCAGGTGCTATTCCACTTGTACACATGGCTGATTCGGCGATTTAAAATTTTGTGTACATGTGGCTGCGAAGTCAATAATTTTGTTGCGTCCGGTGGAAATGGTTTAAAACTATTAAAAACAATTAGGAAAGTAAATTTGACTAAACCAGGACAGAGCTAGAAATAGCCGATGACACAAAATGCCACCATGCTGATGAAGATCACCCATGGAGAGGTCCCAGAAACCGCATTTAAGCGTTCGGCTATATTACGGCTACCGACAAAGTCGGGCGCGGCTTCAAAAAAGCGAAAAATTGTTTCCCCACATGGGGACGACGTTACAATTGTATAGCAATTACGAAATGCACTTTGAAAAGACTTTCTAAAGCTTTTCCGGTATGCAAACCTTTCTGAATAAACTTTCCCAAATTTTACTGTTAATCTAAAAGGTCTAACAACATCTCAAGATTCCTAATAATTTTTTCTATATGAGAACAGCAGAATATTGCACTTGGTCATTTCTTCTTCTTCTTCTTCGCGTTCACCAGCTGTAAACTCTGGTGTAAAGTTCTGGTTGTTCGTCCACTTCTGGACTGCAGTCCTGTTCCAGAACCTGAGTGTTGCGTGTGCATCAGTTTTACAGATCTGATTCAATTGAATGCAGACTGCTGGTTCCTTGCCTCTCAGGCAGATGCACTCAGACTTCAAAGGAAGCTCCCCAGTTAGTCGACTCTTACGACATGCTTTTGGGGAGGCAGTGGGTCTATTCTTGTTTTCCCCACAATAGGGCCCCGGAACCCACACGGGGGACTTGGTCATTTGAATCATTAGATTAAAGATCGTTGGTATCTGACCGGTCCGTAAGAAAGGGAATAGGGACTTTTGAGCTGAAATGCTATAGAACGATTTTCAGAATATCTTGGACAAAGAAGAGTAGAAATACTGACATTTTAAAAGATCTAAACATCAAGGAATGATTGGCTAATAAACAGCATCCTGTCTCGGAAGCTGAAATATTTTGGTCATACCAAGCGCCACGACGGATTGGAAAAAAAATTATAGCAGAAGCCATGGTACCAGGAAGGAGAGGCAGGGGACGACCAACACGAAGATGGGCACAAGATATGTGACTCCTTGAGTATGAAAGGGGGGGGGGGGGGTTGAGAGCTGACGAGAGACCGCGTTTCTTTCAGATAAACCCTGATGAGAGCGACGTTCTGCAAAGTACCTGCTACATGATGATGGCATGTGACCAGCAGCACCAGAACGTGGAGGCTGAGAGGCTTTAAGGTCCACTCCAAGTTTGTACAGGGAAACTAAGTTGCTTTCCTAGAATACATTTTGGGCGCTGGCAGAGACCAATTTACCTCTCCTCTCCCAAGACAATTAACAAGAAGACTAAACAACACTCATAACATGCATGAAATAATCTCTCGTCTTGGTATTTGCTTAAACATATCAAAATATTGAAAAAAAAATATTGCTACATTTATTTGCACAGAATGATTATAATAACATCCTACTACTAATAATTTACTAACAATAATATATTAATAACACACTAGTACTAATATATATATATTTTTTTAACTTTTGAGAATTTGAAACAAGGTTTAGGCTGACTGAGCCCAACCTCTCACTATCCTCTAGACAATTTATAAAGGGACCTAGCCTTCCTCCCCTGAACAGTTTCTGTGTGTAGCCGCCCCTGTCTGTGACGTAAGCCGGCTCTCAGTGATGCCATCATTTCTATGTAAGTGTCTCGGCTTGTACAGTTCTCTCTCCGTGATGTCTTCATGGATGAGTAAGGACATGAGTGTTACTGTTCTGGATTACAGACGACAGCGGTATTCATGTGGATGTCAACATGCAGAAATTACCATCCCTTCAGCTGTGCAGGTAGTATGTGTAAATTGGTTGTAGTCGGTAGTATTGTGTCGTCTAATGTCATCGATTTATTGAATTACTGTGCTGTTTTATTTGCGTGCGACTGGAACAATTTATTGATTTGTTGATATTTGTGCCTTTCAATTGACACAGCTAAATGTCTTCTTTTAGGAGCTTAGCCTTGTCGGTTAGTTTCGTGGGGACATTGTGAGGCATTTCACATATTCTTTGTGTGACGGTTTCTACACCCACCGTTCACAGGTGTTACCCCCAGAGCCCCCCCTCCCCCCACCCAGGACAGACACATCTAGACTTGTCGGTTTTTTTTAGTCAGGGATAGAACATGGACAGACCCATCATAGAAGGGGCATCAATAAATATATAGTTAAAAATTGGTACTCTTGTACTGGCTCACTTAAATGAATCAAGTCCTGCACACAGTTACATAACCACACATTCGTAAATTGAAATGTCCAAGAATCATCAGCTGCGCTTTTGGGGATTCCCGGCCAGAAAAGCATTCGATGATCAACACAAAATGGGTAAGCATTCGATGATCAACACAAAATGGGTAAGCATTCGATGATCAACACAAAATGGGTAAGCATTCGATGATCAACACAAAATGGGTATCTCCCTTCCTCAGCCTGTACCTCTCTGTTAGTCCGTGGTGTCTTTCTCGTGGATACTTGCGGCTTTCATCACGACAGTATATTGAAAGCATACACCAGGCATGGCTTCTCGCTATGGTCCTGACACTCTGATGAGTATGACCAATGGTAAAGACATACATCTAAACCTTTTCTGTCATCAAGTAGGGTCTTACAATGACTTTAATATAGTAAGACTATGAACCTAAGTTGTCATTTAGTGTGACTATGAACACCAGTTGTCATTTGGTAAGACTATGAACCTAATTTCTCATTTAGTAAGACTATGAACCTAAGTTGTCATTTGGTAAGACTATGAACCTAATTTCTCATTTAGTAAGACTATGAACCTAAGTTGTCATTTGGTAAGACTATGAACCTAATTTCTCATTTAGTAAGACTATGAACCTAAGTTGTCATTTGGTAAGACTATGAACCTAATTTCTCATTTAGTAAGACTATGAACCTAAGTTGTCATTTGGTAAGACTATGAACCTAATTTCTCATTTAGTAAGACTATGAACCTAAGTTGTCATTTAGTAAGACTAAGAACCTAAATTGTTATTGAGTAGGACAATCGATGAAAGGAATTTTTAACCTTAGCTGCATCTAATAGGACATTCAGTGACAGACGTTTAAACTAAAGTTTCTTTTTTAGTAGGAAACTTTATCACTTGTTGTCATTAATTCCGTAGACGTGTGTTCGATAGGCGTTATCATCCATCTATTGAGGATTCTTTCTGGATAGTTCATCTCTAGGACTTCCAGCTCCAAAATATCCTTCAATCTCAGTTAAGGCCGATAAATTGACCATTGTCCGTGATAAGACAGCAGTCTCGCGTGGGGTAACGTAAAACCAGAGCAAAGTCGGCCGCCACTCAAGCCAGGGAATGAACACATCTGAAGTTTGACTTGTAAGATTTGAATCTTAAAATACATCTCAAAGAAACAGACTGACTGACTAAGAATATATTTATAGGACTTATTCTTTCCTGTTTGAAATACTTTTTACCAAACTTAGAAGTGAATTACATAGCGACTAAATAAATGTTACAATGTAGTATAGCATGTAACAATCAACAACAAAAGAGCACTTTTCATTACAGTATTTTGACCAACACTGTGTTATTAATGCGACACACGGACATTAACAACAATGGATATAATTAAAGTCGAAACAACAGAACTGCCTACGAAGAATTCTAAATGTAACTTTTCTAAAAATCAAAACAAAACTGATTGAACAACCAACACTTTTACCCTTTTAGAAATCAAAATAAAACGGTCTGCATGTACTTTAATTCGTTCTGGCATACTGATATTACGAAATGGTGTTCATAAACCGAAAGCCACAGTGCTTGACTCACTAAACTGAAAAACACAATAATTTCATTGGAGCAACCAACAGATCCTAGCGATATCAGGAAAAGTTGGGACGCAACCAATTTTAAACTACATTAAACAATAACAGATCAAGTGGTCTGGACAAGTGTCAAAAACTATCACACAGTGCACAACAGAAAACCCTTCACTTAGATGTAATGGAATAAAACACAGAGGTCGACTACGCAAACAATGGATGGATAGAATATCAAAAGGCGTAAATACGATCACCCACATAGCACAAACGAAGGCTCTTATCAGCTGCTTCTTCAAAAAGAAACACAAAACAAGAGAAGAAGATAAAGTAAGTTTTGAGGTTTGAAAAACGGATCAACATTACGACACAAGGGTAGTAACCCGTAAGTGCCCGTTCTTATTTCTAACTCAACTCTGAGTCCGAAGCAGCTCAGCACAATGCACAGGCTCTGTAGCACCAGGGAGGATCCTGAAATACTTTAGGTAGATTTAAAAAAAAAAATCTTTTTCCTGGGCAGCGCTGTTAGACTACTCTGTTTGATTTGCAACTGCCAAGATATTTTTACGTTTGCAACAATGCACAAGGGCGTCCGACTACCAAGAGATCGGGTGGGGAGGGGGTGGGGGGTGGGGAATTACTAGAAGTCCAAGTTCACTTGAAAAAAAAAATACCAGCCCTTACCAGGGATTGAACTCGGAACCTCTAGAACTCGAGGTGAACACAATGTCTCGAGACCACTTAGAGAAAGTAAGCACAATTAACGCTTTTAACACCAAAATCTTAAGGATGTTCTCTTAAGGATGAATCTGTGTCAGGTCCAGCAAATCGGCAGTGGATTTAAGAGTTCACAAAAATCTGCTCTAGAAACAATATATGAGATTAGAAAATCCATCAAACGTAACAACAATCAGGGCTCGAGAACAGGTCAGCCATCTCTCACTCATTGTATTAATAAAATAGACATAACACCAACAGATGTCGATAAACAGGAGGACTTCAATGAGCTGCTCTTTGCCGACGATCAATGCATATTTCACAGTGATAGTAAACAGCTGCAAGACCACATGAACCTACTACACGACAGTTGCCTCAAGCATCATATGAAGATCAATACTGAAAAGACAGAAGTCATGAGCATAAGTAGAGAGCAACAGACCATCGACATAAAGATTCTAGATCACAGCCTAAAACAAGTGCAAGAATTTAAATACCTAGGAAGTATCTTTACATCCAATGGTAAAATAGACAGAGAGATTGAAGCAAGAATCCAACAAGCCAACAATGTCGCATACCAGCTTGCCCCAATTTTAAAACACCCTGCTGTCCCAGCTGAGAAAAAAAGACAAATTATAAATACAATCTTTATACCGACATTAGGTTATCAATGTCAGACTTGGACATTAACAAAAGAACATGAGAGAAGACTAACCACCTGTGAAATGAGATGTTTGAGAATGGCTGCGAATAAAACCAGAAGAGATCGAGTGAGAAACGATGTGATTACAAGAACTATTGGAACCATACCCATCGTTAAATTTATTGAGAAGCAAAGAATGAAATGGTTTGGTCACCTAATGAGAATGGAACCAACGATGCCAGCATCAAGAGCATACAACATGAAAATCGAAACAACAAGAGGCAGGGGAAGACCAAGAAGAAGATGGATTGAAGGAGTCACGGACAACTTGAGACTTCATAACATCACGGCATATGAAGCGACTGAGCGCGCCCTGGCTCGGTTGCCGATCATCTGATAGACTGCGACGCCTAGCGGCACAAGCAGATTTTGACAAAAGAAGAAGAAGAACACCAAAATCACTTAATGCTTACGGTGCTTGGCTCGTACTCTGTTATAGCCAGTTGGAAGAGATAAAAACGCATACCATTTACCAGCAGATAATATGACAATCAAAAGAATGGAAATATAAAGTACTATGTTAATCAAGTTACATGTTTCTTTTCAGTCACAAGACTGAAAACAATACTCTGGACCAGAATCAATAATTTTTTGACGATTGATGGACTTTTTTTTTGGCAAATTACGAACGTAGCTGAGTGAGCCTCTTCAAGAAATAACAGTAATAAAAGAAGTGAGCTGCATATTCTTTAGAGAACTACAAACACCTTGTCATTTGTTAGCTATTTAAGGTATTATTAGGACGGTTTATATTTAGTAGTTTTCCACTGCTCCCTGAAAAATGAACGTTGTTTTACTCCTAGAAATCAACACAAAACAGACAAAACAACTAACGCTTTAGCACTGCTAGAAATCAACAGAAAGCTGCCTAAACAGTCGACAGTTCAACCATGCTAAAACATCAACAGAAAGCTGCCTAAACAGTCGACAGTTCAACCAAGCTAAAAATTCAACACAAAGCTGTCTAAACAGTCGACAGTTCAACCAAGCTAAAAATTCAACACAAAGCTGCATAAACAGTCGACAGTTTAACCACGCTTAAAAATCCACAGAAAGCTGCCTAAATAGTCGACAGTTTAACCACGCTAAAAAAATCAGCACAAAGTTTATTGAACAATCGACGATCTAACCCTTTTATGAATCGAAACGAGGCTGATTGAACAATCGACTTTCTAAACAATCGACTTTCTAATCCTTCTAGAAATCGACGCAAAACTGATTGAACAACCAACGCTTTTACCATTATAGAAATCAAAATAAAACTGTCTGCTGCCAAATCACGTGTATCATAATCTGATCTGGCATACTGAAATCCCGAAATCGTGTTCTTAACCAGTAAGCCACAGAATTTGACCCACTAAGGAGAAAAAGACCCCAATTCCATTTAAAAAACGAACAATGGCAGGGGATGAATCAGAAACACAATCGTTGAAGAAACTGTATCGGGACTTTGGAGGGAGCACGACCATGCATGGCATTAATCGAGTGCTTACCACCACCAGTAAATGGAAACGATTGGTGTGGTCAGTGCTGTTTTTGTTTGGTGTCGGATTTGCAGCCTATCAGTTTGTGACCACTATAACTGACTTCTATAGTTATCCAGTGACCACGGTGGTCACCCTGAAGCACGAAGTGTACGCGGAGTTTCCAGGGATCACGATCTGTAACCTGAACAGAAAGAGGAAGTCGATGATTAGTCCTGAACTGCTGGAAGCCACTTCAGGATTTGTAGAGGTTACTTCTGTGTTTGTAAAAGTGTCTTTAATTCTCTCTGTATCTGTTTACAGTTCTATTTATCTGTCTCCTTATCTATCCTAGGTTTACTACTTGTTCGGATTGTTTGCGTCTCATCGTCATCATGTGCCATTCAAATAGGCGTATATGTTATAATTTCACGATCTGACATGATCACCAGAATCGTTAATCACGTCAGTGTATTTTTCTAGCATTTGCCATATGGCCAAGTTATCCCGGTATTTATAGTTTTTTCCTTTTGCTTGCTCTTTTCCCATCAGTCTGGCCAGTCGTTGCCAAGTTCATGCATCTATCCCTTCTTATAACATCTTACATCTAAGACCATATTGATTCTTGTTTATATCTTTACAAGTCATCATTCGTCACATGTTAGGATTCTACAACGATGGTGTCTATTTATTTGTTAAAGGATTGATTGGTTTGCATATATATTCTATCTATCTATCTATCTATCTATCTATCTATCTATCTATCTATCTATCTATCTATCTATCTATCTATCTATCTATCTATCTATCTATCTATCTATCTATCTATCTATCTATCTATCTATCTATCTATCTATCTATCTATCTATCTATCTATCTATCTATCTATCTATCTATCTATCTATCTATCTATCTATCTATCTATCTATCTATCTATCTATCTATCTATCTATCTATCTATCTATCTATCTATCTATCTATCTATCTATCTATCTATCTATCTATCTATCTATCTATCTATCTATCTATCTATCTATCTATCTATCTATCTATCTATCTATCTATCTATCTATCTATCTATCTATCTATCTATCTATCTATCTATCTATCTATCTATCTATCTATCTATCTATCTATCTATCTATCTATCTATCTATCTATCTATCTATCTATCTATCTATCTATCTATCTATCTATCTATCTATCTATCTATCTATCTATCTATCTATCTATCTATCTATCTATCTATCTATCTATCTATCTATCTATCTATCTATCTATCTATCTATCTATCTATCTATCTATCTATCTATCTATCTATCTATCTATCTATCTATCTATCTATCTATCTATCTATCTATCTATCTATCTATCTATCTATCTATCTATCTATCTATCTATCTATCTATCTATCTATCTATCTATCTATCTATCTATCTATCTATCTATCTATCTATCTATCTATCTATCTATCTATCTATCTATCTAATCTATATATCTATCTATCTAATCTATCTATCTATCTAATCTATCTATCTATCTAATCTATCTATCTATCTATCTATCTATCTATCTATCTATCTATCTATCTATCTATCTATCTATCTATCTATCTATCTATCTATCTATCTATCTATCTATCTATCTATCTATCTATCTACCTATCTATCTGTCGGTCGGTCGGTCGGTCGGTCGGTCGGTCGGTCGGTCGGTCGGTCGGTCGGTCGGTCGGTCGGTCGGTCGGTCGGTCGGTCGGTCGGTCGGTCGGTCGGTCGGTCGGTCGGTCGGTCGGTCGGTCGGTCGTTCGGTCGGTCGGTCGGTCGGTCGGTCGGTCGGTCGGTCGGTCGGTCGGCCGGTCGGTCGGTCGGTCGGTCGTCTGTGTGTCTGTCTGTCTGTCTGTCTGTCTGTCTGTCTGTCTGTCTGTCTGTCTGTCTGTCTGTCTGTCTGTCTGTCTGTCTGTCTGTCTGTCTGTCTGTCTGTCTGTCTGTCTGTCTGTCTGTCTGTCTGTCTGTCTGTCTGTCTGTCTGTCTGTCTGTCTGTCTGTCTGTCTGTCTCGAAACTACACGGGGAACTTTCTAGCATTATATCACACCTTTAACTTGTTTGCAACTAGTAAAGTAAATTCATGTCTTGTGTTTAAACCCGTTAGAAACTAAGTTAAAACAATGTGTTTCCTAAATGAAAGTAATATTTCCATGTAGTAAATCTGAAAAAGGAAGACAAAAACAATAGACTGCATAATTTATTTTTCTGGGCACAGTGTAAACAAGGAGAGTGCATGCCAAATTCTTAAACGTCATCCAGTAGCAGAGCACTAAGATTCTTCGAAGCCACCACGATTCGCTACCTTGGTCCTTAACTTTACGCATTGCTGTGACCTTGCGATTGGTCTGCTTAAAGCAGGCATGCGCTTTATAGTGTGATTACATTTGTGTTTTAGTTACAAAGGATTCACTTATTTGCTTCCTTTATTTAATTGATACTGTAGTATGCACCGGACGACACACAGCGAAAAATCCCAAGCAATAAATTGTGAGATCTATTGTTTGCATCTTCTTTGTTCAAATCTATTTCTTGTTATGTTTTCAATCAGTATGAGGTGGCACCAGAAGATACAAATCTATTTCTTGTTATGTTTTCAATCAGTATGAGGTGGCACCAGAAGATACAAATCTATTTCTTGTTATGTTTTCAATCAGTATGAGGTGGCACCAGAAGATACAAATCTATTTCTTGTTATGTTTTCAATCAGTATGAGGTGGCACCAGTAGATACAAATCTATTTCTTGTTATGTTTTCAGTCAGTATGAGGTGGCACCAGAAGATACAAATCTATTTCTTGTTATGTTTTCCATCAGTATGAGGTGGCACCAGAAGATACAAATCTCAACTTGCTGATGCAGGCTGATACTTTTGACAATAGAGATACATCAGGACATAACATATCGAAGATGCTATGGAAGTGTATTTTTAACAGAGTGAGTACAGTACTATTATATATACACAAACAACCTTTTGTTGTTTTCAAATATTAGGTCAGTAAGTTTGATAGCAAGTATCTTTCCAGCGCCTAAATACTTAAGTAAATCTTGGACTTCTCAACAACCTCTTTCCCCTAAAAGCCAGCCTTTCATCTCCATACCACCTTCTCTGTTATTAATATATTCCTCCATAGTGTCTCTTTGTGCAAATCATCTTTCTAGTTCTACCTTCCCTCTCATCATCTTCAATGTTCAGCAATCACAACAAAATTCAGGGCTACCCTCCGAATATCGGTCGGTAAAGATAACGGCCGGAAATATCCTTTCGAGCCCCAGTCACGTGTCAATTGCACACTTTCGGCGACTTAATATGCGGTTCTCCGGCGGTTTTCCGGCGACTATCGCCACCGCCTGGAGTCCCGCACGCCGCTCACGCGGCGTGGATTGGGGCTAAACTAGATGGCTAGGACCCACGAGCAGCAGCTTCCGCATCTCCTGTGTCGGTGGCGTGACTAGCCAAGTCTGTGCTGTTTACGACGGCGAAACTAGCGCTCAGTAGAGACCACTTGAAGACGACAAGCAAGGGTGAACTCTGTTACAAACAAGTTCACAACGTGTTTGTACCATGACTCACTGAGTGCTAGTTTCGCCGTCGCAAACAGTACAGACTTGGCTAGTCACGCCACTGACCTTTGTGTCAACTCTGTGCTGTACCATGAACATGGCACACCCATTGTGTGGTACACTCCACATGACTGTACTCAGAAGGTTCCGACAAGTAGCTAATGGAAATTAGGGTCGCTGAGAATGATTGTCGAAATTTTGAACAGTTGTTACCCCCCCCCCCCCCTCCCATGCTGGAGGTGAGGATGCAGTCAGATCAAACTGCACGTGAGGCTTTACAGCAGAACACCTGGAAAGAAGACGAGAGGAAGACCAAGAAAGATGTTGATAAATGGTGTAGCTGAAACCTGCAAAAAAGCAAAGAAGAACAAATCCATCAAATCCATCACCCAGGCCACCCAAGAAGCGCAAGAAAAATACAGAAACTACAACAATGGGTTACTTCTTGGTCTCAGTGAGTCGACAAAAGGAGAACAAGACAAATAGTTTCTCTTAGAATGTCTAGAACAGTTTTGTGTGACTTTATGTGACGGAGTAAGAAGATAAGAAACATCTATCTTTTCGAGTAGTGTCTGCAGCACATCCAGTCGAAGTATACAAAGGTAAGTCTAAACTCTGAACTGTTATGATCATTCATACGTCGCTTAGTGCAACAAAGCCTGGCATATGATATCACAACGTCTAGAGTGAGAATGGAGGTGGAGGCAGTCACTGTTGCATTCTGTTGGCTTAAGAATCAGCCGTACATACATACCGTCATTGTAACTTACTTACAGAGCATGTTGAGAAAGGTGGAGACAGGCATGCTCCGTGCAGAGTGGCAAGCATCACTTCAGAGATCCCCGGGTAGTTAGCATTCTTTGGATATTTTCTTCAGGTCATGCCGGTGTCTTAGGAAATGAGCAGGCAGATAGACTGACCGGTTCTGCACCACTTGTTGGTGAACCGAGGAACAAATAGATCATTAGGGTCTGAAGAAAATGTCACTGCAAGGATTTACACGGGGATCTGATCGATGGTCCACACTCAGGGGAAAGGCGAGACAGAAATACAATCAGTCGGTTACTGGTACCATCAGAATTAACTCTTTTCTTGCTGCTGTAGATGGTGATAAAGCGCTTATGGGGGTGTCCCGAGTTCTGTGATGTCGATACCTAATTCGACATTCAACATTCGAAAGACGAGAAATCATTATTTTCCAGTTTACTATTACTGCTCACTATTAATTACAAATACGCCACTCAGTTTGTCGGCATCAATGGCTTAGAATTTGCGAACGCTCTTCCTATTGCCGTGGGGGAAAAAAAGGGGGGGGGGGGGGGGTTCGTTTGTCTTGCCAGAGCGAGGCAACCAGGAGGAAATTATCAAATGATACCCTCCCTCTCTGGTGGAATCTTTGGTTGCTAATGGTTACAGCGAATTGATCTCTTCTTACAACTGGATAATTGTGTAACAGACAGAGGTTATATTGAAGCCACTTTTGAAACACTGAATTACTGTAGTTTCTTCACGCTGGCAATAATAAGCTCCTGGTCGATGGGTTGTCTCTGAGGAGTTAGGGTGGTGGTGGTTATGGTGGGGGGGGAGGGGGGGGGGTGAGAGCGCCCGCAGGTATTTCATCATCTTTATCAAGTGCTTTGCTGACTTCACAAGCTGCGATCAGCATATATCAGTTGGTGTGTTGACAGTTAATCATGCTATGCACAAAGGCCTGTTATTATTCGTCTGGTTATGTCTTCCTCGTTCTCATGTTGCACAGATCTTTCCAGTGGCAACGCCATATTACGGTGTCTTTATTTCCATAACCTGACCAATCAAATAACGGCTCTCTCTCTCTCCCTCTCTCTCTCTCTCTCTCTCTCTCGCTCTCCCATATTGGATTATCAATTTATTATTAAACAAGGTGTGTATGATATGTATGTTTGCGCGCGCGCGCGTGATATGTATGTATTTGTTGGCGTGTTTGTATACATATGATTCTGAGTACGTTGTTTGTCTGCCTGTGTATCTGCGTGTGTGTCTGCGAATGTATGCGTCTGTGTCCTTGTGTATGTGTGCGAATGTGTGTGTTCGCGCGTATGTCCACGTGTATGTTTCACGATGAATTGGTCTGTGTGTGTTTCTGTGTGTTTAAGTGTGCCTCTTTGTTGTGTACGTGTGTCTGCGTGTGTGTGTGCGATTGGATACATGTGGCTGTGTATATGTGACTGTGTATGTGTGTCTGTGTGTGTGTCTTTGTATTTGTCTGCATGTGTGTGTGTCTCGGTGTTTGTCTGCATATTTGACGTGACTGTGTGTATATCTTCGTGTGTGTCTGTGTGTATCCTCGTATGTGTTTGACTGCATGTTTGCCTGTGTATGTTTACATGTGTTTGTCTGCTGGTGTGTCTATGAGGCTGTATGTATGTATCTCTGTGTGTGGGTGTCTGTATGTCTGTCTGCGTGAGTGTATGTGTCAGCATGTGTCTGTCTGTGTGTGCATGTCTATGTGCGTTTCTCTGTGTGTATTGTTTGTGCCCCTTTGTTGTGTGTATGTGTCTGCATGTCAGAGTATATGTCTCTGCGTGCTGAATATATGTGTCTGCGTGTGTATTTCTATGTGTTTGTCTGTGTATGCATTTCTGCGTGTTTGTTTATGTGGGTGTCTGTTTGTCTGTATTTGTGTGTGTGTGTGTGTTTGACTGCGTGTGTGTCTATGTGGCTGTATGTATGTGTCTGAATGTTTGTCTGCGTATGTGTGTGTGTATGTGTGTGAGCACGAATGTATATATGTCTGCTGTGTGTTTCCCTGTGTGTGTTTATATGTAAGTGCCTGCGTGTGTCGAGCAGCCAGAAGAGCTAGAAACAGAACCTTATATCTCCCTCGACACCCACAGCGGTAAAAGAGGAAGTGAAGAAGAAGAAGAAGTCTGTGTGCGTGTCTGTATTTTTGTCTAAGTGAGTGTGTGTGTCTCTGTGTGAGTGTCCCTGTGTGCATGAATGTGTGTGTATGTATGCATGTACGTACGTATGTACGTACGTACGTATGTACGTATGTATGTATGTATGTATGTATGTATGTATGTATGTATGTATGTATGTATGTATGTATGTATGTATGTATGTATGTATGTATGTATGTATGTATGTATGTATGTATGTATGTATGTGTATGTATGTATGTATGTATGTATGTATGTATGTATGTATGTATGTATGTATGTATGTATGTATGTATGTATGTATGTATGTATGTATGTATGTATGTATGTGTATGTATGTATGTATGTATGTATGTATGTATGTATGTATGTATGTATGTATGTATGTATGTATGTATGTATGTATGTATGTATGTATGTATGTATGTATGTATGTATGTATGTATGTATGTATGTATGTATGTATGTATGTATGTGTGTATGTATGTATGTATGTATGTATGTATGTATGTATGTATGTATGTATGTATGTATGTATGTATGTATGTATGTATGTATGTATGTATGTATGTATGTATGTATGTATGTATGTATGTATGTATGTATGTATGTATGTATGTATGTATGTATGTATGTATGTATGTATGTATGTATGTATGTATGTATGTATGTATGTATGTATGTATGTATGTATGTATGTATGTATGTATGTATGTATGTATGTATGTATGTATGTATGTATGTATGTATGTATGTATGTATGTATGTATGTATGTATGTATGTATGTATGTATGTATGTATGTATGTATGTATGTATGTATGTATGTATGTATGTATGTATGTATGTATGTATGTATGTATGTATGTATGTATGTATGTATGTATGTATGTATGTATGTATGTATGTATGTATGTATGTATGTATGTATGTATGTATGTATGTATCTGTGTATGTATGTATCTGTGTATGTATGTATGCCTGTATGTATGTAATGTATGTATACATGTATGTATCTATGTGTGTGTAAGTGAGTGGGTAAGCGTGTGTATGTGGGTGTATGTATGTATGTATATGGGTGTGTGTATGCACGCGCGGGTTTTTGCATGCACTTTACAACTCATGCTTTTGTGTTTTTTTTTAATAATATTCCTAATATGCATACCTTGAGTGGGTATCGGGTGCAGTCCCGGGAAAGTAAAGGCGGCCGGTGTGATGCTGACCACATCACCCATCTTGTGCCAATTGGTCTATAAAAATATAGGTCTAGCCCTCTATGCCCTATATGCCTAAAGGCGTGGAAAAGGGTCCTTTACTTTTACTTTTTAAATCTGCATATCTTCATATGATCATAACATTCTTTATTAGTAAAATACAAGTTCTGTGCGAAAGATGGTTGAATTAAAACGTCGAATGTAAGACGGGCCTGCGTGCCCAATTTGTGAACCTTTGAAAATAAAGTTCGTTCGTTCGTTCGTTCGTTCTCTCTCTCTCTCTCTCTCTCTCTCTCTCTCTCTCTCTCTCTCTCTCTCTCTCTCTCTCTCTTTCTCTCTCTCTCTCTCTCTCTCTCTCTCTCTCTCTCACTCTCTATCTCTTTTCTTTTAATGTTTGAGATAGCAGAAACTTTACCATAATAAAATACGACATTTCAACATCAGTTCCTGCACAAAACAAAAAGTTTTTCAAGAGTCTTATCACAGAAAATGGCAAACATATACTGCTAGAATCTGCGCTGAGTGAGGGTTACTATTTCGCGGCAAACTCCTTTCTGAATGTTCATTTTTTCACGACTAGCGGTGTTCTTTTTCTCGACAAATTTGTTCAGAAACCGAATTCCCCGGGAAAAAAAAAGTTCGAGAATTTAGGTTCCACTGTGTATACATACTTTGCAGTATGCATAAATATGGCATGATATCGTTTCGGTAACTAAACAATTTATTTTATTTCAGAAATCGTGCTCGGCTGACAACTTTACGCTTACAGACACTGCGACCTACGGAACATGTTATACCTTCGAAATAACAGATCCCCTGCTTCAGTAACTATTTATTGATATGCAGTTACGAGCCTAGTGTTACTTGAAACTCGCTTCATAATTTGGTCATCATTCTGTCTCTCCTACTTATTTGTTTTTTCTTTTGTGACATATTTTTCTTTCTTTCTTTCTTTCTTTCTTTCTTTCTTTCTTTCTTTCTTTCTTTCTTTCTTTCTTTCTTTCTTTCTTTCTTTCTTTCTTTCTTTCTTTCTTTCTTTCTTTCTTTTCTTTCTTTCTTTCTTTCTTTCTTTCTTTTCTTTTCTTTCTTTCTTTCTTTCTTTCTTTCTTTCTCTTTTTTTCTTTCTTTCTTTCTTTCTTTCTTTCTTTCTTTCTTTCTTTTTCTTTCTTTCTTTCTTTCTTTCTTTCTTTCTTTCTTTCTTTCTTTCTTTCTTTCTTTCTTTCTTTCTTTCTTTCTTTCTCTGCTTCTCTACCTCTTACTTGGGAGAAAGAAACAAAGGAAAAAACAATATTAAAAAATCGTGTACAAGATATACCATATCTAAGTAGTGACGACACAAACAGTAAACTGTTCAAGATGGCTGGCACATTTCACGTTATGTAAACACATTGATTGTCATAAATTGACAACTCTTTTCAAAGAAGTGATAAACTTTACAAGGAAGACATCACTACATACATCAGGTATACCAAAATGCTTCAGAAATGGCGCGAGACTATAATTCTATATAATAGATGACCTCCGTGTATTATTTTTCCATTAAGAAAGCATTTCCTATTGTGTGAACTAGATGGCAAGAGGCCCCACTAAATTAGAAAATGTGGGCACCGAAAAAATCAAGTCAAAGACCCTCTCACCATTTATACAGCCCCCCCCCCCCCCCAAAAAAAAAGTATTTCACAGTAAAGACGGAGAAGCATGCGCGTGTAAAACCACAACACATAATCACAGTTAACATAATAAGAATGTAGTGAACATTTCCCTTACATCTTACAATGAACGTAAAATTGTGACAACAGGGATGAAATGCCTTAGAAGTGCTGCAGGAGTTTCAAGGAAAGACAGAATAAGAAATCCTGAAATCAGACGAATGCTAGGAATAAAGCCAGTTTTACAGGTCATCAAAGAACAACAAATGAAGTGGTTTGGACACCTAACAAGAATACCCTGGTACTATCTGCCACAGTGAGCCACAATAAAACGTTACAACGGGTATAGAAGGAGCGGAAGACCTCGGAAAATATAGGGTGATGGCATTAAGAACAGCCTTACAAAAATGAACATCTGTCTTAATAGTGCTCTTGACAGAGCCCATGAACGAACATTACATCTGCCCCCGACACTTCGATGAGGTACAAAGTGGAAAAGAAGAAGTGAACATTTCCAAAACTTGTTGAATGCAGATTCAAATAACATGTATTTATTATGAACAAAAACAAAGGCAAGCATCTACGGCAGTGCCTAGCACAACGATTCACAAGCTACAAGAAGAACGAAAGATTTTTATTTGGAGCATGAAACATTTGCTCACGCAGTTCATAATTAACAAAACATTGTATCTGGAGCATGAACCATTTGCTCACACAGTTAATAATTATTAAAACATTGTATTTGAAGCATGAAACATTTGCTCACACAGTTCATAATTAACAAAACATTGTATTTGGAGCATGAACCATTTGCTCACACAGGTATTAATTAAGAAAACATTGTATTTGGAGCGTGAAACATTTGCTTACACAGTTCATAATTAAGAAAACATTGTATTTGGAGCATGAACCATTTGCTCACACAGGTAATAATTAAGAAAACATTGTATTTGGAGCATGAAACATTTGCTCACACAGTTCATAATTAAGAAAACATTGTATTTGGAGTATGAAACATTTGCTCACACAGTTCATAATTAAGAAAACATTGTATTTGGAGCATGAACCATTTGCTCACACAGGTAATAATTAAGAAAACATTGTATTTGGAGCATGAAACATTTGCTCACACAGTTCATAATTAAGAAAACATTGTATTTGGAGTATGAAACATTTGCTCACACAGTTCATAATTAAGAAAACATTGTATTTGGAGCATGAAACATTTGCTCACACAGTTAATAATTAACAAAACATTGTATTTGGAGTATGAAACATTTGCTCACACAGGTAATAATTAAGAAAACATTGTATTTGGAGCATGAACCATTTGCTCACACAGGTAATAATTAAGAAAACATTGTATTTGGAGTATGAAACATTTGCTTACACAGTTAATAATTAACAAAACATTGTATCTGGAGCATGAACCATTTGCTCACACAGTTCATAATCAACACAACATTGTATCTGGAGTATGAAACATTTGCTTACACAGTTCATAATCAACACAACATTGTATCTGGAGCATGAAACATGTGCTTACAAAGTTCATAATCAACACAACATTGTATTTGGAGTATGAAACATGTGCTTACACAGTTCATAATCAACACAACATTGTATCTGGAGCATGAAACATTTGCTTACACAGTTCATAATCAACACAACATTGTATCTGGAGTATGAAACATTTGCTTACACAGTTCATAATCAACACAACATTGTATCTGGAGCATGAAACATTTGCTTACACAGTTCATAATCAACACAACATTGTATCTGGAGCATGAAACATGTGCTTACACAGTTCATAATCAACACAACATTGTATCTGGAGTATGAACCATTTGCTTACACAGGTAATAATTAGGAAAACATTGTATTTGGAGCATGAAACATGTGCTTACACAGTTCATAATCAACACAACATTGTATCTGGAGTATGAAACATGTGCTTACACAGTTCATAATCAACACAACATTGTATCTGGAGTATGAACCATTTGCTTACACAGTTCATAATCAACACAACATTGTATTTGGAGCATGAAACATTTGCTTACACAGTTCATAATCAACACAACATTGTATCTGGAGTATGAAACATGTGCTTACACAGTTCATAATCAACACAACATTGTATCTGGAGTATGAACCATTCGCTTACACAGTTCATAATCAACACAACATTGTATTTGGAGTATGAAACATGTGCTTACACAGTTCATAATCAACACAACATTGTATTTGGAGCATGAAACATTTGCTTACACAGTTCATAATCAACACAACATTGTATCTGGAGTATGAAACATGTGCTTACACAGTTCATAATCAACACAACATTGTATCTGGAGTATTGTCACAACCCTATTAAGTACAGTCAGTGTACCACACCGTAAGGTGTGCACCCAGGGTTGACACAGAGGTCAGGGCCGTCACTGGTCAAGTCCGTTCTGTGATCGCACGGCGAAACCAGCGCTCAGGATAAAGCAAGAAAGCCTGAACTGTGTTTTAGTAACACGATGACTGCTTCTGGGACTGAGCTGGTGAACGGGGTTAAGAGACACGAGGTAGAAGGAAGAAGGGACATTCGGTGTGCGTCAGTCAGGAAGAGAGGACGTTTAGTGACTGGATAGTTTATGTTATAGTATTAAAGTTAGGATATATTTCTGTTAGTGACTGGATAGTTGATGTACAGTTTTGTGTTAGGATAGGATAGTTCTTGTGTAGAGTATTTATGTATATGTGCTGTGAGAGAGTGGCTAACCTGGACACTCTGACCCTGCACTAAGACAGAGACTGTGACAGTTTGATTGGGTCAGCGTGGCGATAGAAGAGAGCGTATCCTGCCGGATTGTGGTTTGTACACCAGAGTATTGCCTGTCGCACGTACTGGGGACGGGGCGATTGTAAAGCCCGTCCAGCCAGAGGGTCCAGGCAATAGGTGGCCACACGGCGGGAAGTCAACTGTCTATGTATTACCTGTACTTCCAATAAAGATTGTCGTGTGTGCTCTGTGTGCGTTCGGGTTCAGTGTGTGTTGTAGGTTAGGCTGTCTGTCATAGGCCTAGTTAGCGAGCCACGGACCGGCAAGGTCATACCAGAGGTTTGTGACAGATTATGGGGGCGTTCGTCCTTGGGAATTGAATCTATAGTAGTAGCTAGATAGTAATAGTTGTCTGCGTTAATTGTGAACCCAATGTATTTGTCTAAAAAGGAGACACAGATTAGTTTGTATGTTTAGCTGACTGATTTATTTTTCTTCAAGTTTAGTCGTTCACTATTGTAGGGCTAACGTGATTGAGTTAATCCCTTAATTTTGATGTTGCTATCGAGTAAGTTTGTGATAGCGTTGCTGAGTTTATTCTCTTAAATATTGCATCGTTGTCCGGGCCTACTCTTAATTATTGATAGCGACATCGGGGTTGGCTTGGGTCACTCGTAGCGCTATAAAGTGATAGTTTGTTTTCGTTTTCGTATTTGTTCCGACGGAATGTAATTAATAAGGACTAAATGTGATAGGGCTGCGTTTGCGTCGTGACAATTTAGTGACGTAGAGGAGAAATAGTTTGACGGACAGTAAAAAGTGTGAGGAAGGTCAAGATTGTGTGCTGTTGTGTGGTTTCTGCCGACACCGATCAACCGAGGCCTGTCGTTCTCGGTCATCATCATCATCCTCATCATTCTTTCTGTGGGAGGCCAAGAATCAAGGACTGGAGAGAAGATAAGTTTGTTTTGCTTTTGGTGTATTGTTGTGGTCTGTTCTCCGGCCCTCGAGGGTTCTACGCAGTTGTATTTGAGCCCCTGGCACCGTTCATTGTCCTGCTCATTTCTCGTCTGTCCTATTCATCATTTACGTTATTTTCGTTCATTTGTGTAATAATTTTTCTTTTGTGCACACACATCATCATCCCTCGTTCGGAAATTGTAACGATTGAGTTTCGGTGACCCATCCCTTTTCTGTATCGAACAGTCCAAATTGTTCCATAATTATTATTATTTTTGTATTGCATTTATTAATTGCTATATTTCTTGCATTTTATTCACTGATTTCCGGGCTTGCCATTTGTAATTTTTAGTATTTTTGTTCGTGGCAGCTACGGTATTCAGGTGATTTGTTGAGTGGTTGTTAACTATTATTTTGAACGAAAGATCACTTTGTTGTAACTAAGATGTCGAGTCTCGCTGAATTTATCGAGATAGCCAAACAGCATGGGATGACGGGTGAGAAGGTGCTGGAATGGGCGGATAAGAAATATGGAGAGTTGAGAGAAAAAGAGGAACGTGACCAAGAGAGAAAAGACAGAGCTGACGAGAGAGAACTCAAGAAATTAGAACTAGAAGCCGCTAGTAAATTAAAGGAGATAGAGGCTATTAACATCGAAAAACAGTTAGAAGCCACTGGTAAATTAAAGCAGATCGAGCTGGAAGCCCAAGCGGCATTAAAAGACAAAGAGTTATCTGCGATGGCTGAGAGAGACAGGGTACAGTTGTTGATCAAGGATAAGGAACTAGAACACACCTCTATATTGAGACAAAAAGAGATGATATGCAATTCAGACCTAGAGAAAGAAAGGCTGGTGATGGAACTAAAGGCCAAAGAGATAGAAGCAACTAGAGATGCGGAGGTGCAGATGCGTAAGGCTGAGATAAAGGCTGCTGAACCTTCGTTCAAAAAGTACCAGGGTCTAATAAAATTTTTTACACAGGGTGATTCCATATCTGCATGGACACAAAATTTTGAATGTATGGTCAATCACTATGAGGTCCCTTTTAAAGAGTGGTCACTAATTTACCGAAAACATCTAGGGGGTGAACCTTTGAAATTACTAGAGACAATCCCTACTGAAAAACTTGAGGATTATTACTTTGTCAGGGATAGAATTCTCCAACATTTCTCCCTAGATGAGGAATCTTACAGAAATACCTTCAAAAATTTGATTCCGAAAGCTGAACAGACATTTCTGGATTACATGTCTGAGGTGGTATCCACTTTTGACAAGTGGGTAACATCGGCGAAAGTGAACAAATCATACGATTTGTTAAAAGATCTATTGATAAGAGACAAGGTGTTGTCAAGTGTCCCGAGCAGCATGAAGACGTTTTTGATTGAGCAGAAACCTGAAACAGTAAAGCAGATGGAAGATGCAGGTGCTGCATACTGGAATGCTCACAGAAACATTTTTAGTTTCAACAGGGGTGCAGACATCGGCTACGGAGCTGCAGTACAACCTGTATACAGGAAAAAGCAATATACTCAGAAGAAAGGAGAATACTCAAAAGAGTATAAGAGCTACAGACCTGTAAGAGATAAAGGTCCAATAGTTACATGCCTATACTGTAAAAGAGATCATGGTCAACGACAGTGGTGCGAAATGAACCCAAAGTATGAAGAGCATTTTCGTAAGAGGGAGAAAGAAATGCATGAGAAAAGCTCAGTAAACTACCCACTCCAGTGTCGCCTGTGCGACTCGATTGATCATTTACAAAAAAAGACTGTAAGATGAGAAGAAGACAGCATCAGAGTGCAGCTGCAGAAATATCTGACAGTGGCAGTGACTCTGGAAGTAGGTTCTCTGATGGGAGTATGGCAGATGTACCTACAGCAAATTCAGCTGAGCTTGTGAACTTCTCTGACACAGGATGCCAGACCTACAGAGGGTTTAATGAAGAGGGTAATCTGACCTGTGGTCACAGTGAGATAGGGGATGCAAATGCGGTAACGAGTTTCGATGGCCAGCTGAAGTTCACGAAAGGGGTAGTTAATGGAAAAGTAGTGACAATTTTACGGGATTCTGGGTCGACAGTTTTTGGTATAAGAGAAAGTCTAGTGAATGCGTGTGATTTGACGGGTGAATATATTGTATGTCGAACCTTTTCAGGGAAGAAAGAAAAGTATGATTTGGCATGGGCCAATCTAAAATCAGCTCACTGCACAGGTAGAACAAAATTTGCAGTGCTGGCAGACCCTGTTGCTGATATTATCCTTGGCAACTGTAAAAATGTAAAGGATGTCTCTGAAAGTGAGATAATCGAGTGGCAGAGGGACAACATAACTTGCAATGTTGTAACTGGACAGCAGTCCGTGAGAGAGAGTGATGTGAATGAAAGTGTATGTATGAAAAATATTTTTACTGTCAACACATCAACTCAAACAAACCTTTCAGAGAATTTCTACACAAATAAAACAATTGAAATCTCTCCCGATAATGTTTATTCGGAAGAACTGTTACCAATCCCTTCTAAACCAACTGACAAATTAGTGGTTGAGGAGTTCCATAATAGAACTGTCATTCCTGACTCTAATGTAGTTGATACGACAGATATTCTCTTGTCTGTCCTACAAGACTTACCTGCAACCAAACAAACCCTTACACCTAATATTACCCAACAAATTTCAGAAACATCTACACAGAAAGCTGAAATTGATAATGTTCTCTCTGATGTGCCAGGCAGATGTACACACATTTACCAGCATCTACAATTAATAATCAACAAACCGGTCAAAATAAAACATACTTTATTATTTCTGATACTGCAATGTATACTGTTGACATGTGCATGTTTATTAATGATGCCTTATAGATTATCTGATGTTCAAGGAATACAACATTTTGGATTTACAGATCTTCCCAAAATTTTGAATCTTAAAAACTCCACCAACAATAAGGAGATCCGAAGCTTACTCGACCTCATCAATCATTACAACCAATTTACCTTGAACATTATCCAGGAAAATGTATTTTTCACTAAACCATTAAAAAGGGAGCATTCCAATACAATTGAGTTGAACCGAGAACTAGATCATACTTTCACCAAAATCAAGACTCTTTTCTCCAGTTCCCCTATTTTAAATCTGTCTAATATCATATTACCATTTGTTCTCAGATATCATACCAGTGGTACGGCAGTTGCGGTATGTCTGATGCAGTGGGATGGCGAGATGTTACACCCAAACTGCTGTGTGAGCAGTAGGTTGTCTCCAGCCCAGGTACACTATGTACAGTGTCCTGCAGTGATTGTCTGTGTGACAAGACTCAATCGTTACCTCCTGGGCAGACTTTTTGTCCTACAATCGGACAACCAGCCATTGCTCGTCACTAAGTCTGGTGCGCCGAAGAACAATAGAATCACCAGACGGGCACTGCTACTGCAAGATTTCCAATTCACAATCACTTACAACAAGGGCAACAGCAACAACCTGGCTGACTTATTAGGCCGGCTGTAAAACTATTGATTGCCTAGTGGTATCCTGAAACTGACAGTCTGGTACCTTCAGAAATTTAAAGACTGTGTGAAACATTGTCTTCATATATTCATGCCTTCTTGAATGACTAGAAACTGTCTCATAACGGAATTCTACACCAAGTTTCATAGATCCAGTTGTCAAGTAGCAGTGTATACAAGTACTGTTCTAGCCTAAAACCAGTGAACTGAACAATCGTAAAAGATTACTCAACAGGAAGATAGAGGTGATGATCATTCTAAGGACTTCAGCAGAATGGAAAATGTGATGTATGAAAGAAGAGTGTAAGTGGAATAAAAGGGAATGAATGTATAGAATAGAAGTCTATGTTGTGATTGTCATATTATAAGTTAATCTTATTATGTTCATCTTTAATATAATATATGTTGTATGGATTATATATGTTTTATAGGTTCTGTATGTGCTATATGTTTTATATGTTTCTTTCATGTATATTATTTGGTTTTGAATTGATAAGTTTATTCATTCAATTTCGTTTGCACAATTTTTATTTGTGTATTTTCCTTATTTATTGTGATTTGTAACTTTTGTGTTGGTATCTATGATGAGTAATTTATCTAAATTTATTTTTCTTATTTATTTTGATTTGTAACTATTGTGTTGGTATTCATGAATGGTAATTTATTTGTGGATTTTTCTTATTTATTTTGATTTGTAACTATTGAGATGGTATTTATAAAAGGGAAATAATTTTGAGTTTGAAAATTATTTCATGTATATTTTGCTTATTTATTTCGATTTGTAAATTTTATTGTTTTGTTGCAATGAATATAGTGTAATAATTTTTGTTTGTGAAATTATTATGGAGGTATTTTGCTTATTTATTTCAGTGTAAAATTATTTGCGTGACATCCCATGTGGATGTTACAAATATATTTTCTTTTCTTTTCTTTGCTAAAGATTTTTAGTTAGATTACATAAGTAATGTTAATTGTTTGACTTTCAATTATTTTTGTTTTAGTATTCTCAAATTGCAATAATAATATTCTTCAGTTTTTGAAACTTAATTTGCAATCCATTACATTTATAAAAAGTTTCAATGAGTTTAATATTAACTGAGTGTCGTATGGGCACTAAATGTAATTGTAAAAGTATATGTTAGACAATAGTGCATTATGAGTAGATAGTTTTGTAAACTAGTAGACTTTAAAATAACTGACAATTTAGTTTGGCAGTAAAATGAACTTATTTTTATTTTTTTTTTTCCTCTTTAAATTGTTTATTTTGCTTTCTAAAATTGATGATGGACAGTTTAAATGAAATTTAGATTGTACTTTTACAAGGGCACTCACATGGAGAGTTAATGATGTTGTAACTAATAATGCATATATGGAGATTGCATTTGAGGAGTAGCACTATCCTTGGAGGATGGGAGTGTGTCCAACTGGCCACAGATTTGTTTACTGCCTATTTTGCACTGTGGGTCATATGGGGTGATTTGTGTCTTGGCAGGTACTGCGGATTCGCGGACACATTATACGACTGTAGGTCGGGGAGTCAGGTCATGACTCCTTTTCACAACCATGGATAAGTCTTTGTGGAGACAGTCCATGACGCCCCACTGTTATAAATCACGGTGTCGTTGGTTAAACGGCTTGGGAGTGTATACAGTGGCGTCTTACTTGCACAGTAAGTGAAGTAAGGTGTAATTGGGTCCCGGACGATTTGAGTGTCCACCCAAATTATTATTTATATCATTACCCATATGATTTGAAGGTGTAATGAGTAGTGACGTATTTGTGTCAAGGGCTGATACCATTTCTACCCATTAGGGAGGAGCTTACCCATTGAATGTATATACCCATTAAATATGTGCCAGATAGTTTGTCCTTAGGTGATTGACCCAAAAGTACATGACATATTTTTTTTTTTAGGTAACTAAATATTGACGATAAAATTTAAAAACATGACTGTACATGATGGCAGGCCATGCTTTGCTGATACTTGACTTTGTCAGGAAGTATCAGTTCAGAGGAAGGGTGAATGTCACAACCCTATTAAGTACAGTCAGTGTACCACACCGTAAGGTGTGCACCCAGGGTTGACACAGAGGTCAGGGCCGTCACTGGTCAAGTCCGTTCTGTGATCGCACGGCGAAACCAGCGCTCAGGATAAAGCAAGAAAGCCTGAACTGTGTTTTAGTAACACGATGACTGCTTCTGGGACTGAGCTGGTGAACGGGGTTAAGAGACACGAGGTAGAAGGAAGAAGGGACATTCGGTGTGCGTCAGTCAGGAAGAGAGGACGTTTAGTGACTGGATAGTTTATGTTATAGTATTAAAGTTAGGATATATTTCTGTTAGTGACTGGATAGTTGATGTACAGTTTTGTGTTAGGATAGGATAGTTCTTGTGTAGAGTATTTATGTATATGTGCTGTGAGAGAGTGGCTAACCTGGACACTCTGACCCTGCACTAAGACAGAGACTGTGACAGTTTGATTGGGTCAGCGTGGCGATAGAAGAGAGCGTATCCTGCCGGATTGTGGTTTGTACACCAGAGTATTGCCTGTCGCACGTACTGGGGACGGGGCGATTGTAAAGCCCGTCCAGCCAGAGGGTCCAGGCAATAGGTGGCCACACGGCGGGAAGTCAACTGTCTATGTATTACCTGTACTTCCAATAAAGATTGTCGTGTGTGCTCTGTGTGCGTTCGGGTTCAGTGTGTGTTGTAGGTTAGGCTGTCTGTCATAGGCCTAGTTAGCGAGCCACGGACCGGCAAGGTCATACCAGAGGTTTGTGACAAGTATGAAACATTTGCTTACACAGTTCATAATCAACACAACATTGTATCTGGAGTATGAAACATGTGCTTACACAGTTCATAATCAACACAACATTGTATCTGGAGTATGAACCATTTGCTTACACAGGTAATAATTAGGAAAACATTGTATTTGGAGTATGAAACATGTGCTTACACAGTTCATAATCAACACAACATTGTATCTGGAGTATGAACCATTTGCTTACACAGTTCATAATCAACACAACATTGTATTTGGAGCATGAAACATTTGCTTACACAGTTCATAATCAACACAACATTATATCTGGAGTATGAACCATTTGCTTACACAGTTCATAATCAACACAACATTGTATTTGGAGCATGAAACATGTGCTTACACAGTTCATAATCAACACAACATTGTATCTGTAGTATGAACCATTTGCTTACACAGTTCATAATCAACA